>OZ024900.1:16918174-17280674 GCA_964017195.1 Siderastrea radians
CAATCACCATTGCTCAACTAAAATGGTTTCATCCTTTAGTTAACAATTATTCACCTTGAAATGAAAGTGAATAGTGGTGCATGTTGTTTAATTATAAACGAAAGAAGTGGATGCTCGGAGATGAACAGCGGATACTATCCCAAGTTTGAGTAGCCAATCAGAGTGTGCAAAAAAACACTCTACCTATTAGATCAAGCAATTGTCCCATCAGAGTGCTCGTGAGCAAACTTGTACTACAGTATAGTAAGGCGAACATAAGACTTTTGGTTGACGACTGAAAAGTCAGATACAACCTTCTTGTTGATTAATGTCTATAATTTCTCACCAATACTAATACTAATTTATTATTTCTAGAGCACTTTATACCGAGGCTCTTAAGTGCTTAACAAGAAATACAAACTATAAAATGATTATTAGAAATGAATAGAAAACTTTGCTAGCAATTACAGCTGTAAATCGATAAATCTTGTCTTGACATTAGATAGAAAGCTATAATAAGAAATAATGACGATTAAAAAAGTGCAATGTCAAAATCCACAGAAGGTTAGAAATATGCGATATGTCAAGCAAATGAGTTTTCAGTTAAGATTTAAATGGGTTTAACTTTCAGATACGCAAGGTCATCAAGGGAAATGTCTGAAAAAAAGTGTTGGTTTGACATACCATGCCATGCCATGCCATGACATTGATATGAGGAGATGTAAGTGTGAGCAAGATGAGACAGTTCCGTGACTAACTTTCCAGTGTCGTTGCTGTCTTTGAGATTCCTGATCATCTTTTGACTAATCAGCTCAAAGCACGTGAAAATGTCAGTCTTGTTAATAGACCGTGGGCAAATCGAAGCGTCAGGCCAAATTTGAGCGCATCTTATTGCTCGGTGGTGAGAACAAACAAAGAAAGATTTGTGACAACCTCGCTTGAAGTAAACGGCAGAACAAAGTTCTTTGTGAGGTTTCTAAGCTTTTTCTCGTGAGTATTGAGGAATTTGTACGCAGCTTTCGCTACATTGTGAGCGATGGTCTTGTGTAAAATGTAGTTGTCAAGGCTGCTAAGGACACTGGAAATGCAGTTCTTCAATTTGTCTCTTTTAAGAAGTAGTCTGCGATACTCCTTGGACGGGTCACCAAAGGAAATTCAGGCATCAAAATACGCGCCTATGGCCTGAAAAGACTTTTCAAAGTAAAAACAGCGTTTACGATTAAGATGCCGGATACAAATCACATTTCACAAGTTTCCAATGTAGAAGAGAAATACTATCGCGCGCGTAAAAAAAAACTGATTTTACCTAAGCTAGCAATAAAAATTCACCTAGTAACATTTCATTAGAACAACAACAACAGCAACAACAACAACAACAACAACAACAACAACAACAACAGCAACAACAAAACAACAACAACAATAATTATAATTTGGTCACGAAGAAGAGATGGCTGGTGCTAAACTCGGTAACGTTACAGTTTGTCACAAAAATGGGCCCACAAGAGGCCTGAATTCAGGACGAGGGTCAAACCAATAAAATTCCGCACACCGGTCAGATTTTCTAGAAACCGAGCTACTGGGAGACTCTTGGGAGAATTTTTTTTCTGGGTGTGTTAAAGGCTTCGACTTAACTACTTTGATTTACGTCTCGGCTTCGACTGACGTCAGGAACTAGGATTTTTCTTTGTAGGCCCATGTAGGTAAACTCGGACAAGCTTTTATCAAAAACGTCTGCTTTTTGTTTCTCTTTTTCATAGTATGAAACTAATTGCAAATCCATGTCTCATGACGCCAATTTCTACCAAAAGCTTGGCATAGATCTTGTCCAGACAGTTACGAATGAGCTGGAATTTCTTGAGCAAGTAGCAGATTATCTTAACCATTCTAGTGGTCCCTTGGTAAAAGAGGCCATCAGGCAATAAGATGTGCTGGCTACCACTTACCTCGAAATATACCACAGATACCAGCAGATACGCAGCTGGCAGCCACTTTAGACATCGCCTGGGTCTGGCATGTTCGCATGCTTGCGAAAGGGTCGCCCCATGTAAAGGAATCCTAGCGAGTCGTGGATTCCGGATTCCACACCGTGGATTCCGGATTCCGAAGGTTGGATTCCGGATTCCATGCCTATGGATTCCGGATTCCAAACTTTTTGAGATTCCGGATTCCAAAGTTCTTAACTCTGGTTTTCATTCGTACTTCAAAGGCCAATATTTTGCAATTTAAGTATGAAGTCCTCTATCTAAACAGGAAAGTTCTCTCCAAAAGATCAAAATTTATTTTAATTTTTAAAGCACGTGGTAATGCTGAAGCATCGATCTCTATAATCGATAATCAGTTTTCTAATTTAATTAAAAGATTTTTTGACGAGCACTATTTGTTTGTTTAATACCGGTCATGATAGTGGACACCTCCAAGAATTTTTTTGATTTTAGCCCCTTCGCTAAAAGTTTTTAAAAATTGTTATATGTAAAAATCGCACTTTACAATGCTTTAAAAGTGTTTTTTTTACATACAAATACTTGTGATTTCAAATGTTTAGACACATGATTTCTAATCAGTAATTTTCCAGTAAGCAGCAGCCTGTTATGTGGCATATGAGGTAGTAAGAAAAAAGGTGTCGTAAGAGTCCCTTTAATCTAGGGGGCTGGGGACATGCTCCCCCAGAAAATTTTGAAATCTAGATCCTCGGAAATGCAATTTCCAACATTCTAGACATCAAATAGAGTTGTGTTCATGAAAATTTTTGTTGCGATATGGCGACTGTTTTCTGTGAAGAATACGGGTTGTTTTACGTCTCACACTGAGAGAGAGAGAGAGAGAGAGAGAGAGAGAGAGTAAGAGAGAGAGTAAGATCAGTGAAGGCAGGAAAGTGCTGTGAGACGGGGCATACAGTTTTTCGTCCTCATCCGAGAAGACTAGGATGTCTAACCATTAACAGATGTGAAACAAAGGCAGCACATTCTACTCAGTTATTTTAAGACCCTGAGTGTTAGTCCAGCTGGTAATCGAACCCGGGCCTACTGCTCCGAAGTCTGGTACCCAACCAATTGAGCCAACCAGTCGGTGGTTTTGGAGGACACTGCCTCTTCAGTAGTGCCTGGTGTCTGCCGGTTACCGAAGGTCTACCCCCATTTATAGGGCCTAATAAGTAATGCTTTCTATTAATGCTTTCTGTTAATGCTTTCGCGAGGGCTCCTGCTGAGAGTTGATTGAGAGTTTATGAAAGAAGGAAACAACAACAGCGACTGTAAGTCGTTTAAACTACACTGCTGTTCGAGTAGGGGACGTAGACCCCGCTGGTGTGGTAAACCTTCCATGGATTGGGTGGGTAATTAAGGGGTTGATGTCAATTGGGATGCAGTCCTGTCTTATCCCCTCACTCTGTTGATTGACCGTGGTGAAAGAATTAAATAAATTGGTTAAAATGTCGTTTTGAATAAACATCTACTTCGGAAGGTCGATGCAAGAATGTTTTCTAGGCTTCCCGCTGTGAACAGATTTTTTTTTTGCAAAATTTCCCTTTCATGATTTTTTTGTACTTCTCCTTAATTCACCTCCCCCACCCCTCTCCATACTTTTCCTAATGGTCCATCCCTAATAGGTCTTGTTTTTATTCTCGCTAAGCGTCCACCCACCCCTCGTCCGATCGTTTGTTGGGGAGGATCGTTGCGTAACCAAACAAAAGACCGTTTGCGCAGGATCGGAGGCTAGTTAAAGAGTGGATGAGCTCTCTATGAGCCAACGCCCATCTATCACGTTATTTAGTTTCAATACCAGTTCGAAGCAAAATAAGTCCAAATACTGAGTAATGCTGCCTGAAGACTTTTGATTTCATGATGTCCAGATCTGACACATGAAAAATGTCTCAATAAAACACTGCGAGGATATGTACGACTACCAAATAGCTATGTATTTATCAATTATCTTTCCCGCTCAGCTTTGTACTTCTTTCGTTCTTTTGGTGTTTCTGTCTTTGATCAACAGATTTTCAAAACAGCAGAATATTAAAATGATTAACGTTGGATACCACTACATGTAGCTCGTTGTGAAACCGGCCGCATGTGAACGGTGTTGACCGTTTAGGAGACAGTGCGGGTCAAGGTCGGAAATGTTCAGAAAGACGACACGACTGAAAAATGATCTTAAACATATAAAACCTGTGCCCAGTAAGGAATTAAAAGCCACCCAGCCGCAGTAATGACATATTTGATGTACATGTTAGGTGACCAAACACTTTTTGGTGATGGTGGTGGTAGGGGATGCCAAGGGGGGGGGGAGGGGTAGGTGGTGATTTGTTATGTAGTTACTACTAACAGTGTAGTACATTCCAGACCAGATTCCATGGTTATGGATGAGGTTGGATTCAGGATTCCGCGGGTTGGATTCCGGATTCCAAGGACTGGATTCCGGATTCCAAAGCCCAGGATTCCGGATTCCAAAGGCAAAAAAATGTTGGATTCCGGATTCCGGATTCCCTTACATGGGGCGAGAAAGGAACTGCCTCAAAATTCTCTCTAAGGTGCTGGATCATTCTCCTATGGACAGAATGCAAGGATGTTAAGTCCAGCATGACACAGAAGACCTTTGGCAACGAAAATATCCTGAAGAGCCATTTGACGTGCACCTGAAAAACCTTCCGACAATGGTAACAATCTAAGATTCTGATCAGTGCAAACTGGAAGAAGCCTGTTCGCGACAGTTCAAGTTTTTCTACGAAGTGTCCAACCTCACTACAGAGATGACCTGTCTCTTAAATCAGGAACGTGGAGTAACTAACATGAGAAATCAGGGGCGGAGCCAAGGAAGCGGGGAGGGAGGAGGTAGATTGGGTGGATAGCACCCTCCCCCCACCCCTCTTTGGGGTCGTTTAAGCTTGAAATTAGGAAAGGGAAAAACTATCACTGAGGCAGTTTTGTCTCCGATTGTACTGATATCAAAGTAAGCACTTGTACATACACATGTATACACGTATATAGTGTAACCCTGAGACATAATATAAAATTATGTTTATTAGTGAACTGGACTCACTACGCTCAGCTAGATTTATTGAGTTACTGGATGATTTAGATATTGAATTCACTGGCTTGGATGATGAATGGCACTTGGAAAATTCATCCACCAACTAAACGAGATTTAAAGTCCTTTTTTTTCTTGTAATCAGAAGTGAGCTAGAAGATATAAATTCTCTTGTGTTCACTCGGTGAAACAATTGTGTAAAAAATGCAGACTTTTTCCAATACAGCTGAACACGGTCAAAAAAGCTGCACTTTTGTGCGCAGAACATTTGCTGTCTAATTTAAGAAATACTTGGATAAAAATCCAAGGCCCTTTAACGGGAGTTAGGCCAGCAACGTAGTTAATACATTACGTCTTTAAAGACGTACTCCTGGCGAAGAGTTGTTAAGTAACTGGAAACAGCTTTAACACATTGTTTTAGTCTTTTAGTTATTGAACGGACAGCAAATTTTGCTGGGTTATTTTTTTGTGTATTTGAGACCTGATACCAGTCTTCCGGAGTCCCATTTCCACAAAATTTCCAATATAGAAGGGCATTTAATCACGCGCATTAAAATACTGATGCGACCTAACCTTTTCATGAAATAAATTGATAAACCAGAATAATTCGCTCACAAAAGAGAGAAAACTAGTGTAAAAGTTGGCGAAGTTAGAAGTACTTAGTTTGTCACGAAAATGTGATTACAGAAAGGCAGAGTACTTAATGATTGAAGAACCAATGGCCTTCCGCATATCCTTAGCATGCCCTATAGCCACTGAGCTATATTCGGAGAGTCTTGTAACGATTAAGGTCTTTTTTACTGGGTGTGAGTACCTCTGTGGCGTGGGCTTAAGTCAACCCAGAACTCCATCTTTTTTCTTTGTAGACCTATGCTCGTGAAAAAGTCAAAACACGATTCTGTATATAAGTTTGGACATGCCAAAAGTTGACACATTTGCTTTTCGAACAATGTTTCATAACTTAGGCCGTAATCGAGCAATTTTAATGTCTGGTGTTATTAGTTTCTTTGTTGGAATTTTGGTAAAACATGGAAGCCAAAAAACGAAAGTAAGCTTACGCAGAGAGTTTTTTTTAATCGCACGACGTTTTTTAAAGATGAGGTACATTGAAGCACGTAGCAAGACGGCAACTTTGGGGAGCTAAAGTTGACTTGTTTTCTCATATTTTCGATCCTTAGGTCGGCCGACCTTCCATATCATTCATGATTTATGCAGATTATCCTGCAAACACATATATAAGTTAGTTCCTACGCACTAAATGACATTTTGCTTCCCTCAGAAAACATATCACTACACAACTGGAACGTGCCGAAAACACGGTAACTTGATACTAAAACACGTTTTCGTGTAAAAAATTCACATACAAATCACCAGCTGAACTTACCGTTTCCAGTTGATTTAAACTCGAATCCACGACCAACATAACGCGAATTCGCAAATGCCGATGTACAATACGCCAGCTGATATAAAATTAATGATACTTGATCGTATACAATCAATAAAGTTGACGATTCTCGCCTAGAGAAAAGCAAATTTGCCAACGTTTTGTTTCCTGGTTGCTGTCAAGTTTTTGCCAGCGTCATCGGCGTTGGTGATTTATTATCGAATATTAGTGAACGCATTCGTACCGCTTATAAGAAGGCTTCTTCGGTGAAAACTGTCAACGCCGACAAGAACTGTCCTGCAAAAGTTGCAAAAGTTGTTTGGTGAGTAACTCGTTTCAGTGTAGACGTACTGTAGATACGAGTGAGGACGTTGTCTAAGTGTGCGTTCAATCGGGCCTTGTACTGGAACAGTTATGACAAATCTCTTAAAACAGCGGGAAAGAAATTTCACAATAATGCGAAATACTTCCTGAATCATTGTTTTAGAAAGTCAGTTATCAGAAGTTACGGTCTCAAAAAGGGATAACTTAAGAAGGCTATTTCGCTTGATGTTATTGTTCTGGCCACCGAGAAGTTCAAGGGTCGGATAACGTTATCCACTGGGTAAGTTGCAATCCAGCAGATAGAATATAATACAACGATAATGTTTTATCAGTTGGATAGCGGATTAAGTTATCCAACCTTTGTTGGAACAACTGGGGCCTGGAATACGGCTAATGGAACCCATCTTTGAAGAATGTTATAGAATAACACGACGTTGTCGCAGTATCTCGTCCTATATTGTCAACTTTCAAAGTTTAGTGTATTGAGCTTCCGTTTTAGAACGGTTAAATAAACGTTAACCTGTTGTCGGTTATGATTTGATTCAAGCCAGACGTGTGCTTCGTCACAGTCAGTGCAGTGTATTGCTTCATGTTCATTTGGCCACGTAAAATCGATTTCCTCTTTCTTGTAAGGCAAAATTGTACGAAATGCAAGGTATAATACTGCGCCTTGAAAACATACAGCAGGAATTTTTTTTTGGACACCTGTACGAAAATTCGAGGAAACAATAGCTTGAAGCGAAGGAAACAACAACAGATTCTTTTTCAGATTTGTGAGAAAAGGAGCCCTTTTAACTGGCACCTGTCGTATTACAGCGGGCTTACTGAATGCAAGTGTGCTGTCCAGTTATTAATAGCAATCAGATTCGAGAATAGTGTTATATTTATGTTTAAGTCCAAGAACGCACTGGGCGGCTTGCTGCAAAGCTATGACCACATGCACAGTGTTAGATATGTAATCAGGACTGCATAGTGTCCAATTCGAAGAACAACTAGAACAAAAATATCCGGAATGTCAGAGGATTTTGGAAACAGCGAACTACTGGGCCAAAATGCGACAAGAAGATGAAAAAATAGTTATAATTCATCTTTTACTCTCAATATACTTGATAATTCCAAGATTTGGACGATCATATGTTAGTGCCAAGGTTTTGGCTTCCTAGTGGTGGCTGTCAACTTTTTGCGTGCGTCATCTGTGATGGCGTTGGAGATACGATGCATTATTCAATATCAGCTCACACCATGAGCGCATTTGGAACGTCGACTTAAGAAGGCTTGTTTATTGAAAATTGTCAACGAAGAAAAGAGCCGATCTGCAAAGTTGTGTGTTAAGTAATTGGCTCCATTTTAACCGCGATAAAACCGGTTACACGAATTAAGACGTCTTTAAGGGTGTCCTTAAACCGAAAGAAGAATACACGAAATCATCATTACTACCAACTCCCTTAACTGGGAAACGTTAAGTCGCTTAAGTGCGAAATACGTCTTACGTCCTTGTTTCAGCAAGAGCTACTACATGTAACGTAACAATCTCAAAAAGCGGAGGGGAAAAAGCAAGACTAGTTTGCTTATAACTTTTATTCTGTAATACCGCCAGTCAATTGGATATCAATGCAAAAAGCAAATTCATCTGTATGCACCTTGGTCGTGCACGGATTGCTTCCAGCCATCAAGGGGATGATATAAAATGGACTTTCAAAGACAGTAAAAGCCTAGTTCAGTAGTAGTAAAGTGCGCTCACCTGGCACAAATACTGGCTTCTGATTGGTCGAGAGCAAATCAATGACGTCACCGGAACCGGAAGTGCCTGGAACCGGAAGTGATGTGTTTTTGGGAGGGGAACCGCTGACCAGGTGGGAAAAAAGGATCGTGGGCTCATGGAACCGGAAGTGACGTGTTTTAGAAGGGGAAACCGCTGAGTAGTTTGAAAAAAGGATCGTGGGCTCGGGTAAAACCGCTGGAGAAACGCGGGCTCAAAGTCCAAAGTCCAATTCAAGCAACGGGGGTGATCCTTTGAATGAAAACAACACAAAAAAATAAATACTTTTATTGTCATACTTTTTTTTCACAACAAGTGAGAGAAAAAATGATTCTATGATAAATAGGAGTGTTCCTATTGAGTTCCTCTTTGATATGAGTGTTCCTAATGAGTTCCTTTGGAGGAGTGTTCCTATTGAGTTACTGGTATCCATAAGGGTAGGTTTGAAAGGTGTGCGGATCCACGACTCTCTTGTCATAGACGAGTTGGTACCATTTGTGTTGTGGGTGCGTGTAGATGGTATAGTCTTGGGGTTTCCTGACGATCTGATGAGTTTTCGTGACTTGAATCTGTCGGGGTTTGAGGAGGGGCTTCTTGATTTCGTCTTGGACATTCTGGCGCATGATGTTATAGTTGAGTTGGGTTTGGCCTTCGCTGTTGAGTCGGAACCCTCTGACCTTACATTCGACCTTTCCGTTCTTGGTGGTATACCCATAGTTCTTTGGACCACCCGACACGAATTCCTGAATGTAGTCGTCTCCCTTTAATTCGTTCGCAAAATCGCCCAGGTAAGGACCCAAGTCAGGGTGGAATTGACCGGGTGTCTCCTCCAAGTAGATAATGGAATCTGTGTCGTAATACAGGACACGCTCCCCTAAGGGTTCCAGGGCTTCATACAGTTTGAGCCGGGCGTAACAGGTGGTGAAGGCAGCCACAAAGATGTTTAGGTTGGGTGACACGGGGATGTCCTCTTCTTGATGTTGGTAGTACACCTCAACCATGTTGTCATTGATGACGGACACGTGACCTACATCCAAGGTATCGGTATTCAAGAAACGGTGAAAGGTTTGAGGATCATCAAAGGTTTGGATTTGGGTCTTGTTAAGGCGTTGTCCAAACTTGCCCCACATGGAGTTGAGCATGAGTTTAGCGAGGGTACGCAACCCGGGATTGTTTTGGATCTTGTCATATTTCAACAGGATGCCCTCCTTCTCGTAGTACTTTTGGATGTAGGAGTGTTGGCTTCCTCCGACATGTTGTCCTCAGGCCACCCACTGGCTTCTTGCTTGATTTTCAGCCAGGTGTTTACGTAATCGGCAAAGAGCCCCTCACAGGTGTCGGGGAAATGCCAGACTTCATAGATGTATTGGACCTGGTACCCCAATTCGACAGCTTTCTCTAATTCCGGGCTGCACCAGGTACTGGTGAGGGCGCGTTGTTCGTCGGTGTGATGGCACTGGTAGGATCTGTCCAAAAGAGGTTTCTTCATTTCGTCTTGGACACAGGTGGCACAGAGGGGAAAGGTGAGTTTGTCATCTTGACGGTAAGGTAGGACAGGATGGTAGAGATGCCGGGGAGGTAGGACTTGACATTGAATGAGTCCAAAGTACTGAAGGATGTCGGTGTGACCCGGTTGTGAAATGAAGGTCGGATGCCCTTTGGGGTAGCGAGAGGTTTTGTTGACCCATGGGTACAAGGAGGTGACATCGATGTAATGGATCTTTTGGCCGGGGGTGATATGATGGTAGAGTTTGACGGCATTGGTACGACCTCCACAGAAAGCGTCCCGAGGTTTAAGAGGTGAGATAAAGTCGAGTCCCTGGACGAAGGAGTCGATCTCTGGTTGGGTTTTCTTCAGGTGTTTCCATTCACATCCCCACATTTGAATGACCTTGTACCCTTGTTCGGTAAGCTGTTGGACTTTGCGTTGAGTGGTGTCGTAAACGTCTTGCATAGTCCGATTACAGTGACGGGGGTGTTTTTCGTAGCGGTTTGGATAACAGGTAGGGCATCCGTGGGTAAAAAACCCTTGAAATTCGTAGACGGTGCGGGTGTCGGGGCAATAACCATCCACTTTGAAGTTGGTGCCAGGGATGTTATACTCGCCGGCATTTCGGACATGTTGTACGTACTGGCGACGACTTGGATGGTCCGGATAGGCGCCGGTCAGTAGATCGTGGTCATCGTCGGGGTTGAGATCTTGGAGGGCGCGTTGGCGTAGTTGGTGATCGCACCAGGTTAACCAGTGGAGGGCTGGGGTGGACTGATTGATCTTGTTTCTCCAACCACGGGTGGGTTCACTGGCAATACTGTAGGGGATCATCCGGTTCATACGTAAATCTCTATTACAAGCCGAGGCAATGGTGATGTGGTCAAAGGGATTGAAGCCTGTCAAGTCTTCAAACAAGCGTTTGAAAGTCAGGCATCCTTGTTTCAAGAGACGTACATCCGATTCACAATAGGCGACCAATTCTTTCTGAAAGTCAAACACGACGTTCTTGGCACGCTGCTCTTGATGCCAGGTTTCCAAGGCGTGCTTGCCTTCGGGTGACATGGTCTCAGGCATGTAGTAATCGAGTGATGGGAGGATGCCCACGTAGTTTTGATAACGATCTCCGGGTAGGTTGAACTTGTGGGGGAAGTACCCTTTGCAGAGTTCTGTTAAGCCAAAGGTTTTGGGAAACGCGGAGAGTGGCATCTGGAAGAAACTCATGGAATCAATGAAGCGGATGCGATCATGTTTGATCTCTAAGAGTTTACACCCGTTGCGAAGCTGCTGGACGATCCGGTTGTCCCCATAGTATTGATGGATGATAAAGTACCCATCGTACCCTTGAAAATTATGAGCGATGACATTGACTTGACGGGTATCATGGAGTGTCAAGGTATCCAACCATTCGAGAAAGTCGCGGGTACAGAAGGGACCTGAGAACCGTTGGGGTGGATCGTCCTCTTCGGTTTCAGCCACGACGAGATTGGCAATGTGTTGTTCCTTGGGTTGCATGGCTTCAATATCAAAGAAGACATGTAAGGGGGGCAGGGCTTCCTCTCCCTCCTCCTCGGGTGTATGGGGTTCCGTGGCGGCGGCACCTCGTTTGGCGCGAGACCCTCCTTGGTGTTTCCTCTTTCTTTTCTTCTTGTCTTGAGGCTTGGGGGCTCTTTGAATAAAACAAAAGTGGTCGTCGGCGTGCACGTACTCATGGCAAGAAGGGCAATCCACGTGGTAACAAAGGTGACGTTCAATGTTGGACAAGCCGACATTTTGTTGATAACAGGTAGGACATCGGCGTCGTTGAGAGCACACGGAGGACTGGGAGTCGGTGACGGGTTTGCCAGCATGGTTCTTGCCAACATGCAATTCGAAACACGTGTTTCCAAAAAAGTCCCGATGACATTGTTGGCAACGTTGAGTGGCTTTGAGGTGTCGGGGGAAGGCATGCAGGAAATCGGGGCACTCTTTCTGTCGACAGGCTCCGCACAACTTTTTCTTGGTGCATCGATGCAGTCCTTCATGGTCATAGGGTTTCCAACAATCAGCACACACATAACTGGACCCGAAAAACCCAGGCAAACGGGTGATGACATCATAATGGTCTTGGTGGTGCAGTAGGATGAGTTGTTTGTGTTGAGGGGGTCCAAAGGTAGTGATGTGGAACGATCGATGCGCATCCACCAGGATGATTTGGTAACCGGTGAGGGAGGGGGCTTTACTGAAAGCCGTCAAGGCGTCGTAGCTGCAAGGACCCAAGGGCACCTTGGCTTCCTGATGTAGGTCCAGAGCTAGGGTTCTCTGTAGAGGTCTTCCTTGTCGAATGGTGTTGTATTTTGGGTGTTGGTCCACTCTGGCTTTGGCGATGACCAGGGCTCTGGCACAGCAGAGTTCGTCGTTGTTTTTGATCTGGATGATCGAGTTGGATTTTTTTGTTAACATTTCCATCGTGGGATGACATGGTTTACCACGACGGGGTCTGCCGGTGCCTTGAGGGGCATGATGGACTTGAGTAATGGATACTTGAAAGGAGTCATCCATTTCAAATTGTTCGTTGCTGTTCAAGGCTTGGGCTAAACGGTGGAACAGCTCCTCCACACGCTCCGTGTCTTGACGCCATTCACCAGCACGTAATCCCCAACCCTGAAAATTATTGTGCAGGCGATTGGAGGCGATGGTGAAGTAGAGACGATCTTGATCGTGGAGATCGGTGGTGGTGGTTAACACTTGATTCACTGCTCGACGTAATCCGTCTTGGAGAGCTTGGGTAATGTTTTGACCTGGAATCAAGTTCCCCCTTTGACGTAACTGGGTATTGAAATGACGTTCACGTACTCCCAGACGGTTGCTCAAACGGTTGACATAGGGTTGGAGTTCAAACTCGAAGGCACCTTCCGTATTGGTATCCTAACCTCCACCACTTTGTTGGAGTAGTTGGGTTTGAAAGACACGTTGCCGTTCGAAACGATCCAAGGCCTCTTGACAAATGTCATCCTCGTCACGACAAGCCATCTCTTCGTTGTCTCCCATTTCTTCATGACATAACAGGTTTGTCTCTTCTGGCTCTGAATCGGACATCTCTAGACCAAGCAAAGGTAATAACTCTTGGCGGTCGAGGCCGCTTGGCCCCGCCGCCTCCTCCTCCTCTTGGTGAGAGGACATGATCAGATGAACTCGCTGGAGATCAGGGCTCGTTTTTTATCGAGGAAAAAAAGGTCACGTGGGAGGGGACGGAACCAATGAGAGAAAGGTCCAAGGGTGTTTTGGAAGTCCAAGAGGTGATGAGGAGACCCCTTTGTGTCCCTGGGAGGGGAAGAGGTGATGGGGCCCTTTGTGCCCCTGGGAGGGGTGGGACGGGGTGGGGGGGGACCCCCCTCCCCCCTCTCTAGTGGGGGTCCATGGGCATGACGGGAACGAATGAGAGACTATAAAACAGATCGACCCTCGAGGTGAGTCATCCCAAGATGGACTCTCGCCATAAGCAGTTGTTAGGAACATTTGAAGAGTTTGAGTTAGATTTGGAAGCTGAGGAGATTTTAAAGAAAGTGAAGAGGGAGTTGCTGTTGAACGACGAAAACTTGAATGACTTTGCGGAACGTTTGAAGCAGCTGGAGCCCGAAAAAGTAGAGGCCCAGAGACGCCGAGCAGAACAGGCGGCTCCTTTTCATTCACGGTGCTATCCCCAATTAACCTGTGAGTGGTTTGTGGAGGGGCTCGACTATTGCTGTAATTACTGGCGGTACCAATTTAAACGCCCAGCTACACCTCCCCCAGCACCGCCACCATCGCCCAATGTCCAACGAAAGCGAGGGCCTCCGCCGCCGCAGTCACCGTCGCAGACCCCCAGTGAACTACCAACAAAACAACGACGACCTTAACGACAAGGACCCAAACGACGATGCTGACGACGACTATGACCCCGACGATGACATTGACTACGAACTGGCAGACCTCCGTGCCAAAGAAGCCCGACGACAGGCGCAGCGACGGGCTCAGCGAGCTAGGTACCGGGCCAGACATCCCGACCGAGTTGCCGCCACGCAAGCACGGTTTCTGGCGAAACGATCGCGTGACAGCATCAAAAGTGCCCGGTACCGAGCCGAACACAAAGAGCAAGTGCTTGCCAGGAAAAAATTGTATAGAGAAAGGAACCGAGAGTTCCTAGCGGTGGCCAAGAAGTATTACAAGGAAACACATCGAGCCCGCGTGGCGGCGGCCAGCAAGCGTTACCGGGCAAGACATCCAGAGCGCGTGGCAGAGGCCCGCAAGCGCTACCGGGAAAAACGTCGAGACCGCTTGGCGGAGTACGATAAGCGCTACCAGAAAGAACATCGAGCCCAGATTGCAGAGAAAAAAAAGCGCTACAGGGAAAACCATCGGGGACAGCGTCTGGCGTATAAGCGACGATATCGGGAGGCCCATCGAGAGCGGTTGAATGAGATAGAGAAGCGCCGTTACGCCGGCCTGGGGGAGGAAAAGAGAAGGGCCATCAATGCAAAGCGCCGTCGAGCCCAGTTGGTGAAGAAGAAAAAGAGAATGGCGGAGCAAAAGAGAACGGCGGAGAAATTGAAAGCCTTAGGACCTTTGACACTAACCATCCCCCTTACGGATTGTTTGAAAGCCGTTCCTGTGACGTCGTATGTCCAAGCCTTTTGTAATTCGCTCGAATCTGTGAAGGCATTAGGACCCACGGAACTAACGATTCCCCTTACGGATTGTTTGAAATCGGCGCACCTTCCTGTGGATACGAACGTACCGCCTGTAGACTCTCATACTCTAATGGATTTGGATTCGGGGATCATCCAAGTCGTGGACTCCCCTGACTTGGAGGACCTTTCGTTTTTGCAGGACTTATGGAAAGACATGACACCCGACGATTGGGAGCAGGTCATGGACGATGTCTCGGAGTCTTCCTCCTTTGATGTGGAGGAATTGCTGCCCCCCGAAGACCTCGTTCAGGACATGTCCTCCAACGAGGGCGTTGATTTATTGTATGATTTAATGACTTAAACATTCGTCTCAGTATTTTGACAGAACATTCGTATTTGGCAGAACATTGTTTTTATTTTTTATGAAAAAACACGTGGATCATTTTGTCTACACCACAATGGATTCTGTTGGCTTCTCCAAAATGTGGTTGATTGTATTCACTACATCTTGTTTGAGACAGTTGAACGAACCAGTGAGACATTTTCATTTTTTTTTATTACTCAACATTCGTATTTGTATGTTGGCAGAACATTGTTGGAGAACATTTTGGCTAGGGTGCGCCACCCTTTTAGGTATCCAGTTGGAGTACGCCAAAATCGAAAGGGAGACCCTCGAGACAAACAGTTGGTTTTCATAATCAGTTGTTTGTCTCGAAGGTCTCCCTTTCGATTTTGGCGTATTCCAGTTGGATGCCTTCATGCTCGAAAAGGATGTGTTCGATTGTATTCCCTGTTTCAGACGGCAGAACGAACCAATCTGACATTTTCATTTTTTATTTACTCAACATGGTACGGGGTGTTATTAAATTTTTACAATTTTAAACGTTTCTTGGCTTGCATGATTTTCTTGACCACCCGTTCCGTCTTGGTTTTCTTGCCGGGTAAACGATCAATGGCTTGGATCGTCTTGGTATCGGCTTTCCATTTATCTTGCAAATTCTTGGCACGACTGTAATCAATGTCGTGTTGCTTAGCAATCTGGTCCAAGCGATTGATCCCGGGATGCCCACGTTTCAGACGTTTGGTCAAATGGGTGCCAGGGCCCATGTACTGATAACCGGGCCAATGAAATTCTTGCCGGTTTTAGCAATCCATTTTTGGACATCCAAGGCCCCTCCTCGTTGGGTGCGTTTGATACCCCTTCTCCTCCTCTTGGTGGGCATGGTTATTCACTGTCGTACTGCAAACGTCTCCGTCGGGGTGGTTTGCCTTTGGCCCAATCTTCCCAACCGGGTAAGGGTTTCAATGCTTGCACTTCACGGGAGACTCCTTTGCCCTTACCTTTGCCTTTGCCTTTACCTTTACCACTTTCGGCTAACTTTTTTTCCAAGGCCTTGCGCTGTTCTCGAATGACTTGTAAACGAGTCCGGCTATCCCCTCGACTGGTAGAAGGTCTCTCTTCTCCTCGACTGGTAGAAGGTCTCTCTTCTCTCGTGCCTTCCCTGGTAGCAGGGGTAATGGTGGGTTTGGGAGCCGACGGACCTCCTTTTATCATGCGCTTCAACCATTGTTCCACGGGTCCCGTCACCAAATCCCCGGCTTCTTCCTCGCCTTCTTCACCTGGTGGACCACCCGGGGCACCAACCCCCACGCCTCCGGGAAATTGACGAATGCGTTTGGTTAACTTGATTAATTCTTGACTCAACGGTTTGGTTTGAGCATTGACCAGGGCTGGAGGTAATTGGGGATTGGCTAACAACACATGTTTTTTGGCGGCGAGCGTCGCGGCTTTGTTCAACAAGGCATTTTCGGTGAGTTCTCCTTTGTAATATTGAATGAGTTGTTCCAAGTCCTTGTGGGGAATCATGTAGACCTCGTCCATGGTGGTTGACTACAGTCGGGGCAAAAGGTCTTCCACGGCACGACAGCTCTCACAAAGACGGGACTTTAAGATATGCATGGTCTCTCGATGCAACAGGTGATATTTATGCTTCCAATAACAACAGTCGTCTTTCGACTTGTCGGTGGCCCGATTGGCCTCTTGTAACATCCACGTAGGAAGGGTTAACGAACACATTGACATAACACCTCGTGAAGTCCTTGAAACAATCCGCGTCCTTTTTGTCGGACTAACCACTGACGACGTTTTTTGACGGAATGTCGACGACGTCCCAAATCACGTAGCACCTTTTTATAGGGTTGAAGTTTGGCCAGGATGGGTGGGGTGACGGGAATCTTGTTTTTTAAGAAGTTCAAGACCAATTCACTCACAGCATTGATTTGATCGGCATTGGCATGTTGTAACAACTCTTGACGTTTGAAACCATTGGCTTCTTGTAACATGGACCGTAAAAAGGGTAATTGACGTCGAAGACGTTGCATCCTTTATCGGTGACGACGACGATACCGTTGGTTGGCTTTTTGAATCGTGCGTTTTATACGTTTATCCGTTTCCAAGGCCACGGCTTTCCCCAACCCTGCCATGGCGGGGACCAATAGATTTAAAAAACCTCCTCGTTGACGACGACGTCGTCGTCTTCTTCTCCTCAAGGATACCAGGGACGGTTCGTCAATAGACGTTGAAGGGATTTGTTTTGTTTGATGGCGTCTCGCGACTCTTTATAGCCTTGACGGGTATTGCGTTTAAAATCTTGCCACCAACCCCCACCTTGTTGTCGTCGTTTCCTTTTTCTGCGTCGTCGTCGTCTTCGTTGGACGGCCATGGTTCTAAGAGTGTGGGACTAGGAGGGAGTGGCTTTTTATCTATCCAATAGTCTTTGGGTTTCAAGGGACGAGGACATCCGTCCACATAGCATAGGGCTTCCAAGGGTTGGTACACAAAATGACGGTAGTAATCTTGGACACATCGTTTAGGTAATGGAGGGGTAAAATCCACAATGGTATCATCCAAGGTTTGCATCTTGATTAAAAATCGTTCCAGATCCTCCAAGGGAACACCACGCACATGGGTTTTCAATTCGGTCAAGGCTTTGGCATAGGTGGTAAACGCAAATCGACTCATGGTCACTTTAAATCGGTATTGTTTAAAATCGTTCCATCCTTTGACCACGGTCCCCACGTCCGCCAAACATGCTACCAACGTACTGTTTTCCAAAAGGGGTCCAGCAATCATGCCTGCAGCCATCAGGAGTAATGCCATGCCATTGAACAAGGCATTGATACACTTGTAATGATTCAACATTTTTCGATAACACCACCATTGTTGATGGTAAAAAGCATACAAGGAATCCATACGTTGTAATAATTCCGGGGGGAAGGGAAGGCCATGATGTTTCGATCCATTCAATAACGAGACGACGGTTTTCATCCTCACGGCGAAACCCGGGACGAAGACGTTTGTACGCTCGGTGCTCCTCCCTGTTTATAACTGGTCACAATGCTATTGGTCATGGTGACATTAGCAATTTCACGTCCTTGGGCTAATTGTTCTTGATCTTGTAACAGCATGCGTAAACGTCGTTGTAAATCTGCTTGACGTAAGGTACGAGGGGGTGGACTCCCAGACGTCCAAGATCCTCGAGGGGTGGCTGGATTGGAGGCAGGTGTCAAAGGTGAACCGGGGAAAAGTCGTCGTCGTCGTCCACGTCGGCCACCACGTCGTCCACCACCTCCACCACCACCACCTCCACCTCCTCCACCACCACCACCACCAGCACCTCCACCTGCTCCACCACCAGCACCACCAGCACCTCCACCTCCTCCTCCACCACCAGCACCCCCAGCACCACCAGCACCCCCAGCACCACCAGCACCCCCAGCACCACCAGCACCCCCAGCACCAGCACCCCCAGCACCGCCACGTCCACCGCCACCACGTCCACCACCTCTAGTCCTGGGACCACGACGTCCCCCACGTCCATTACCATCACCCCCAGCACCCGCGGCTGTTCGAGCACCCGCTGCCAAGGGTACGCTCAAATGACTCGCAGGAGTTCGAGCACCAGAAGACTCCGGGCTGGTCTGTATGCTACGGAATGATTGACTTCCTGGACTTCCTACCCCAGCGGGGGAAGAGGCCTGTGCAGGGGGTGCACCATCCAAATTGGGCCAGCCGGCGACTGTCCTGGGGGAGGGGAGACTTCTCAAAAACTCACTGAGGGCCTCGGGGTGAATTTCCTCCATGGCGACGTCGAGAAGGCCTTGGTCTCCCGTCATATACAAATCTTGGAAGGCACTTATGGACATTTGATTGCTGCTGGCCGCTCCAACCCCCGCAGGGGCCACGGTATCGTACGATTGCGGAGGTTGACGGTCCTCATCATCCGCCATGGTTGCTCTTTTTTTCCCTGTTCAAAGGGGGTGTTGTCCCTTTATAGTCGTTTTTGATAGGTGCGAGTCCATCCTTCGTCTTTTAACAGGTGACTCAACAAACGTTGTTGATCGGAGGCGGCCGGGTGTAAATCCAAGACCAAATACCCATACGGTCGTGTGGTGGTTTGATGAAACGTCTCCAACGTGTCTTTCCAAGTGGTAGGAAACGATTGAAGCATGACATTGCGTACCCCTAATTGATCTCGGGGGTTCTTGAACGCCACAATGTAATGGGCATTGCGGGAAATACTTTTAGCATATCGGCCCACGGGAAACATGTCTTGACACAAGTACAACACCGTCACCCCTTGATGATGCGAATGTTTGGTGAATAAATCCAACACGCGTTTATCGTGACTCCCTTCATCCATTAAATCATCCAAGACCAGGACCCCATGTCCTTGAGGAAACCATTGGACCAACGCGTCATGATCGGGAATCCCTTCGTGAAACGCCACCCCTTGATCTTGCATGCCTTGAAATCGATCTTGCCAGGCCCCATAACAATAATGCAGTTGGGTCGGTGGGGTTTCAAACAAGTCGGGGTTGTCTAACAAGAGTTTTTCCGTAAACACGGTTTTGCCACATCCCGAAGGACCCACCACCAAAATACTGGAGGGGGTATGAAAACGAAACGGTTTCCCCGTTTGCATGATGATACTACCCGGTTAAAAAAAAGGCACCTTTTTATTGGAGTCGGTGGGACTTGAACCCACGCACGACCTCCTATTTTTTCTTTGGGGATCCATCCAAAGGCTCTACCGACTGAGCTACGACTCCGACACCGTTTTCCAACGAACTTTTTTATTTAACCATTACATTGATGATACGGATGACAACAAAGTTGATACCATCTCGCTTCTTGACCTACAATCAATTGTTGAAGGCGTTGACCCGCTTGATGGTCATTGCTTACATAATCATGATCAGAAAACTCATTTAAAAACGCTTGCAAGGTTCGTTTACGGACTTTGGCTTTCAAATACAATAAGGCGTAATCACCACAACTCTTGCTTGAAATGGCTTGGAGGGACTTGCCATTGGTCACCACATACTTCCAATGTTGCACAATCCAATCTCGTAACGGGGTGGCTTGCACGTACGTGTCCAAGGACAAAGCATAACTATCGAGGACTTCACACACGTTTCCATCCGTCCACACCGCTAACCAATGTTGTCCCGGTTGATCGTGTGGGTCGGTATTCACAATGTAGCCTTGGGGTTGGGTCTTGACAGGACTCTTGGGTAAACGATCACAGGCCACCGTTCCGTAAAAGACAGGGTTCAATTGGGGGTCGTCTCGGGCTAAATAATCCAATTGCACATTATTCAAGGCCACATGTTCCATCTTTAGTGTTGGTAAATGTTATACAACACGGCTCCGTTCTTGTCAATCTCCAGCAAGTTCTCAAATTCCCCATACACGAGTACGGTTATATTGACATTGGGGGCGGCTCCAAATTCCAAGACCAGTTGTAAATCTCCCGTTTGCTTGGGGTTGAGGTTTTGACTGTCAGCACATCCATTGGCGACATTGTCAAACATGTACAAGGTACAGTTTTTCCTGTGGCCCCAATCTCCTAGTTCCACCATATTGCCTTTCTTTTTACACCAGGCTCCACTGGCTTGCAGAAAACGGAAGTAGCCTAGATTATCTCGGGTGCCATTGTTGTGCACTAACTGTAGGGTTTCATAAGGGTATTCTTCTCCTTTGACAATCTGTTTAATGGAGGTCAGCCTAAATTTCTGGAAGCAGAAAGGATCTCGGGTCACATCTCCATTGAAGGCTCGGCTGTCCAACAACCCCACAATCAATCGGTCAGGTATTCTGTTTTGAAACAGGTTGGGGATATCAAAGCGGACCAGGTTGCCTTGCATACTGAAGGTGCGGATTTCACTGCGGACGGTTGGGTAAGCTGCCACTTGGCCTTCATTGTGTCTTTTTTGAGACAAACTCTGGTAGATGGCATCATTCAAACGCAGTTGACATAGATGAAACCGTAGTTTCACATCCCCTTCCAGTAAGCGACCAGCTAGACCCACTCCATTCATAAACAGGGCCGGACCATTGAAATGAAATTTCATCTTGATTTCTATGCCAGGCACCAACAGTTTGCCGGTATGAAACACTTCCAAGTGGGGGGTAAACACTAGACTGTGAGTGACACCTCCAGCATACTTGGCGACTTCAGCTTTCATCGCGGCCAAGGCTCCTTTGTGATTGGCAGGGAGATCCCGGTAGTCATTATGCGGTGCTGCAGTGTTAGTATTGTTGGCCGTCCATTGGGGTGGGGAATCCACTTGATTGAACCATCCTTGAGGTCCTAACACGGTCTTGCCATCTTCTCGGTCAAAATTCAGCAAGGTTTCTAGGTAAGCTTTGTAATGATAGGTGTCGGATTGAGGACTGATCAACGTGCCATTCAACTGCAAGTCAATTTGTTTGATGATGGAATGGGCCAATTTTTCAAACTCAATTCCATGGTAAAGTAACTGCGTCCCAAATCCACAAAATCGTCCAACCCTGGCACAATGAATTCCGTGGGATTGATACCCGTGGTAGTGGGTTGAATGGTAACCATGCGATAGGCATTGATGCTGATGTCGGTGGGTGGCACCTTGAAAATCCGTAACGCTGGGTTGACGGTCCCTTCGGAACGTGCGTGAGCCGGGGCGGTTTGTGTACTCACGTCAGGCATGTTTAACGTCGTCGTCGAGTGGTGGTACCCCATCGTCGTGAGGGGTTTTTATAGCGTCGTCGTCGTGCTAAATGTTGTCTCAAATCAAACCCGGGGACTCTCATGACCTCGGGACTCAACCAGCCACCACGTTGTCGCCGCATGAGTTTCCAAAAAGGATACAGTCCTCCCCATTGAGACAACCCTCGATTACTACGAATCCGTCGAGGTCGTGAATGCACGGGTTCCATGTTCACACTCCAAAAATATCACGCGCACGTTTGGTTTGTTTAGGAAATAAGGCACTGGCCACACGCACGGCGTCTTTCACGTTCTTATGACTCAAAGCTTTCTTGGCTTGTTTGGTGATTTCTTTTTTAATGACGTCTTCGGCTTTGCGTTTGATACCTCGTGTGAAACCCGTTTCCAATCCTCTCTTGATATTACTAGGCAATTTTAAAGGATTTCGCGTGCTTATAAGGCCTTGGAACCCCCCACGCAAGAGATCCGTCATCAACCCTTTTCCACTTTGACCATGTTGATCATACCACTCGTCGGTCCGAAATCGTGTTAAACTTCCCCCACGCATCGTACTCTTCACGCGTTACCAAGGATCACGTTTTTGTTGGTGTCACAGGACTCGTCTCTTTTTATACCGTCATCATCGCCTTCTTTTCCGAAAAGCGGCTTCCAACCCTTTTTTAGCCCCGTAACTCGCGGCACCACCCGCGGCACCTAACGCCACGGCTTTGCCTCCAGCGATCAAGGCTGGAATAAGCGCGGCCAGTGGGAATAAACCCCCTCGTTGCCTTCTTCTTCTTCGTCTCGTTCGACGCACTCTTGTCTTGGGCATCTTTGATTAGACACTCCCTTTGTCAAGTCCTTCCCTTTTTATGTCTTTTTGAAGTGTAACGTAACAATGGTATGGCCTTCACCAAACTTGACCAAGTCTCCTCCTCTACCAATCGTTTCAGCTACTTGAACGTGAATGATTTCCACCACCTCGTTACGAAGAGACATGTATTGAATGTGCAACGGTTCAAAATACAGGGTGCCACGTCCTTGCCGCTTGTACTGGATTTCACGTAACAAATCAGTCACGCAATTGCCCACCACAGTGCTGCCTGCCACGTCGGAGTACACGTGCAACGATCGCGTGGGTTCCCCCACCACGGCTCGAAACGCCATATTCAAGTTCGTGAAACGCCTACTACAACTCATACTCAATTGTAAATAATCCGGTAAAAACGAACGCACCGTCCAAAAGACCGGCTGGCTGTGTTCGTCGTTCACATCGTTCCAAGCCCCGTTCTTGGTCATGTCGGGGATTTGATCCCCCAGGAATTCTTGCTGTAAGTTCGGGCCCAAAATCAACCCACTGCTTATTTTACGTAACCATCCCATCTTGAGCGCTAACTTGGTGTAGATGGTCAGGGCAGGTGTTTTGTTGCCACAATGGCAAACATTCGTGTTGTCGATGAGCAGATCCTCCCCTTCCCACTTGAACTTGACGTAGGTGTGTTTGCCTTGATCGTTGGCAAACCGGCCTCCTTGAATTGCCGTTTCGTGGCGTCGTTGTTCCAAGTGAGCAATGGTGGCTTTCATGAAACTCACGCCATCCACCACCCAATCCAAATCTTGGACGTCTTGGATGACGGTTTGCGCCGTGCCTATGCGCGCTGCCATGGTTCCATCGCTTTTACCCGGGGCGGGATAGGTGATCTCCCAGGACGTCGATAGGATGTAGCCGTCTTTTTTGACCAACTCGTACAAATTCACGCGGGTATCCGGTAAGGAAATGGCACTCAACCCCACTTGCCATCCACCCCCCGTGAGCTGTAACGGTTGAGGTAGACGAATCTTGAAGGAATTGGCTTGGTTGTTGGGAAATTCACGTCGATTGGCATGACTGGGTAACGTCACGTAGAACGACATCTTGTCTTCTTTTTCTTCACACCACGACTTCCCTTTTAAAGTGGAGGGTTAGGAGGGTATGCCCTTCACCAAACTTGACTAGATCCCCATTCGTTTCGGCCATCTGGGTTTCCACGATTTCCACTACTTCATTGCGTACCGGGACATATTGAATATGTCGAGGTTCAAAGTGCGTGGTGTTTTGAGGGTGGTACTTGATTTCTCGTAAGAGATCGGTGATGCGACCCCCTACCATGCTGCTGGTCCCTACATCACAATACACGTGCAAAGGACGCGTGGAGGGAAATTCCGACGAGGGACGAAAGGTCTCGTTCAAATTCACAAACCGCCAAGGGCACGATAGACTCAACTTCACATAATCCCCCTCCACTTTCCAAAAGGTGGGTTTGTTGCTAGCATCGCGGACATCCGTCGGGGTGGGAATGGTGGAAATGCCTTGAAATTCTTGCAAGAGATTCGGACCCAATCGATACTGACCGGGGGACACTTGTTCAATCCATCCCATTTTCAGGGCCAACGTTTTGCCCCATGACACATGTGCCACTTGTCGTTTGTAATCCACATTGGTCGTATTCAACAACAAATCCCCTTCGGTGGTCCATTCAAAGGTCGGAACCAATTTGACGCCATTGTCCTCGGCCCATTTGTTTTTGGGGGCGGTTTGTTTCGCACGGCTTTGCTCGTAACGATATACCAGTTGATGAAAAAAAATGCGATCCCGTCGACGAGACCATCTCCTTTCTCATATCTCGCCCGTAGACAGTGAGTTCGCGCCGTTCATGGTACCAGCGATCGTTGCCTTGATCGTCTTTGGCATACACCCGTTCGTGCCATCGTACGTACAACAGAGGATGGGAATCGCCCACTCCTCCTTCTTCCGCTATCACTGGAATGGTGGGTAAGGATAAACTCACCATGCCTACCATCCATCCTCGTCCCATAAATCGAATGGGTTTAGGCAATCGGTTTCTGAAATGATGACTCTTGTTCCCAGGAAACTCTTTGGTACTCGCATGACTCATCAACGTCACGTAAAACGAAGAGTTGGGGACGAACGTCATTGTTTAGCGGCGTCGTCGTCGTTTGCGTGGTCGAAGGGACGTCACGTCTCCACGAGCAATCCAACTATTGTACTTGTCTGGCCACCCTTTCCACTTGACCAACCAACGATCTTTTTGTCGCTTAAGTACCTTTTCGATCCGAAAGACATCGGACACCTGGACTTTTTGTAAATCCTCTTCATAAAACGTACCTTGGACGGGGGTATCATCCCATTCGTGAATCTTATACGTGGGCACGGGGCCCGGGATCACACGATGCACCACAAACACTTCTTCGGTCCAACCGGGTAGATACCCTTTTTCAAAGGTACGATGAATCGTGTTGAGACGGACATGATCTCCGACTTTGAATTGGGGTTTTTTCTGACCTTTCAATCGTTGGCTGTACAATCGTTTCCACACGGCTTCTTCGTTGTCCCATGTCACGTCTTGAGGGGGCATACCAATACTTCGATGACGGGTGGCATTATACCCTTGCACCAACTCGGGTAAGACATTGTCAAAGCGTAAGGTGTTGGCCGTGGTCAAATAACGGTACAACCGTTCTTTCAAGGTCCGATTAAATCGTTCCACTACACTGGCTTTCGCATCCCCTTCGGTCGAAAAATGTTTGATGTCTTGCTCGTCGACCCATCGTTGAAAGGTCCGATTATAAAATTCTTTCCCTCGATCCGTTTGCAATCGGTTGGGGTGACGTCCTTGTCTCACAATCTTCTCAAAGGCTCGGACCAACGCCACGCCCGTTTTGGTTTTCAACGGTTGGACCCACGCGTATTTGGACAAGACATCCACGACGGTCAACAAGTAGCGTATACCCCGATTATGTTTGGCCAAACGTTGCACTTCCACTAAATCCGCCGCCCATTGATCATCTAAACCCCCTACGACCACGGGTAAGGTAGCAAAACGACGACGTCGTGGTTTATGCAAGGTGTAGCCCACATCCTGTTCCAAGAGCCGTTGGGCTTTTTTCAAAGGGAGGCCCTGGGCTTTGGCAAACCGTTGCACCCCACCTAAACTCCCCGGGGCGCTAGGATCATGGTAACGACTTAACCATTGTTGCGAGACATTGGTTTTCTTTAACCTTCTTCTTGACGAGACAGGGCGTTTGGTTCTCTTCAACCATGATGACGAGACATTACGTTGAGTTCTCTTTCGAGGGGCCATACTTTTTGGCATTCACCCCATAAGGTCGGTATGGTGGGGACCGTGTGGGGATGCGCCTTTTGAATGATTCGATACCATCGCCATGCCTCTGGGTGGGCTTTTAACCATAAGACAAACACGACCCATCGATACAAGTTGCGGTCGACATGGGTTTCTTCAAAGAGGTGGAGAGGATGCGTGTCCTCGGGACAAGGGGGAATGGGGATTTGGGACCCGGGTTGGTGATCATATAAGAGTTGGCAAAGGGTTTGATGGCATTGCCATTGCCCCAGGGACAAGACAGAATCCCACGCATAACATACAGACTCCATGGTGACATTGATAAAAAACATTTTATTCCTACTCCTTTATACATTTAAAAGAGTCGTCCACAGGTGATGGTCTCTAGACCTTTCTGCCAGTTGTCAACACTGTCACTGTACTTAGGGGGTGGTGGAGCTGGGGCCACCATCATTTCTTGACGGTTCTTGAGATCTTGAATTTCTCGTAACAATTGTTTCTCATAGTCTGTCAAGGGTCGATCCTCTTTCCTTCTGACTGGAGGTGGCGGGCCAGGGATGTCCACTCCACGTTTGGGATATCCTTGAGCATCACGGCTTGGCGATTCAGCTTGTTGATCGGCTTTTTTGGGAGGGTTGTCATGAAACCAAGTCCAGTACTTGGGACCCAAGGGTTGATCGGCCCACCGGAAGAAGCCACACTTTTTCTTGGAACAATTCAGAAACAAGCGATCGGGGTTCTGGGTCGAATGACTCTGTTGAAGCGTGGCGGGTTCACGGCAAAAGCATTGCAAACAACACCACATGTCCAACACTTCTACATGAGGTTGACTAAACACGGCTTTCATATACTCCAAGGCTTGATCTTGACCACAAAACAGCAAACACGGTTGCATGGGACATTTCACATACTTCCATCCCTTTTGAGATTCTCGGGCCTCCAAACGCACATCATGGCAAGGGCATACCATAGTGTCCACCGAACTGGGAGGATCTTCGACATACGTCACCATGTATTCAGACGGGGATGTCTGGGGGGACACCATATCATTCAATTCTTTCATCATATCTTCCACAGCAGCTCGGGTGTCTTCCACTGCAGCTCGGGTGTCTTCGACCACTTCGCGCACCACAGGATCACAATCCACATTCTCTTTCTTTTTCTTCTTCCCCGCAGGGTGTACGCTTGGCTTTCTCTTCCGATCGACAGACATCCTGCTCAAAGGTTGTTTTCTTCACCCGCCCATGCCTTTTTATACCCATGACCCTCACCTGTCATTGGTCAGCTTATCCTACCCATATAAGGACGTCTCATCGTCCCATTGGTCAGCTTTTCCCTATCCAACGAAGAACTTCTTGTCTTCCCATTGGTCCGTTGTCCCTATTTTAAGGAGCTCCCTTGGTCCTTGAGTTATCATTCTCAAAGCAATGCCCCCAGACATTGACATGATCGGAGAACACGATGTGGATGCCTTGGAACTCCAAATTGGTCATGGCCATGTGGTGTACACCGGGGGAGCCAGAGGTACGGATGAACTCGTCGAAGAACTGGGTAAACACTTTGGGATGCAAGTCGAAGTCCTCGTCCCCCCGAACCATCCTCGAGCCACTTTCATCACCCCTTCTACCGTGGAAGTCTTGATGTTGGCCAACCCACATCTTCACCAGGCGGCTGAGAAACTAGGGAAAAAAATGCCCAGTCATTTTTACACCCTGCAATTGCTGCAACGCAATTATCAAATTGCCAAAAAAGCTCATACCCTCTATGCCTTTGGCATGTTGGAACAGGATCATAAACGCGTGAAAGGAGGCACTGGTTGGACTGTGCAATTGGCTATGGATCAAGGCAAACCCGTCTACCTGTTTGATATACCCAGTCAATCATGGTACCGTTCGGACCATTACTACCAAGTCAATGAGAATGCCGCCACCCTGGTCACTGGCAGTCAATTTGTTCCTTGGGGACCCAAAAAGCCCACCCTTCATCAAAGCAGTGCCGTGGTAGGATCCCGTGATGTGGACGACAAAACCCGAGCCGAAATTCAAGCCTTATTCAACCGCACGTTCTGTCTACCCGAGAACATTGATCAATTACGCCTGGAGCTCGAAGACTTTCATTTGTAATTGTACATAGCCATTTTTAATTTTTTTTTTCAATTGTACATATCCATTTTTTCAATTTCTTAGTTTTTATTTTTTCCAATTGTACATAGCCATTTTTAGTTTTTATTTTTCAAACTGTAGATACCTTTTCCAATTGTACATAGGAGCGCCCCACCCGCGTGGCAAAGAACACAGACAACCATTTGTAAAAAACATCAACTCTTTTTTAATTACAAAATAAAAAACTTCACTTACAAAATGTCCTCTGGTTCTTGACTCACAGAAATAAAAATGTTCAAAGTCTATTTACACAAACAAAACACGTCGCACTTGACTCGCTTCCCTCTGTCTCCTCTCCCGCTCCTCCCGCACCCTCTCCATGTCGCCGAAATACATTCGGATTCTTTGCCATTGATGGCCCCTATGAATCCTTGGCAGATGATTGGCCAGATCATTGTCAATTTCCTTAAAGTATTCGAGGGACATGGGCCATCGACGCTCCCAGTTCGACCAGACGCGGTGCCGGTAGACCCAGGGGATAATCCTTTCAACCAGGGTCTCCAACAACATTTCCACACTCTCTGGCTGTGGCTGCCCCGATCGGTGACCATTTTCGGTCCGAACCATCGCCGCAAGAAACAGTTCTGCAAAAGCATCCACGCGCTGTCGGGTGAGGCGCCGCCATGTCTCTTCTCTCCTTTCGTACATACGCATCGACTGTCTTTCCACATGAGTTCTCTCGGCCCCCACTCTCCTTCTCAAATGGTCTTCTCCACTCACATTCGTTTCACTGGCTAGTGAGCCCAAGGGCCTTCTCGTTTCGTACATTTTCGCACCAACTGACAAAAGTCAACATAGACCGAACTCAGAGCTAGGAGTGACGTCCTGTGGCCTCCCTTGACTTATAAACCCCGATCCGCGCAATGCACCATGAGTCATCTAAGGAGGGGGGAGGGGGGTCCCCCCACCCCTTCCCCTCCCTTGGGCACCCCTCCCGAGGTATCATCCTCATGACCTCTTCCCCTCCCAAGGCACAAAGGGTCTCCTCATCACCTCTTGTTATCCCAGGCTGAACCCTGTTTGGCATGACCTCTTGTTATCCCAGGCTATGCCCTGTTTGGTGATTGGCTCATCACCCCTCCCACGTGACCTTTGGGTCTCTATAAAAAACCACCGTCCCATTCTATTTTTCACTCCCAAGCCAGCAAGCAGTCAAGCCAGCAAGCAAGCAAGCCAGCAAGCAAGCAAGTAAGCAAGCAAGCAAGCAAGCAAGCAGTCAAGCAAGCAACACCCACGGATAGCGGTAAGTCATTTTTTATTCCTCATCTCTTTCACAAAAGCAATCTAAGTAGTTATCGTTGACTTTTTCTGGAGAGTTCAAGGGTGATGATGGTTCTGCCTTGTTTAAACGGAGCTGCTTGGCTATTGGCTGTTTGAATGTCCATCTCAATGCTGTCAAAGATGGTCTTGCCAAGAGGAAAATACATCCGTTGCGTCGTATCAAATTGATGGTCGGTATTGCCAGCATCCAAGGTACGTAAAAATCCTTTTTCTTGATTTCCCACAATGCTCTGTGCGACGAGATCCGTGTAAATCATCAATTGTTGTTGTCCTTGTTGCGGTTTGACCGTTTGCGTACTGGGAAATGGTTGTCGACTGAGATTCGGACCCAAGAAGAAGTAATAATTGAAATCAGGGTGGGTGAAGCTGACCGAGACATGACCAAAAGGTGGATATTTGTTGGCAGGACCGGTGGTTAGTGTCCATTTGTGTCGATCGTTGTAATCCACGATATTTTTCACCAGATAATTTTTTTCTTCCACAATTCGTTGCGTTGGCGTTCCATCTTTGACCAGACCCATCAGGCCGGCCAATTTCCATTCCATTTCAAATTGCATGTTGGCTGGTATGAGTACATACAACGAATCTAATTCGGGGGCGATGCCTGTATTGGTGATTTTCACGTAGGGTTGAGCCAGGTTGAGAGCCGCTAGTTGTTGTCGTTTAGCCTGATCGTCCACCTCCATTTTAGTTATATCCATCATGACTTCCATGTGTTGTTTTTCCATTTCGTACGCGATGGCAATCCATGCTTCTTTCAAATTGTAGTAATACCCTGGGGGTAAATGGATTTGTTTGGTGACTTGAATGGGAGCCGTTCCATCCGCACGTTTTGGTATGTATCTGATATCTGTTTTCATCCAATGTTTTTGACTATCTTCTTGCGTCCAATTCTGCTTGGTTTGATCTCCCCATTGTTGATTAAAACCAGGGTGTGAAATATGAACCAGGGCCGCTTCCCAATCATCTTCTACCAAATAATGTGAATGAGGAAGTCGAGCCGTAAATTTTTGTCCCGTGCCTTGTGCTTGATCACTGATAAGGGTGATGTAAAAACTCATCGTGATTACTCCCTAACCCAGGGTTTACCCTTTTATACTTACCCCCGTTGCTCCCATTGGACTTTGGACTTTGAGCCCGCGTTTCTCCAGCGGTTTTACCCGAGCCCACGATCCTTTTTTCAAACTACTCAGCGGTTTCCCCTTCTAAAATACATCACTTCCGGTTCCATGAGCCCACGATCCCTTTTTTCCCACCTGGTCAGCGGTTTCCCCTCCCAAAAACAAATCACTTCCGGTTCCAGACACTTCCGGTTCCGGTGACGTCATTGATTTGCTCTCGACCAATTAGAAGCCAGTATTTGTGCCAGGTGAGCGCACTTTACTACTTTCAGTATTTACTAATTTTCGTGATTTTGACAGACGACTTAAGGAATAACTTAGAAACGTCGGCCGACATGTTCAAGTTGAAAACCATTCCATCCTGTTCACCATCCTTGTTCGCTGTTTGGACGTGCTGTCTAATGTGGGAAATAATTGGATATGCATTTGAATGGAACTTTAGGCCAACAACGTAGGTAAATCTTTGAACCATAAAAAATTGTCCTCTTACTGAGGAGTGACATTGTACCTACGGAGTAGGCGTTTCTCACAGGTCTGTTTTTGTCTCTGCTTTTTATAGTCAGTACTCTTCCCCTTTGAATTCAAGCTGCAAAGCCATGTCTCAGGACGAACATTTCTGCCAACAGCTTGGCATAGATCTTGTCCAGGCAGCTAGAAATGAGCTGGAATTTCTTGAGGAAGTAGCGCCAGATTATCGTAACCTGTGCAGTGGTCCTGTGGTAAGGAATGCCATCAATGCTGTGCTGGTTACCACTTGTCTCGACGCATTCCCCGAAAATGCAAATGGCAGCCCCTTTAGACGTCGCTTGGGTCTGGCATGTTCATATGCTTGCGCCACATTACTACGAGCAAGACTGCCTCAATATTCTCTCTAAGGTGCTGGATCATTCTCCTTTGGATAGAACGTAAAGAGACCAAGCCCAGCACGTTGCAGAAGATCTCTGGCGACGAGCATATTCGAATGAGCCATTTCACGTGGACCTTACAAAGCCTCCCACAGTGGTGATAAATTACCAATCCAAGATTCAGTACAATCTGGAAGAGACTTGTTCATGACAGTTCAAGTTCTTCTATCAAGTGTCCTTACCCCACTACGGAGATGAGTTGTTTCTTAAAAAAAGCTGTCGAGCGTTATGAGCATCATCTGCAACTGAAATGGCTTCATCCAAAGGTGTTCATGGTTCCTTGTTATGACGTTGATCTCATTTGGCACACTCACCAGCTCCACCCTGTACGATACAACCAAACGACGAAAGAATTCCTAGGAAAACTGTTACACCATGATGACACTGAAACAGATCGAGCGCCTGGATCCAAGCTGTACGATTCTGAAATGAAATCAAGAGACTTGTGGGAAGCAGAAGGACTCTCGTTTTATAAATCGGGGGCCATGTACAGAGGTGAGCAGCCTGATACCATATCAACGAGGCCTAGGTGGCTGTATGCTCAACTAGCACGTTCAGAATATACCTGTAAAATTCAGGACATCAAAGCATGGGGCTTCAAGAGCAATACGAAATTCGTTATTCAATTAGAAAGCAAACTTGGCCAAAACATGTTTTCACAATCCTTCACAGGAAACGGAATAACGAGTGTGAATCTACCGGCAAAGTTTACCTTTGTCAAAGGCACGAAACTTGCAATTGACGTTTGTCTGTATAAGCTAGTATAAAGAGAGGCTTCTTAGTAAGAAGATAATCATAAGGAATGAGATAGATCTTCTTCCTTTATTCCCTGGACCGTTTTCCGGTGTAATAAGCCAGCGATTCATTGTGGATTTTCCTCTTGATAGAGGACATTTCCCAGTGGTGAAGGTCCTGATGAAATTAAATCGCCCAACAATCGTGGAATACATCTTTGAGGGTAAACGAGAGAGAGACCACCCGTCACCTACCCCCAGCTCTCAACTTCTGATGCCTTCTCTAAGTGACCTAGGGGAAATCAAGTGTTCTGTTGCCAAGTCGATCAGTCATCGATATCAGATGTTCTGATTCCTGCGGCTGAGATAATCAATGTTTCAAACCAAGTGGTGGCAACAACCCACACTATAAGCCAAAAGACGCTTCCAGCAAGGGACGACGTCCAAGACCACGATAACAGCATTTTCCTTGATGACGGCGAGAGAGCCATACTGTTCTCCATGCATTTTCTATGGTACTATGAGGAAAATTTGTTCAACAGTTAGAACTTTTTCTACTTGGTGATAATTTCCTTTATTCTCATGACTTTTACGTTTGATTCAGCAGAATTATTATAAGGAGAATTTAGATGCTGGTCACTCCTAGGGGTTAAAGGGTTAATGCCTTGTTGTCAAAGAAATATTAAGAGCCTGTAGAAGAAGCTGCAAAAAGATGGATGTTAGGAGACTGAAGAAGAGCTTGATGTTCTTTCTGGTACAAGTATGCAGCCTTTTAAAAGAGTATTGAGCGTGTAGAGTCTTCGCGTCTTCTTTGCAACTAAGAAAAACGGCTGAATTTGCATACGTTTTTTACATGTTATGGGCTAGCACTTTAAGGACGTTAGAAATGGAAAGCAAAGCCGTTAGTGAGGAGGTAGATCAGGGAAAACATTCGCTAAAACAACATTTATTTATTTCGAAGGAATTTATGAAAAGAGAAAGATGCCTTGGATTGAAACCTACTGAACTAAGAACTATATAAAAATGTAAAATAAACCTGCTATATTAACTAACATTGCATTTTACACGTGGTATTTCGCTCTTTCGCGATGTTCAAGATTGTTAAATAATCATAAAACAACTGTCCCTTCAGCATTGGCAGCACTCTTCTGAAGGGGCCATTTGGGGAGCTCTTTAGAGGGCAAGCTAGCCTACCAGTTACTTTTTTCCACAGAAATCCTACCTTTTAATTTTTTAAACACTTAAACAGCCGAACCTATTGAGCATCTAGAAAATGTTTCCCCTATATGTTATATCAGTGTTGCAAATTTCGGCCTGTGAAAGATGTGAGAGATGTTCCTTGCAGCTAGGTGGTCACGTGACTTCCCCCTGTTAATTATTGGCCGTAACTCTGCATATCAAAAAATAAAGGAAAAAGCCTGTTAAAATTAAATCAACAAAATGTCCGACCTTGAGCTTGACGTTTAAGAGGAAGTCAAATACAAAACTGACAACTGACCACGCATCCACACGTATCCGCTTTCAATCTTTTATGTATGGAAAAAGAGATTGTTTTAATCCGGTTAGGCCTCCGTCGTCCACACGTATGGGAACGAAAACGATTAAAAATGCTCGTACGTACAGTTTGGCCTTCCGCCCAAACGTATTTGAGATCGAAAACAAAGGTTTTGCACAAACGATATGACGTTATGACATTTGACGCATCCCTACAAAGGAGTGTTTTTGAACTTTTTCAATCGTTTTCAAACGAACGAAGACGTGTTGGTGTGCAAGGCAAAAATCTAGGACATTTTAAACGAATACGGGTGGACGGTGCCTAAGAAAAGTACAAAGTGCGCTATATATAAACAAATTCTTGTATGCCACTTTTTTCGACCAAACATGTCAACGTAGGACATCTGGTTGCGAGAGTATGAAATTAAGGAACAGGCGTATAGGACACAGTACTTACTCGCTTGAATAATCTCATTTTGGCAAAAAAAGAAAAAAAGAAAACAAAAGAAAAGAAAAAAAGAAAAAGAACAATAGAAAATTCCCTCTACATGTACATTTCTAGAACAATCTTCTCAGGTTTAATTCCCAGGAAGGAGACTGGGAAGGAGGGGGGACTCCTTCAAATTTTTGGTGGGGTGTATAGGCCGCGTGTTTACATCCCCACCCGTTTTCAGACCAGGTTAGGAGAATTTTCCTGTCAAATTTTCAGGCAAAATAGCAAAGTTCCAATACCCTGTTTTCAGACTAGCAGACCAAACTTGCCCACATTAAGACCAGTATGCTCAAAATCTTAAACCCTTTTTCAGAGCAAAACAGCTCAAAAAAAAAAAAACCAACAAACAACAACAACACCTGTTGAGACGGTATATACCTACATCTGATATGAGGAATAGGGGACTTCCCCACCTCCCTGGAGGAAGCCTTCAGCGATGTAATACAAAAATAAAAATGAAAAAAAAAAACCGAAAAAACAAACATGACATGATTTGAGGATAAAAACTGCTTTATTTGAGACGTTATTGAAAATGAGCACTACAAAATGTGTTATAACTATAAGCGCGGGGAACATTCCTTACATTGCAACTGCAGGGTAATGGATAAAAAAGTATTTTTCTTGAACAAGCTATCATCAGAGGTATTCTTTGATCCACTTTCGAGCTGATTCAATGTCCTTGTCGACTGTTTCTTTGGTTTCTTTGTCAAAAGATGGAAGAGAGCTGAAAAACAAAACATGCGAGACATCAACATCTAATTTCTCCTTACTACAGTATCAAACCATTGTCATGCAAACAAGTGACTAGAAATTAGAAAGAGATCATTAACCACACGGTGGATTTACACCGCGTAAATTCCATGACTTTTCAGGTTTTACATGACCCATACGAGTCCTTCCTCTCTTCTTTTCTAAAGCCCCACCTCCTTCATATTCTCGTGTACGTTAAAATACATTGCCAGTAGCAAAGGGTAAGGTTAAAGGCAAAGACTTGTCTCCAATGCAGAGGGGTTGCTTGCACACATTGGATCCATTTTCCGTAACATGAAGCTACTAGGAGCATTTCCATTCCCCCCATCCCAGGAGCAACTCTTGCTGAAGCATTTCACTAGCACTGTAAGGAATATTTTGTGTTTACTTAATAAAATTACATTCCCAGTAGCAAAGTGGCTTGAATGAGCCAGATGGCCCAGCCAGGCTCAGATGCACTTACTATGGCATAAAGGGAATAGGATTGTTACCATTTTCCTAAGCCCAGGACTAACTATTACTCCATCACTTTGGCAGGACTTTACAACAATTCCTGGTACCCATTTACACTGTAAGGGTTCTGTTAAAATAAATTGCCAGTAGCAAATCATAAAGTTTCATGTCCAATAAAATGGTTTGAACGAGCTAGATGGCTCGTCAAGGTTGCTGCTTAGATCCAGTTTCTTTAGCATGAAGTGAAAAAAAGCATTACTACTCGTCCCCCATTGGGGATGCTACTCCACTTCAGCATACCCCCCCCCCCCCTAAGCAGTCTGCTAGGATTTCCTTACAATACTAGCCTGGGCACATTTCTCAAAGTCCTGATAACTATTTGGGCCCGCAGCTCTATTTTAAGATCAGAGTCCACGGAACATTGGCATAGTTTTTAGCCCACATATCAGCTTGAATTGTTTAATCAACTCAGAATTTCATTGCTCAGCTTCAAAACCAACAAGATTTGAATCTTTAGTATAAACATTATGCACATGAAATAGCTTTCCGGGCCTGAAAAGTTATTGGGACGTTCGAGGAATGGGCCCCTGGTACCCATTTATGTGTCTGGGAGGAGAGAGACAACACAATGGCAGGGGCCAGGCTGTGAGCCTCCTAACTGTTGATTTTCTGATCAAATGTCCGATGCCCTAAACGCTACGCCAGTGAGCCTCCACAGGGAAACGGCCAAAAATGATGGCTCATGAACCTCTGCCTGACAAACAAATGCCCCCATCATCACCTTCTAAAAGGGCACCTAATCTTGTTAAAGCAATAAATTATTTTGCAAATGTGGATAAAGGAGGCTGGGATGTATTGGAGCTGGGAGTGGAGGGTACAGAAAGTTTCAGACCTGTTTGTTCCCCCCCTCCCAACCTCCATAAATCAATTTTGAAGGGTTCAATTCTGCCAAGAGGTTAACATAAAAACTGGACAATGCATGCAAAACTTACTTGTAAATAGCTGAACTCACAATGTCGACAATTCCACCTGCATTTACAATGAAAAACAAAAATGATAAGCAAAACCTTTTGTAGGTAATACACACATCTTGGAGCATGCTATTTGTAGACATACTTTTGAAGAATTTTTGACGGAAGTTTCAAAATAAGAGAATCCAAGGAAAAATAAGAGAATCCAAGGATACAATGATGTAGTTCCAGTTGGAATGAGAGAGAACACTGTGACACGATTTAAAAGTCTTGACACAGAATTTTAGCTTCCAAATTGTCAGTGTTCTCCATGAATATGAACCTACAAGTAATTTCTTTAAAATAGGCTTTGTTTACTCCCCAAAGTGGTTTTTCGGATTTCAAGTAACGAGAAGGTGCAAAAGACTTTTTGGGTCTGACATTCACGATTTTGGGATTTTTTTAGGTAAGACAATTCGACCAGTAATTTTTGGGTGGCTTGACTTAAGGAAGGATTTTTTTTAGACCTAAGCTTATTAGATTACAGAAAGTATGATGAATAAACAAACCAGAGCATTCCATTTTTACTAATCAATCCTTATCGTCATTTAATAACTTCTGGGCTATATTTTAAAGTAGAAAAATTCAGCATAGGATTTCTTGGAGTTAAACTTTGGTTCAAGGGATTTTTTGGGTTTGCCTTCAACTGTAGGGATTTTTTGGGGGTTTTAATTTTTGTCCCCATTTGCAACTTCCCATTACTTGAAATCTGGAGTATCCATTGGGGTATACTCCATGTTTGGAGAAAGTGAATGTTTGAAAAATTGATAGAAGCAGAGGAGCATTTTACTCTGTAGATGAGTCATGCACCATTACTCAACTAAAATGGTTTCATTTTATAGTTTACTGTTAACAATTATTCACCTTGAAGTGAAGGTGAAGAGTGGTGGATGTTGTTTACATACAGCTGTATATACCAAAGCAGTGCATGTGTGTAAATTATTTAAATAGTAACTTATCTTTAGGGAGAGGCTTTCTTTGGGATTCGCACAGACCACTGCACAGGTATGTATGGTACTTGCACAGCAAGACAGGTCCAAAATAGCCAGTCTTCTGTACATGTTCACATGTACATATATGTACATGTATGTATATTCTTAAATTTTGTATTGATTCTTCTTAGACAAAAGTGGTACTAATAACAATGAATTTATTATACTGTAAATGCCTGTGTATAAGCTGTACCTTATAGCTCAAAATTTGGGTTCAAAAACTGGGGTGCTGGTTTTCATAAAAATATCTCAAGACGGAACATGCTGTTGTTGTTGTTAATTATTGCCTTTTTGACCAGTGGTGGCCCCAATAGGAGCCACTTGTGTCTTCGCTAGTTCATTGCTGAATCTTGTTTTCCAAGAATTATTTTAAAAATAATTGTTTCTTATCTTTCTTTCTAATTGACAACTTCAAACCAAATGACAAGGAAACTTCATTCCTCCGCAAACAGTTTTGCATATATTTCTTGCAGATGGTCACTTCAACACTGATCTTTCCTCCAAATGGAAGAAAGTACATGTACTTGCGAGGCAAAGGGGCAATTTTACAAATTGCGTGTTTGGGGCCCAGTTTTCTTTCTACATGTACATGTAAAAGCTAGGCCGCAAATTAAAGCTAACACGTGTTTGTTTTACTCATGCATTCATTTTATTTCCAGGTGTTTTGAAGTGATGATGCAGAAAAAATATTCAACCAACAGATTGCCTTTAGTTTGAGATATGGTTTATTTGTTAGAAATGAAGGAATGGCAAGTTTTCACATCGCTTTCTACTGAAATAAATCGTCCAACAGTGTTTTGAAACCAAACTTGTTTGTTTGTTACTTGGGATGAGGCTTTTGTACATAAGCAGCTTATACACAGGTGTTTAAAGTTGTATTTATAACTAACCTGGGGTACAAACTGTGTCACATAGATTGCAAAAGCTGCAATATTTACAGTACTGCAAAGAAAATTAAAATGTTTGGAACTGGTGTAACAAGTTAACAATGAGTCCTTGATATCAAATACCACAGCCAAAATATTGAAGGCTAATAGCAAAAAAAAAATAATAATAATAAATAAATAAATAAATAAATAAGTAAAAGAACAAAATACCCCCGGCTCTCAGGTCAAGAACTAAATTAAACCCAAGACATTGTTTCTTACATGAAAACCAGCCTGTGTGCCGAAGATGAGCTAACTTGGAACAATTTCAGATCTCAACCTCAAAATTAATCTAATGTCTCTCATGTTCTTTCTCTGCCAAGCCCTTCATTTGATCTTACAGTTATTTTGTTTGCAATTGTCTATATATGACAGCCCTCAGCATTTTGCAAAAGAGCAATGAAGTGCTGGACTGGACATCACAATTTGTAAAATAAAACATACCTTGCAAAGATGACAATTGGGCTTTTTCTTGCTCCTTTCACATGGACAATCCTTGTCACACAACTCACAAAACTGAACAAAATAATGAAAGGATTGATATAGTGGTCATCAGTCAGGCCTTTGACTACAGAAAGGTAAATGAATATATGCAAGTGGGAGGGCCCTGACAGGAAATTATTCCAGGCTCAAGGTATTGGTAAACAATGCGTAGTTGGTACATACACTGTAGTTTCAAGCCCTGGTGATTTGGTACAGAGCATAATTTTTTCATCTACAGCTGTAGTTGGACAGTCGTGTAAAGAGACTAATTTTAATGACCCTTTCATTGTTCATTGTATCACCAACAAATGAAATAATTATTATGGGTAAAAAGAGAGAGGCACTGAGGTGACCAAACACGATTTGATAGCCTCCATGTACTACAGCAGAACCTTGATTTAACAAACCTCTATATAACAAAGTCCTTGGTATAACGAGCGAATTTTTTTAGCCCCGTTTTAAAGTAATACCGTATTTGATTGAATAAGCGCACTGGGCACTTGTTTCAGATTTCGTGTTCAAGGGGGCACTTAATTGAGGGAGGGGGGGCGATTATTCGAGGAGAGGGGCTTATTTAAAAACAAAATTGCAAGGACTTAGAGTTTGTTTCTATGATGTAGCTTTTATTTTAAAAAAACCATGATGTTAAAGGTAGCTCATTCCACATCTACATCGTCATCTCCATCTTCATCATTATCGATAACGTTCACCTCGTCGTTGGCCTCCTTCTAGTCGGCACACTTAGTTGTATTTTAAAACTCCCTGATGAAAGGTGCGTTAGTCACACGAAACGCGTAGGAAAATAAAATAGTTTTACAACTCAAGAAGTTCGCAGATGTACTGCTCACTGATTCAAACTTTTGACAAAAAAATTTAAAAAACCCTGCCTACCGCTTTAAATTCTTACTGTTTTTAGCGGGGAGGAGAGGGCGCTTAAATGAGGAGGGGCATTTATTCGAGGAGAGGTACATATTTCAAATTCGTGTTCAAGAGAGGTGCTTAATCAAGGAGGGGCGCTTATTCGAGAGAGGGCGCTTATTCGATCAAATACGGTATATGGAAAGAACATCAATATAATGAACCCTCAATGTAACGAACCAATTTTCCCAGTCCCTTGGCAATTTGTTACATCAAGGTTCCGCAGACTACTTCTCACTGCTTTATGTAATTCATTCCTGGAGTCAAGAAACTGGCAAGGTACAAGATTACTCACAAGTTTGTGTTTTCATAAAAATACAGTACTCTTCAAAAGTAGAAGTTATTAGTCCAACCTCATTTTTCAAGAGACAAGCATCATGTCCTTTGATACATGATTCAAGACTCCAGAGATGTGTCTCATCTCACAGTGAAGTGGTTGATTGAAACTTTTGTTGAATTTCACAGTTAATTATCATGTTTGTAATAATTTTTAGAATCCATTTAATATCAAAACTTTTTCATTACTTATGCATGGTTCAATTCTACCTGTTACCATCTCCCCCCCCGCGCATACCCCCGGGGATTTACAACTTTGCTCTCACTTGGCGGTCTATTCCCCACCCCCGGGCATGCAGAAACCCCGCCCCCGGGACTCCTCATCGACCACAAATACGTTGTTTTGTGTACAAAACATAGATTACGATATTGATTTGATTCTGTACAATAGCAAAACCACACGTTTTGACAAGAACTTAGACGCTTTTCTAGAGTTTCTTGAATGAAGGACACTACATGTATAATGTAATAAAAACATGAACACTATATTTAAAAAAGAAAACTGAAGAAAAACCTCTAACCGCACTGGCATACGGCTAGCGAGGAAAGAAATGGTCTTCGCCATGTGATTTATTCTAAATACAGCACATATGCACAAGAGGCCTGTGAACAAATTGATGGCAGCATTTTAAATGAGTTTTTCTTAGCTTGTTTCATAAGAACGAACACTGGACTGAGACCACTGTGTAATATAAAGCCGTGCATCCATTTTCATAATTTATAGAGTCTATTTAAGTCGTCTTAGTATATTCATAAATGCGCTGAAGAAATATTTGTTTGTTACGAACGCCATCCATTCGAGTACGCATCAAATGCACATTCGTTTAACAATTTATAGTAGAAGTACCTTCGAATACAGATTTTAATTTTGAGAGATTATTCTTCTCTAACCAGTCTGCTACAAATTCTAGAGATTTTCCCTGGAAATAGACAGTTTCCTCAATGCGCGGTCCGGCGTCAACCGAGAAGTGATGTACTTCACAAGAACAACAAGAAGTTATTTTCGATTTTCCCCGCCCCCTCCCCCGCGACAAGATGGCTTCAAACAATTCCCCACCCCCTGGACCAAAGGGCTGGACTTGTCTCCGGGGTTGCCTGGGGGAGGATGGTAACAAGTAAAATTGAACCATGCATTATTTGATGATTTCTTCTGACCTTCATTGATTTTTGTAAAGAAATAATTATAAATATTTATAAATAAATAAATAAATAAATAACAAAATAAACGAAAGAAAAGAAAGAAAGAAAGAAAGAAAGAAAGAAAGAAAGAAAGAAAGAAAGAAAGAAAGAAAGAAGGAGGGAAGGAAGGAAGGAAGGAAGGAAGGAATGAATGAATTAATGAATGAATCGATGGATAGATGGATGGATGGATGGATGGATGGATGGATAAAGCAAAACAGGAAAGAAGCATAGCATAATTATGCCCTACCATCTTGCTTGTAAATCATGGGAAAACACACCCATAAAATGAAACTCAAGCACAACTGGCTGATGAGAAACAAGGTTGAACGATTTTTCACATTATTATTCAGCCAGACACAAGATAGCTTTCTTAGCGTACCATCTGGTCAATTTCCTTTGTCCCAAAAACAAAGAGTATTCAAACAAACCTCTGAATTATGTGAGGTTCGAATCGTACATTAAACAAATTAAAAGATTTTTTTGTTGGAAAGACAAAATGAGTCATGATTCCTTAAGACTTCCTTTCTGATCCAGTGAAGAATTCCGATATGCGATTATTCTTTCCAGGTGGTACGCAATTGTATTAACTCCAAAAATGCTAATAAACTTGAACACGTATGGTTCAAAAACGCCTCCGTTACTTCAAATTTGTTGGATTGGAGTTTCATTTGTAAGCCTCAAGGTGTTGGAACATAAAGTAGAGAATTGCATGATGCATGAACGGGAACAAAAAATAAACGCAATCGAAAGCGGAAATTTGATCTCTCGTGAGCATAGCGTGTTCACGAGTCACGCGTCGATGTTCAGGCAAGGACTTTTCCGGGTTAACATATTTTTCTTTCTTTCACGACTGACGAACATTTTAACACCTTTTGGCAGATTCCTACCTTGCAGTAAGAGCAATAGTTGCACAAAGATCCTAGAGCATATTTTTTGTCGTCTTCTTCAGTGCTTTCACTTGCGGTATTCGTCGGTGACTCGGACTCGGTAGATTGCGATGCACCGTTTGCGGACGAGGCGTCCGATTTCTCTGTTACTTGAGGCTCTTGCAATGGTTCTTCTTCGGTTTTCTCGGCCCCATATGCTTTGTGTACAAGTACTGCGAGGATGAAGCAGCTTAAGAAAATGAATACCCTCATTTTTGAGAAAATATGAATGCAAAACTCGACCTCAATTTGAGCTTTGACCGCCTTGACCGACTCTTTACCGGGAGTGATGAACTTAGGCTTGGGCACTAGTGCCGGTATTGGCGAACGAAAATCCGAGGTGTCTGACCATCGTGACGTCACATATAAGCCTGCCCGAAATTCAAAGGAAAGTTAACAAATGGCTTCCTTGCAAATGTTTACAGTCCAGTTTCTCAATAAGAACAGATCAAAACAATGAAAGAACGAAAGGTATGCTGCATGCTGTAACATATAAAGTATTCTTAATGCAATTTGGTCCTCAAAACAAAATAACAAATTGGCGATGAGGCTCAAAAGATTTCACGGACGCTTCGGTCGATCGATTGAAATCGTGATCAAGATCACCTTTCAGAAGCTGTATCTCACAAACCCTAAGATGTGTCGCTTGGAGACAAAAACATAACTTTTATATGTATAAACTCTTTCCAATTTTAGAAAAATAAAATTGTGTAACAATTTCATTAAAATGATCAGTGGCTTTAAACATCTTTAAAATGTGGAGAAGAATACTCCAGTGCAAAGAAACGTTTACTCCCGGGGGGGGTACTCCCATATACACGCTATATGGGTAAGTGCCGCTGTGAAGGGTATGGTTTTCAAGCTGTTTAGTCTGGGATAGGGTACGGAAATCAGAGAGTTTTGGTCTAGAATAGGGTATCATTTTCAAGGAAACTAATCAGTTGGTTGGAGAATTTAGTCCAGACTAGGTTTCCCGGCAATTCACACTAAAAAGAAATCAATTTGGCAAATTTACCGGCAACTAGCAAAGAAAGCGTTAATAGAGATGGGTTTAATACCCAGGATAGGTTATCACTGAAAACACTACTGGATATCCTAGACTGTCAACATTCGGGATTTAGACGGAAATCGGTGGTTTTTAACAATAGCTAAAAATAAACAGTTGATTGTTCTTCGTAATGCGTACGTGCGTGCTCGAGACAACTCAGCGTGTGACTGACGAGGTTAATACGGAGTCGAATAGCCAACCTGGGTCTTTAGACGCTTTTGCCTCGATTTTGCCTTTGGTATTCCAACAACGTTCTGTTGAGGACTGCATCGTGAAACGGGATTGTCAACATTTTACACCATTGTGATTAGGAGAAAGAAGGTAAGTGTTTATATATATATATATATATATATATATATATATATATATATATATATATATATATATATATATATATATATATATAACTCCCCTATAAACCATATAATGAGAAATCAGATGAGAAATGATCGTATATAAATAATTACCACGTGGACTATGTCTTGTCCCCGGTCTTGACCTCCCGGCCTGATATTGAGGTCAGAATTTGAAGTGTTTCACTAAAATAGATTCCCAGGACTGCAGGTAGATTAGCTAAGGCTTTTCCAATGCTATAACGGAGATGTAGAGCGACTTATTTGATGGAAGTTGCACCCGAGATGTTGCAATCGCTGCGCCAGTGCAATCGGAAACTGTTCTGCGAACTGAACACAAAAGCCTAAGAAAATGGTATATAAAAATTACTTGCTATCTCGCTTCTATTAAATATTAAGCGTTTTCAGTTATTTTCGAGGGCTTTAAAGCGAAAGAAAATTGTACATTATTTGATGCCCGGATTGAAAGTTGAACATTATTTCATGCCCGGATTTCATCCAATGCCAGAGATTTTTTCTACCTCATTGTGACCTAGGACCCTGGGACGACCACCCAGTCTTCCTGGCGCGAGAGGGTGCCGAGAAATAGAGTGGTGAAACTATAAATGGCTATTTCTATCGCCTGTGTTAGTTATTTTCCAAGGTTATTTTTCAATTGCTGTTGTATCCGAAAGGCAACACTCATGACGGTTCTTTATTCACTCAGGTTAACCTGAAATTGAGAACTTGATGGAAACAAAAACTGAACAAGTATAAATAAACTTTTATTTTGAGAGCATTATTTAAAATGTGACGTAACATTTTGTTTTCGCTGGACTGTGTTAGTAATGGAGTTTCTCAAAAATAGCTAGTCTGGGATAGGGTTACGGATTTTTGGTGTTTAGTCTAGTATAGGGTTGCAAAATGCACCTCAACTTGGTCTAGTTTAGGGTAAGGGTTTCAGAGTCCCAGCGGCACACCCCCGCCCAAAAATTTGCAGAGTACCCCCCGGGCGTTTACTCTGTTTACTGTGAGGTCATGTGCTTGGTTCGAAGTTAATAATCGGCCACAGTAATTCCTTACTTTGCTAAACTATCTAGTAAAAGACGACAAAGACGACAACATTTGCTCGCGGCGAAGCAAAACAGCTGACGCACCGGCTTTCCGGCCAAATTTGTGCTGACGACTGATTGTACTCTATTGAATAATTATAAAAAAACACAGTCTATCAAAAACGCCAACTTTCTCAGGTTACTGTTGTTAAAGGTTAACAAGGCTCTCTCTTTACTAGAATGGTCCTCAGTTTGACTGTTTTAAAATTAATTAATCTTTGAAAATCAAATGACAGGACCAATTCAATTTATTTGCGAAACGGTCATCATGATCGTCAGTTGTGGATCAAGTAGACGGTCAAACTCTTTCTAAAACATTGTGCAACCTGGACAGGAAACCTAGAGGAAACTGGAGGTATTGAGAATAAATCACTGAATCACTGATCCAGGTGGTACTCAAATATATCTAATAGTTTTCATAAAAAAAAGGACAGAACCAGATCAGCGAAAACTTGTTTCCTCGGGCGTCCGTATAATTTGCGAGCTGATTGAGATTTTTATGTTGTTCTACAAAAGTGTAGTTTACACGGGTTAAGTGAGGTGGCAAAAATTTACTAAGTTCGATTACTCTTTCCCTAGCAATTAAATATCACTATTCTTTCCTTATACAGAAGATGGAAGCTAATACTGTGAGAAAAGTTTACGTTTAAGTGCTAAACATATCCCTCTAGGTTCGCCTTCAATTATACTCAGCTAAACAAACGGACTGATCATTTTTTAGGTAAATACTATACCACTTGTTTCAACTTGGGTACTTTTGTTAAGCTATGGGCTAGTCCGTAGCCAAGTTTCAACTTTCCCTGTGGTATATAACTGAAATAAACCCACTTTTTCGGACGCGGACAATAACAATTTTCCCGCATAATTCTTCGATTGCGAAGAGTAAACATGACTCTTAAAACATTATTTAAGTGTGATTTTAACGTTAAGACAAAGAGCCACTTACCGATATCGAAAAAAGGGATGACTAAAATTCCATTACCCAAGAAAACAAGCTTAGCTGAAAGCTTAATAGCACAAAAAACGTTTGTAGCCCGAACTGTAACATCAGTTTGCCAGCGCCATTTTTGAAGACTCGGCAAACTCACGCGCTTTTCACGTCGTGACGTTACTATGGCCAGACACCTCGAACCAGCCGAGATGGCGAGTTCATCACTCCCTCCCAGGGCGGGAAAAGACCAACCTTTTCCCGCCCTGCTCCCTCCTGCTCTTTATCCCCGTGAGCTGTCAAATTACAACCGCTGCTTCAAAAAAACGTCGGCTGAAGTGTAGGTTCCAGTCTCCGACTACACATTCCTCACTCCGGGGATAACTGAGAACTGAAACAGTGACAGGGCCGTAGCCACACTAGACGAGGTAACTGACACGAGGGCCAAAGGTGCAAAGGGACAATTGTCTGCGCATGCTCGTAATTTTAGCTAGTTTCCTAGCTAATCGCTACTGCACATGTACAACGAGATAAGATGAATAAGAAAACAGAGAAGGAAAGGGAAGCGCTGGGAGACGATTTTTTTGTGCGGTCGGCAAAAAGAAAATAATATTTCCCGAATTCGATCGCGTTTGCTCCATGTTTGGTTAGTTGCACTGAGCGATTTCCTCTTGCAGTTCAGATTATTTTTTCAGAAGAAACAGTTGCTGCGAGCGTTACATGAATTCTTGAAGTACTGAGAAACAGAGGAGTTGTGGTCAATTCAAAAGCACTGGATACGGGAGCCGAGAGAAGGCTAAAGCTTGAGTAATTATGAGGACTAGCCGCCAATTTTTGCGTGACAGAGAGAGGGGCCAGAACTGGACTAAAAGCAAAGGGGAGACGTCTGCACGCAGGCTAACCCATACCAGCGCGCAATAGACCCGGCCTGAGCAATCGATAAAACCGATAATCGATAACATTCGATAACAATCGATAAAATTAGTTGATTGCATCGGAAATCGATAAAAATCGATAAACGGATTTGTTGTGAGAAATCGATATTTATCGATTTTTCAATTACTTTTTTCGATTTTATCGAAAATTATCGATTTTATATAACCAGTTTTGTCAATTTTATTGCTACACGATAACGCTTCTAAATCTTTTCGAGGCTCATAAAACAACACTTAGTACTGCCGCCAGACTAACGTTGCGATGAAAAATTGACGTTCGCTTTAAAACGGGTTGGAAAGTGAAATTTCAATGAAAAAATGGAAAAACAATGGTTTTGACATGAAATTTATCTCTTCATGCTAAATTCAAGCAAAAATCTGTTCCAACCGTCATATTTTCCAAAATTCTCAAATTGCCATACCCTTGGCATTAAAAAGTCCAGGCAGTGGGCCATTTTAAAAAATCTCATCTCCAGGGCATGAAAAAACTCGGCACATGCCCTGCAGCCCAAAAGTTTCAACTCTTGCCAAGGATGATATCGAGGCTGGTTCATGGAAACGAGGTTGAATTTCATGCCCGGCATGAAAATCTGAATTTCATGCAGGGCATGAAATCGGATGATATCGAGGCTACTGTACGGAAACGAGGTTGCATTTCATGCCCGGCATGAAAATATAAATTTCATACCCGTTTCATGCCCGGCATGAAATCGGGTGATATCGCGGCTACTGCACGGAAACGAGGTTGCATTTCATGCCCGGCATGAAAATCTAAATTTCATGCCGGGCATGAAATCGGTGGAAACCTAAATTTCACGCCGGGCATGAAAATATCTTTTTGGCTGATTTCAAGCCTGGCCGGGCATGAATTTAGGTTTCAACCAGTTCCATCCGGGGCATGAAATTTAGTCCTTGCCTTATCTGCAGTTGAAAATTTGGACGTTTTCTGTCGGTAAGTTCATTAAATGGCGCTCGGATTGTGTCATGCAATCTTCGGCTGGATCAGATTTTCAGTGACTGGTGATCTCATTGCAATCCTCTAAATCACTGAATAAACAAATTCTGTCGAGAAAATTTGTAACCTTTTATTTGCTAGGTTTTGTTCCTGAAGTTCACAGTATAATACTCTTTAGTCGACCATTCGGTCCCCTCCCCCCCCCCCCCGCCTTTATCAATTTTTGATTGCATTGGTATCAATAGCTTATGAAAACATTCTTAGAATTGACACTACCGGTAATGCACTTCTTTGATCACTAATGCTCGGCTCAGTTACTGAATCAACCACCACCCACCAACACACTCATTCGCACACTCACTGCACTCATGTTATGACAAAAGCTTCTGTGCGGACAACATTGACGCTGTCCTCCTATTCCATAACGTTGTATTGGGCTTGGACGTCTTCGACTGCAAAGTGAAGAGAGAGATATATTAAAGAGAAGAACAAATAGATGCACAGTTGACATAAGCCCAGGGTGAAGTATATACAGTCGAACCTCCCAGTGCGACCACCTCCCTTGACAGCGACCACCTAAATTCCCCCAGTCATTTCACTATAGCTGCCGCAAGTGACCACCTCCGTAAGTGTCCACTTTTAGGCGGTGAAATTTTCCATTGTTTTTAACTTCCGATAAGCAACAACTACAGCAGTGGGAACCATGGACTCCTTCCTTGAATTAGGGTTGTGTTTTCTTTTCACATTTGTGTTTTCGTTACTTTTAAAGACATACGCTGTATTAGGTATTTCCAGGAGCATATCTGGTATTTCATAAGGCAAACTGTTATCGTTTCAGTAATTATCCTGTCCGTATAATAACAGATAATAGCGACCTTCAGATCGGACCACGAGTACGAGATTGAGTACGACTTGAATTCCTTGTCGCGCGCTTTTGTAATCTGTCCTGTGAATATCGTTCACTTAGCATTCTCCTCCGCTGGTTAGCAACAGGGAGGAACGATGGCTTTGAGAACGTAACGTTTTTGAAATGTGAAAGTCGAACTCGTACTCAATCTCGTATACGTAGTCAGATCTGAAGGTCGCTAATAAATACCCGAGTGATTCGAAATCCGAAAACTGGCTTTCGCGATGCCAATCCCAAATTTCCTTCCCGTGTTGAGCCAGCAAAGGCAGAAATCATACCCAGCGGTTCCTCCAGGGTTTCCTTTTTGACAAAATTGCCAGCGAAGCCTTTTATATAATCAGTGATTTTTTTGGTTTATTCTGTCCACGGTTTACAAAAACAGCAACGGGACTACTTTACAGGAAGCTACGGATTGTCACCACACCTTATTGCTTAAGCATTTTTTCGGTTGTTTTGAAATATTGCCGTTTTGACAGACAATCAGGTAAATGCCGAACGGTGGACTCAGATTTGATATTGATTTGTTCCTATTGTCATTCTTTAAAAAATCGTTTCAACTTACTTTTAAATGTCTTGAATTATGCAGCAGGTCCTGGTAGAATATCTTTACCGTCCGATTGCAAAGTCTGTGGGATTCATACATCTGCCATCCAGATTTGAACACATTTATTGCAAATCCTGTATATACAAAACAAATTAGAAGTAAGAAAATTTGCGTCCACGGAGCTAGAACGCTGATTAGAAACTTATTAGCTTACATATCGGTCATTTTGATGTGAACTCCGTAGTTGAAATTTCAATTGACGTTGCGTGAGAAACATACACAGCGGTAAAAACAATGTAAACAAACTTACCAGTTAGTTAAACGGGAGGGAAGGCTGAAAACGTCGAGTAACATTTCTTTGCGCCTGGGATGCATTCTTGTTTTGCTCTTTTGCTCACGAAATTTTTTCACCTTGCTGACGATAAATTGCGTGTTCAAAAGCGAGAAAACGTCAGCGTATGAATTCGCATCAGCCGAAGAGATCCGAATATTCGAGCGTCAAAGTGTTTTAGTTTTAGTATATGACTTTGTCGGCAAGCAAAGCGGCCGAAGTGCTGTCGGAAAATGGGCGAATTTTTGTGGCGTATATTTGTGGCGTCACTTGCTTCATGTTCGCGTAATCGCTTCTTTGACATTTCAGTCTCACCTTTCCAGCTGGTTCATCTTCGTTCTGCAGATACGCAAATGGTGTTATTGAGAAGCTATAACCTCCTGTGAGTGTCCGGTGGCGGTTTATTTCTCCGGTAAGTACATAATCTTAACACTTGCTCTTCTTCGTCTTCGCGGCGAAGACTGTTTTTTATTTCCATCAACAATGTGTACAAAACGTTTCCAAATAATGGTTATTATGGAAACGTTTATCTCTTTCTTTTCGTTTGATTGTTTGTTTTCTGTTGGTCACTAGTGTTGTAGTTAAACCAGCGATATTATGACACATGCAGCTGCATACTCAGCTTATTGGCTTTGGTTTCACTTTATACTTGCAGCTCATACTTAACAGGAATATGTTATTTCTCTGTTGTTTGCTTATGGTCGCTAACTTTGACCACCTGTTTTACACACACAATTCATTTCAGTTTAAGCGAAAAACAGATTTTTTTAAGCTCAGGTAAATGTAAAGCATTTAAATGTAAAGCTCACTATGACTTTGCATCAAGCTGTGATATTAGTCAAACTCAAAGAATTTTAGTTTTACTTAGCTCGTCAACAGACGTGACAAAGTTTTTTTCATGTTGGAAAGGCAACATCGTTTCAAATAGTTTTTGTTATTCATGATCACTGAAAACTGGATTGTGCTTAATAGAAAATCGGGAAATTTCAGGGAAGATTTTTGTCTGATGAGTGGCAACCTTGTTTTCCCAATCCTAAAATTCAGGTGACTATTATGTTTTTCGTCTCAGTGAAAGTGAAAATTATATTGCCTTAATCAGGTCATTCATTATTGTTTAACAAGAACAACCTAAAGAATTGTACCACATGATCAGACTAGCATAACTCTGTTGAGGGTTGCATTAATTATAGTTTAGTTTCACTTAAATATTTTTAGGTTTATTCAGGCCAGTACCTGGACTTAATGGCTAAAAAAGACCAGAACATTTGTCACTCCAAAAGGGAGAAGGGCCAGCAAAGAGGGTTATCAAGGAAAGGATAAATCATAGAACTGTAAGTAGATAAATTCTTTCATTTAGGTTGGAATACGCTTGAGGGGAGAGCTTACAATTTTAATTGGCAAGACATGGGGTGGAGATAGGTCAGAATGACAATTCCTTCTGTGTGACATCATCTGCTATTTCAAAGAAAATTGACAAAAAATCTCTGCTTACTATGCATTGCTTTTACAACCTGTCCCTGTGGCAAAATAAAAATCAAACAATGGGAAGCATTATTTATTTTTAGTTACTTCAGGTATCCTGATCATAACCTAGGAGTGCTACAAACTCCCTTTTTGTGCACTATTTAACCCACTTATTTGCCCCAAGATCAACAGGCATGCATGTTCTCCTGACTGCTTGTTCTCCACACATCTAAGGTACTACTTGGGAGAATTTTGTTCAACATCAAAACTATGACTTTTATGTTTGATCAACGTTCTTTACTTTGCTTCTCACAAATATATGATGCCTGCAACAGGCCACAGACACTGAAAAATATGAAGTGGTCAATAGATTGCAAGAGTTGTTATGCAAGATGTTAGTATGTGTATTAATTTTACAATTGATACTAAGGTGATTCCATTCAGTTAACTCCTGGTGTGATAACACCAGGGAAGCCCTCTGTGTGTTATTAAGTGCTACCACAACAGTCATAACACAGTTGTCATTTATCCTGATGTTCAATTTCTTGTTTTCAGCTGAAGAAAGAATTCTTAGTGAAGTGGAAATTCTCCTGGGTGGAGACAAAAAACAGGACAAGCAAGAACACAGACATTGAAAAGGAAAATGGAAAAAGAATTTAGAGTAACTCCTTAAAGTGGATTAAGGATTTGGTGGAAAAAGTAGAAATATATTTATTGAATTTTTTTAAAAATTTTTTTCCTATAATTAAAATGGACACTTGTTAATTAAAATGGGAACGAGAGCCCGGTTGTTTGAAAGCCGATTAGCGTTAACCTTGGGTTAAATTTTGTCCAGGCTTTCTGATTCTCTTGATGTTAAAAAGTGTTACTGCTGCTAACTTCATGTGGCAATTTAAAGTAGCCAGAGTCAAACTGTTAAGTGAAAATAATTTACTGGAATCCACCTTGCTTGAAACAACCAGGTCCTGACATAGTCTGTTTCCTGACCATGATGGTCTGTTTCCATCAGATGGTTTTTAATTGGGGGAAAGGGGATTTCTGGTGAAAATTAATTTCTGTGTCGGGGAGATCAAAGTGGTTAAATTTGGCCTTTAAAACATGTAATTTTACAAGAATGGTGCCATGTTATCACACTATACTTAGCCATTTTGACCTCACAGACAGTCATGATGTCCAAATTACACTGTTTGCAAAGGAGACTGACATGGAATATTTTCTCTTGGTCACATATCCCATCCTGCATGCAATGACCCAGTGAAAAATGTTTTCCCCTCATAGTCCTCCTTGGCATCCATCCACATGAGCAAAACCAAATTAACTGTCTTTACTACCTTCAAGGGTTCAGGGGAAACATTGATGCTTATTTGGAAGATTTGAAATTTATCACAGCACCTCTCCCCCCCCCCCCCCATCACCACAGCCTGCCTCCAACTTCCCTGTTCCTTTCAATAAATAAGTCTACAGGGAAGATGTTACTTTTAAAATAGGGGCAATTGATTCCCAACTGGCCAGGGGGACAGAGGGTACCCCCCCTGTATAAGCTATATAGATATCTGCTACCCCAAGGGGTATGGCTTTTTGGTTTGAAAATGGGTATGGATTTTGACTGTTTTGGTCTGAAAGTCTGATTTGGGTACCAGATCTGAAAATGGGTATGGATTCGGAGGTTAGGGCTAAAAACATGTATTGGAAAGTTACACTGGAGAACTTGGCAGCACACCCCCACTAAAAATTCCTAGGAGTACCCCCTTCCTCCTGGGATGTGAATAGTGAACTTAGAATAAATGCACTTAGCCTGCTGTTGATCAGTGTAAATTATACGATATTACATCTGTACTCACTGCCCTGTATGAAAAATGACTAGTTAATTCCTAACCATCAGAGGTTAAATAAGGAAACAGTAAAAAATTGGGAAATTGAGTTGTGTTGATTTTGCTGAGCTTGGGACCACTTTCCCCAGATAGTGGATAGCAATAGATTGCCAGTAGACTACTAACTTCTTCTGGTATTGGTCATCGAGTTAAAGTAAAGGGCTCTTAATTATTCTGCTTTCTTATGAAAAGGTTGATAATCTTATTTTTATCGTTGAGATTGCACACAGATTGCACATTCCAAGTGCTTGGTAAGGTTCCCAGCAATACCTGTCGATGCCATCTATTGACTGCATAAAGGAAATAAACAAGACTGAGGGTCACACTATTGACTCTTAAGGGGGGAGACTCTTAACTACAGATCTAGCATTGTTGCTAAGGGATTTTTGTGGTTGGTTTTTTGTCATACATTGTAACTATGCTATTTTGCAGCGTTTTATTTATTTACTTATTACTTATTTGTTTCTTCATTTACTTATTTTTCTTGATTATTTATTTATTTATATTTTTAAATTCTATTTACTCAGTATTATAAATTGTAAATAGTTACGTGTATATATATATGTATTTTTAATACTATACAGTTTTAGTACAGAGGGCCACAAGTTTATTAGTATGTATATACTATTATGTGTTTTACCGTCTTTAAATAAAGGCTTTACTTACTTACTTACTGTGCTGCTAGATTGGTGAAATGTACAAGGATGAACATAAAAAATCAACATTGCCTGTGCGTAGTTAGTGACAGTCCCCAACCGTGCGTTAAAAACAAAAATCCCAAAAACTTGGAGGAAAGGAGATACATGTAGAGTTTCGATTTTTTTGCATATTAATTGCACATAACTCAACCTTCTTTATAATCTGACATAGGCAATTATTACTGTTATTACAAAGAATAGAAAAACTACAGTACAAAATGAATGAATACATGAACTTATGACATCATAGCTTCTATGATAATGTGAATTTCAAGAAGTCGATACATCACATTTTGCATCTTGATGATCGTCAAATGCTGGCACTGTTTTCCATAACCGAAACTGTATACCATTTGAGGTTTACCGAAAATGTATGTCACTTGAGTTTTAGGCTTTTTTTCTGTTCAGGTCACGTGACCTGCCAAATTTGGTTGTAATTTGAAAATCTTGAACACCTTTCCCATGGAACAAACATGGTGAAGCAGCTTATCTGTGGAAGTTAGGGTTTCCAAGATATGATGATTGGGAACTTCCCATAGCAAAATTATGGTAGTTAAGAGTCTCCTCAGAAAAGAGGTAGCTAGGCAGCTTTTGTCATTCAAATGTAAACGTTAGCTTAGTAAATTAGTTTAACCTGTCTTTTACATTCTAGTGAGCTGTGTACAACAAAACAATGGACATACAGATCAAAAATCTAAAGAAAGGACCTAAAATAATTTGCATGCATCTCGCATTTTGTAGTACTTTGCCTAAATGTTGCCAGCATTTACAAGTAGCTTCAACTATCATTTTACTAGCAATTTCACTGGCTGCCTAAAGCACGAAACTTAGTCAGAGTTCTTTGTGTTTAAATGTTAGCACTAGTTTTAAGAGATTTTACAAACACCTTGGTGTGTGCAATATAAGCTTCTTTGACAACAGTTACTTTTCTTTTCTTTGAAATTCACTCCCGCGGTGAAAAGTTTAAGTTTACATTGTGTAGTTTTAAATGTTGATGTGCATATAAGCATATATCACAATGCTTTGAAATAAGTTGAGAATCACAGCAAACATGTAAACATGTAACTTTATCTTAAGTGCATGTCAAATTTGTGAATTTAGAATCAACAATGCACTGTGCAAACGTTTTCTAGTTTTTATGATCTGGTCCGATTTAGCCACTTTCACCGCTCGACACTTTTCGGAATTTGCTCGAATTTACGCACAAATATAGTTCGGGCTCCCATTCTGACCTGGCGACTTGACAAAAGGAGGACATCCAAATGATTTCCTCAAAACCAGTTGCACATTCCTTGTGTTCCCAAAGAATTAGCCACTGCACAAAATCATAAAAGCATCTCAAAATAGGCCGTCATGGATCCGTAAGGATCACGATAGTCCCGTTTGACCACGGTTGACAGTGGACACCAGTAAAATTAAGCCCCAGTGGGGAGGGCCAAGCTCATTTTGGTCGTGTTACAATTGAAGTAACTATGACCCGGTGCGGACACAAATTTTCGCTCCAACAGTCTGGTTCGTGTGAGAACGGTGGAATCGCTGCGTCAGTGGGACTCCGTGACCTTATGGAGAAAATTACGTTATCGAAAGAAATTAAAACAGTTTTGGCTGTTACAAGAAAAAAGAAAGTGAACTGTGTTTCTCCTTCCTCCTATGTTTCTATTCGTGCATTGTAAATTGAACATATTTGCGTTTATATACAAAACGTTTGTAATACAGGTCAGTCTACTGCACAAATACTCTGCATGCATTGAATGTGTTCAATTTTTTTGAATCGTTGATATATAGTTTTTATATACTGTATCACATAATTATATTTTTATGAACTGAAGTCAGCAAATTCATTTAAATTCATATCCTCACAAACGTGAAAATGTTTTTTTTTATTGTTATCGTATAATTTATACTATATCTATTTTTTATTTGCATGAAGCCGGTCAGGTAATCTACTTATTCCAAAAACAAGAACATTTACCCCTGAAAATGGATGTAATTCCAGAAATGGGAATGATTTATTTTTGCTATCTGCTTGTGACACGCAGCGATTCCACCGTTCTCACACGAACCAGACTGTTGGAGCGAGTACTTGTGTCCGCACCGGGTCATAGTTACTACAATTGTAACACGACCAAAATGAGCGCGGCCCTCCCCACTGGGGATTAATTTTACTGGTGTCCAGTGTTGACCGTGGTCAAACGGGACTATCGTGATCCTTACGGATCCACGATGGCCTATTTTGAGATGCTTTTATGATTTTTTGCAGTGGCTAATTCTTTGGGAACATGAGGAATGTGCAACTGGTTTTGAGGAAATCATTTGGATGTCATCCTTTTATCAAGTCGCTAGGTCAGAATGGGAGCCCAAACTATATTTGTGCATACATTCGAGCAAATTCCGAAAAGTGTCGAGCGGTGAAAGTAGCTAAATCGGACCAAATGACTCCTTCCTAGTCATTGAATTATACATGTACATGTACTAATACACAGTAAAGTAAATGGACCTAAAATTGCTCAAAATGCATTGTAAGGATAGCAAACAACACCATGTAATGTTTTGAACATGAACTTTATTCAGTTAATTCGCTGTTATGTATTGCTCAAAATGCTCGGTTTGGAATCCCATCTAAAGTCTTATATTTTGAAACGCCATTTTTAATAATATTCAAATATTATGCTTGGGCTTCCTGTGAACAGACCGTGCCATAGTCACAAAGTGAAGTATAAATATGTTATACCACACATCGAAAATACATCAGTAAAATGAGGCAAAAACAGCTCTAGAAATGTGTTCTTTTCTCATGTTTAACGTGGGAAAACTTTTTTCCGGCACCCGTTTTTAAAATTAATTTCTGCATTTCTTAGTCCACAGAATTATCTTAACACCCGGCCTGGCCAATCGATGGCAATCGATCATCGGAAATCCAATCGATCAATCGATAACAATTGATGACAATTAGTTAATTGCTATCGATTGCTATCAGCCAATCGATGACCAATTGATAATCATAAGCTCAAGTTCTCTAATTGCTATCGATTGCCATCGATTACAATCGATTACCATTGATCATCGATTACTATTAACTGTCATTTGCTGTCAAGCTGTTTGTCTTTGATCAATTTTCGATCAATTATCTTGAGTTCTGCTCATGGCGGCATACGTGTCTGGTGACTTTTGCTCCATCTATTGCACAAATAACTCGGTTAACATCCGTCCGTTTATTTTGACTATCCAGCAGGTTGTAGTTAAGGGGTATCACGAGTGCCCTTTTTCTGTTGAAGTTGGCGAGCGATACATTGCTCAGAAGAAGAGAGGAGATTGGGGAATGCGTTGAAAGTGGTCAATACAATCCACGATCGTGGTCAACTTGGTCACCTCCAACGGGAATTAGTAGCTGAGCGAGTAGGAACATTTTCATTCCAGTTTGTTTTCTGTTAACAATAATTGTTAACAATTATTGTAATTTTGCATATATCTGCATCTGGTATAAAGTTCAATAAATTGTTGTTGTTGTTGTTGTTCACAAGCACAAATGTCAGCAAATCTTTCCTCGATGGTAATAACATTAAGTCGTATTATAGAGAGGCCATAGGTTTATTCAGTAATAATGTTTCAACACTGCATGAATTTAGCGTCGACCAACTTAAAAGTACTTTATTTTACTAGGGAGAAACTAACGGCAAAGTCACTCTCCTCTCCCACGTCCTCTCCTAACGGCTTTACCGTTTAAAGTCTGGCACCAGGCTCAGAGTAGCGTAATTGCATTACTTCTTTGTTTCCACCCTTGACATGCTTGATAACCCGCAATTTTAACAACTGTTATGTAATTTCATTTTGCCATATTTCTCCTGTAAAACATTTTGTTTTTGCCCTCCCCCCCCAAAAAAAATGGAAATCGATGACAATCGATGATAATCAATGACATGCAATTGATGAAAATCGATGACAATCGATAACAATCGATGGCAATTAAAAAACACAAATTTTTTGGCCATCGATTTCCGATATCAATCGATTAATTGTTATCGATTGTCATCAATTGTCATCGATTGTTATCGATTATCAATTTCATCGATTGGTCAGGCTGGGCTTAACAAAGGTTCGCAGTCAGTATTTAAGCTTAATACGCCACGATCCGTACACTAATTTAAGCGTAAGTTAGCTACGTTGGAATGATATAAGCTTATAGCGACTGCATATACCAGTCTACAAAAGGATATTAATGTTTTACTCGAGCTTAAAACGGCTGAGACGAACTGTAAAGACGAATTGTAAAGTCGAGTCCGTAAGTGGACATCTTGCGTTTGGCGACACAAAAATTTTGTGTCGCATTATGCATATGTGAAATATTTCTTCAATGTTCACGGGTTTTTACGAAATGTGAGCTTCCTATAACCTCCCATATCTGAAATAAAAGAATCAGTTTAATTAACCAAAGAAACTAAACTAACAACACTTGCCTCCTTCAGGAGCCTATCTGGGCTTCTTCGGCTTCTACTCAGGCAAAACAACGAAGCAAACACCACTAAGAGCTTCTTCTTCTTTTCCCGACGTATGCATACATTGTCACGTGACTCTACCGCCACAATTTTGACCCGTTTCCCCTCCCCCAATCCTTTCTTGACCTGAACGCGGAGAGGACAGGCCAGAAACGTTTGGATGTACGGGGAGGAGGAAGGAGCAAAAATACAAACAACGGAGGAACATGAGGAAAGCATTATCAGGCAAATTGCAATTTGCAAGTAGCGAGCGTGCCCCAGCCTTTTAAGGACGGTGGCGCCTATTGCTAACGCGCATATCTTCTGCGCATCGCGCGTTCATCTCGCGCGATCCCGAGAATCCTGTATGTGCAGTGGTGAGAAAATAAAATTTTAGGTGTATTGAGTTGTTGTTTTTGTATTGCGCTTCCGTTGTGGGAGTGTTGACCTGCAAAGGGGGAACGTGAAGCCTAAACGAAATGGTAGATTTAATGAAAGAATCTGGACCGTCGAAGCGCCCGCGCTTGCACGACGAAAACAAACATCGACACCGGCTTCCGACAACAAGTGAAACCAGGAAAGTAGCACGGAAGGGACGAAGTTGACATGGCGAGAAGGTCGACGAATAGTAGATCTCGGGGTGTTAGCTGAACAGACTTGTTTTTCAGAGGGTATCTGGAAAGCGACCATCTGAAAAGACCACGCGAGCGTCAACCTTTGGCTGAAATTCTCAAGTAATTCGCTTCCACTTCCACCGTAATGCAAATTACCTATTCATTGTGGATTGACATTATAAGAATTGTTTAACTGAGAGAATTCCAACGTTGAAAATGATATTCTTAACTTGTTAAAGTGAATGATAGAGTGGAATTGCTTTTTAAACCTTTGGAACAAAATAAAACAGCAAATATATGTTAATGATTGTGAGTTAAAACTCTTTGCCGAATAACACTTCGCAGGCGAAAAACTTGTGCCATTTTTCCTCGATAATTAACATGTGCTTGGAAGCTTTTGCCGGTAAACTGCCAGATGCCGTAGCAATACTATTTACTTTAGCAAAATAAAGTTGCTTGATCGTTGACAGAACTTAACAGCCAGCAGGATGCATGCGAATTAGTAAGAAATTCGTTTTTACATTGACAAATCTGTCGAGTCGCTACCGGCATTAGTGCCATAAAATGGGCATGTAGTAATTCCAGGAACACCGGAACACCGGAACACCGGAACACCGGAACACCGGAACACGGAACACCGGAACACCCCGGAACACCCGGAACAGTGTGAAAAACCCGGAACGCCCCGGAACACCTTCTAGAAAACCCGGAACAGTACCCCGGAACACCTTCCAGAAAACCCGGAACACCTTCCAGAACCTTTACATACCGCAAGAAAGCCTGGAACACACCCCCAGCAAGGCGTTATTATCACCATGCTTAGGAAATCGACTATTAAATATTAACTAATATTAATATTAATATTAATCGAGTACCAGAATAATCCGTGAATAATAACAAAGACATTTTTTTAATCAGAGCTTGAGAAAATGAATTTGAAAGTTCACAGGAACAATTCGTCCTTTGAGCGATTCAGTGGGTATATTGGAGCTTAGAAATTTGTTTTCGATGTTAGGTGTCGTTAGAAATGATTTTTTTAAAATAAATAGTTAAAACAGTAACAAGTTTGCGATAAGATGTAAAAAATGCTCAAAGGCCTGGCATAATTGTTTAATACCGCTTTCATAAACACAACTTACATGTTCTTGTAAATTTTTATATATGTCAAACGCCGTATCTTAGAAACGCAAAGCTTTGTGAAAACAGAGCAATATTGTTAACGTTTTTGCCACTATTTTTTTTAAAAACATCCTGTTAGCCGTTGCATTCAGATGTTAAAAAAGCAGAGACGGCCAACTAGAGGTAATTGTGTGGGGAGTAATCAACGAATAACATCTTCACTGAAAGTGGTGTGGAAACTTAGGTAAAGAAACGTTTCAAGAAAAAAGCATTTCAAACGTGGTGAGCACAGATGAGAAACTCAACAATATAAACAAGAAACGCGAACTAGATTGGCAGTGCCAGAAGAAAGGGGCTCAGAGCGGAAACGGGTCGCTTAGCTGTCCAATGTCCCAGTCAAATAAAATCAAATCTCACTGGCATAGAAACCAAACTCTTGCTCGAGGTAGGTTTTATGGCGTTCCGTGGGGGGCAGACCTTCAGGGATTAAAAGAGAGCGCGGAATAAACGAAGGCTCTTGTGTCTGGATACACGCCACGCAAAGATGGTAGTGTACATCCGTTTCCCGAGAGGGGGTGCGGAGCAACCCTGTTTCACGGTCCCTGAATAGTCGCCGTTCCTTTCGGGCGACACAAAAATCAAAAGAAGGACTGCAAATCGTTCCTGATGTTGATTTAAGTGACCCTCTGCACCCTTGGCAAACTTTTATGCGGGAGTGCATCTCTTTTAAGCAGAACGGTCTTGCATTGGGCAATGATTCGGAATGATTTTGGGGGTACACTCGCTTTACGCGTTCATTAAAAAAATAAAGCGTTATTCATGATCTAATACATACGAAAGCAAATTATTGGACAGCGCGTCAAAAACGCAGCGGCTACTTAAGCTAAAAATTTACTTAAACAATGCAAGCTTCAAAAACTCTCATCATTTACTTTGATCCGAGTTTTGACGGCTAAATTATGCGTGAATATGGCTGCACCCTACAACTTACATGCAGCGTTTGTTAGAACCAGCAAAGTCTACCAATGCGTTAGTTTTTTGACAGGACGTTATCCAGGTCACTAGTTACATTATAACAGAAGCTTTTTTGACCTAAATGTTTTGCTCTTTTGTCGGAAGTGCGTTGTTTTAGGCTAAGCAGAATATAGCAAAAACTGATTGCTGAATGAAATTAGGCCCACGGCGCCAGCTACTCAACAAATGAATGAATCAAAATTTTTAAATCAACTTATGATAAGCTTATATAAACTTATTATGCAAGAAAATGAAACTGATTGCAATACTTGCTCACCTTAAGTAATTCAGAAAACGCCGTCAAAAACGAACCAGCACGTTAAACCAAACGAGACTCGCTGCACATTGAGCACATTCACTGTTGAATGGAGAAAAGGACCTCCGGTGACAAGGCCTCGACTTTTATTATGCTTTAGAGCGAGGCTGTGCCAGGCGAGGTGGACTGTCACTGCTTTCAGTTGGTATGAATGAGAAAACAAATAGCAGAAGGCACGTAGAGGTCTTTAGTTGCAATGGGGAATTTGGAAACACGAAAAAAAATGTGCTTAGTCTGACGTTTAATATCATTTAATTCTCAGCGTTAACGGCAGGGCCGTAGGCAATGTGTGTGTGTGTGTGTGTGTGTGTGTGGCGAGGGGGGGAGGGGGAGGGGGAGAATCCGTCCGCATCCCCCAACGGACCACGAAAGTCCGTCTTATTGGTGAGTGAGGGGTTAAATGACTCTCAAAATGTATTGTAGGAAATGTGCATGTGGACTTCAACAACTTGATATTTTTAAACCTAGCACCAACCCATGCAAAATCATGCCCGATGGCCCTGAATGGAATTGTGAATTCACGGACAGCTTTTCCCTTTCTGTCATATTAGACGATTCCATTTCTTTCTTTTTTTGTGAGGGGGGGGGGGTATGGGGGGCAGAGGGCTGTAGAGCGCATAAAAAGCTGAGTTAAATTATTTGAGTGTAAAAACTGTTACCTCCACTGCTATATGTGATTGTTGTGTTTATTGAAACGACATTAAACAACTATTAAAAACAATATCATGGAGCACTGGGTATTTTGGAGGTGTTTTGGGTTTTCTAGAGGTATTCAGGGTATTTTTGTACGTGTTCCGGGGTGTTCCGGGTTTTCTAGAAGGTGTTCCGGGGTGTTCTAGAAGGCGTTCCGGGGTAGGCATAAATAGATTGTGCTCGGCAACTTTTGAGCAACTTTTAGCGTTTTCAGCAACTTTTTGCTCTGCAAGCAACGGTCAGCAACTAGAGCAACTTTTGCCTTCCTTGGCAACTTTTGAGTCAACAAATAGTTAAAAACTGACCAAACCATCAAAAAGGTCTTTATTAACAGGTTTTTTATTAAAACTGGTCAAAACTAAGGATGTCATACGTTCTTACAAATAACTTATAAAATAACACGTGCGCCCACGAACTGGACAGCAGCTATCTAACGGGCGCTTGTAACATCGAGCGGTTATTCGCTCCAACAATAGAGCTTCCCGCCCGCCAGGCCGCCCACCATCTTGGTATTTACTGCAGTGCGAGGCATCACAATTAGAAGCTGAAATGACTGACGAGGAAAATGAAAATAATACAGATATTGACCCTATTGAGGTTACCATAACCGCTGGGGCAATTCTTAGTAGTCCTGCAAGAGCTTCAAGTTCTAGGAAACGCAAAATTCACGTCAACGAAGGCAAATACAAACAACGAGGAAGCAGTAGCTCGACCTCGTCCTCAGGGATAGGAAACACAACATGCGCTTGGGATCGCGTGAAAGACTAGCCAAAACAACATTTTGCAGTGGTGAGTGGAAATTTGCGTTGTAATGCTTGCAGTGAGACCCTTTCATTAAAGAATCGACAAGCAATCGACAAGCATATAAAGTCAAGCAAGCATACAAACGGAGTTGCTCGCATCGCGAAAGACAAGAAACAAAGCCAGTCAATCATGGACTGTCTTGAAAGGCGAGACATGCGTGAACACCCCAGTGGATCGACATTGCCTGCGGAAATCCGTTTGTTCCGATTTTAAATAGTCGAGTGTGTTATTTCTGGAGGTATACCACTATCAAAAGTGGATATTCTACGCCCTCTGCTGGAGAAATATGGCCATAGATTAACCCACAGCGCCAACCTCCGTGAAATCATTCCAGCGGTATTGGAAAAAGAAAGAGAGAAACTACAGTCCGTGCTTTTAAGGTTGCACGGCTGTGTTGTCCTATGCAAGTACAAAATCTCAACCCAACGGCTACCTCCGTGGAAGAATTCAGAAACTTTCCATTTCTTGACAATGACAATATTATTGCCAACTTGGCCCGAGAGCTACCTGACTATCTTGCTGCAGCTGATGGTGTTGTCATGGCAAATGAAGAAGAAAAGCTGGCATGGTGGGCAGCCCACAGTCACATTGGGCAGGTGTAGTAAAGAAGTTGTTGGTCATCCAACCAAGTTCAGCATCTGCTGAGAGAGTCTTCAGCCTTCTGAAGAATGCGTTTAACGATCAACAAGACAATGCCCTAGAGGACTACCTTGAGGCTTCAGTCATGATAAGATACAACAATGCAAAGAGGCTGTAAACTTTAAAGTTTACACCTCTTTGCATTGTTGTATCTTATCATGATAAAATAAGATAAAGGCTGTAAACGTTGTTACGTTGAGCTTAAAGATTATATTGATCACAACAAATGATGTTTAATTACACATACAACGTCATGTTTTGAGTAGTAATTTAGAACAAAATGACTCTCAAAAGTAAGCAACTTTTCTAAATTTGGGTGGCAACTTTAAAATTTTTGAGCAACTTTAGAGCAACTTTTGGGTGTATTGTCGAGCAACTTTTGCTGGATTTACTAGCACAATCTATTCATGCCTATTCCGGGGTGTTCCGGGTTTTCTAGAAGGTGTTCTGGGGTGATCCGGGTTTTTCACACTGTTCCGGGTGTTCCGGGGTGTTCCGGGGTGTTCCGGTGTTCCGTGTTCCGGTGTTCCGGTGTTCCGGTGTTCCGGTGTTTCGGTGTTCCTGGAATTACTACATGCCGGTGAAAGTTGTGCTGAAGTCTTCTTTTTGAAGAAAAATAGGTCAACATCACTGTTTCCTCAGCGGTCCGCATTCTGTTTTTGCCTTTATGTTTCCCATTGTCGTTTTTCATCTTTTCGCGAATAACGAGTCAACAACTGCACAACTGAAATGTACTGTATTTTAGGGGCCAATAAGTTGAGAAGAATCTTTACAGACCATAAATGCACTCCAATTTATGAGTGTTTAGCTTGATCAGGATAAAAGCGCAGAACAATTCAGGAGTGGAAAAGTACGAAGTTTTTAAACGATGGCACGACGTTCCTTTCTCTCTTTTAGAATGCCTTTAAAACAGTGTTTTTAAATGAAAGTCGTAGAATGAAAGACACTGTCTAGATTTAAACTATGTCTCGCCCAACGCGAAAACCGACAGATTCAGTCACTTACGAGCAGTACTGTATTTCCAATCTTTTGCAGTGAAATAAAGTAATCACTCCTATTTTTAGGCCGACATGTTTTCATGTCTACGTGTGGCATTTTCGTTTAGAGGGAAAGGAAACGTATCTAAGGCTTACATCTGATGAAAAATCTTTCCATCTGTAATTTGTTCTTAAGAGATTAGAAAGAGTCAAAAGAGTAAACAAATTGTGAAGCAACTTCTTGAAACAAAAACAAAAACGGCACCTAACTGACCCGGCCGATAGTCTATGAAATATTGAAAGAAAACCTACCTCCTCTCGGTCTGGAAAAATGTCGATAGCTGTTATAAACTGCAGCAACCGATGGAATGAAAACCGGGTTGACCTGCTGAAGTAGACGAGTAGCCGATTTTGATAACTCCACTGAGAGATCTACGGCGAATGAGAAAGAACAAATCGAAAACTTGACGAGAAATTCCAGCTTTCGATTACAGGTCAGTTCGCTTCAGAGCCACTGATTCCGATTGAGTGGCATTTCGTGTTATTTGTCAAGATCCGAACAAGATGAAAACCCAAAACAATAACCCGTTTAGTTTGGAGTGAGTTATGTTTAGCTGTTGTAGAGAAGCGACGTTTCCAGTTCATTCAAGCAAACAGCCAATAAGTCTGAGATGATTTGACGAGCCTTGACAGTTAAATGACAGGATATTGAAACATTGTAAAACCAAGAAACACGGTGCAAGAAGAAAATAAAATATTTCATGCGGACAGTTTGAAGATCCAAAAAAGTTAATAACAACAGTAGTGTGACTTTCGCGTTCAGATTATCGTGGGGCGATTCGCGGGAAAATTGGCCAAAATTTGCGGCGCTGTGTAAACACTTTCGAAAGAACATCGCGCCCGAAAATACAGGGGCACCCAACGGTTCCTTTCGGGGAATATCTGTTCGGAAGGTCTAAACTCGCGTGAGATTTTCGGATTTAATTGCGGTGAAAGCTAGACATTTCTTTGGCGAAACATCACGTCGGACTTTCATAACAAGAGAACTTATTAGTTCCTATTGTTTTCGGAGGGACAAATATGTTGTTTAGAGTGCAAAATAAGGTCAGCTAAAATTTTCGGCGAGCCATCAGCAGCTCGGAAATCCGAAAGATGGGATTCTTACGGTGGCTCATAGGGACAAAACACTTCCACAAATCACAAAACACTTCCACAAATCACAAAACACTTCCACAAATACAAAACACTTCCACAAATCACAAAACACTTCCGCAAATCACAAAACACTTCCACAAATACAAAACACTTCCACAAATACAAAACACTTCCACAAATCACAAAACACTTCCACAAATCACAAAACACTTCCCCAAATCACAAAACACTTCCCCAAATCACAAAACACTTGCACAGATCGAAAACAATTCTACTAATACAAACACTTTCACTAATCACAAAACATTTTCACAAATACGAAACACTCCCACAAATCACAAAACACTTGCACAACACGTAAATAGTGGTGGGGGTGGGGGGGAACAGGGGGGTTTAAATCTCCCGCTTCCCGTACCCTTTAATCCCGGTTCCCGCCCTGTATTTTTTGGCTCCCGCCCTTTGCATTTTTTCGATTGCGAAATATTGCGCAATGTTGCGTAATTTTTCCCTTTTTCTCCCGCTTCCCGCCACCTTGGGAATCCCGCTTCCCGCCCCCTCTTCTCCCGCCTCCCGTACACCTCCCGCCCCCTTTTCTCCTGGTCTCCCGCCCCCCTGTCCCCCCACTAAATAACTTATCGAACAGTTAACACGTGCAGAGTGCCTCTTGGCTTGGCTACTAAGGCTCTAAGGCCGGGATACTAAGGTCAGTTCGCACTGTTTCGCGGGTCGAGCAAACTTCGAACTTCAACTGGAAGGAGGTAAGTGTTCTATCGTATATTTTAATGCTATCGTTCGGTATGATTTGCTAGTATTGTTCCCTGTCCACCTTTGTGGCCGTTTAAAGCATTTTTGTAAGGATAATGTTGAGTGATGACTTAAACTGAGCTGTGCAACTAAGCGACCACCAACGAAACAGTGCAACCTGACGGCCAATAATATATGAACAGTAAACAAGAAGACCGAAAATAGATTATTCAATTAAATTCTTATCTACCTTTCACATCGCTAGCATTATAAAGGAAAGGAGTATGTGACCACGGCTCTGTCATGTTCATGTTGGTAAATAATTAACTGCCAAGATTGCAACACCTGCATTCTTTAATTTCAATGTGGTGCGCTTGCAGCTACAGAACTGGCCACCGTTCTGTACAGATATGGATACTATACAGATACTGTATGTAGACTTTAGAACGTTTATACTCAGACTTTTGTAAATGTGATTAATTGAACTTTACTGTATTCTACATATCACAGTAGAACCCCGGTAACTCGAACTCTGAAGGGAAACGAAAAACAGGCATACACAAAACCTTATACAGGGCACTGTAAAAACCAACGTTGTTATATTGACTTCCTTTTGTACTTGCCTTCATTTTCCAGATGTTTTGTACACAGTGTGGAAATCAAATAAGCCAAGGGCAGTGTTTTTGTGCTGTATGTGGCTCAAAATGTCCACCAATATCCAACACAGTTGTACCCTTTGTTGAAACCGAAAGAAAAGATGTCCCCACATTCGAAGATTTTTTTAAGAAAAGGAATTCGGATTTTGATGGCTTGACACAAGTCAAGGCAGCAGACAGAAAGGATCGGTTTGTTCCAAAACGAAAGAAGAAGCCAGGAGCTGACCTGGTGAAGGTTAGTGAGTCAAGTAAATGGTAAATATTATTGAACTTATTAGATCATTAACTGTGTTCTTTTAAGAATTTATCTTTTGTGTGTGCAATTAATGATCCACACCATAAGTTATGAGTGTTCTGAAATCCCTGAAGTTATCTAACAGCTCAATCAATTTTGTACAATTACCAAAGTACATCACAAGTGTTGCACAGAAGATTATAAAATACGGTTGCTAGCTTCTTCATCATACAACTACTGACGATGATTTTCAAACAATATGAAAGCATGTATGTGGGGCTTTCATTCATGAACAAATCTGTCAGCAACTTTCTGTTTGACATAGTGAACATATGAAACACATATATGAGAACTCCATTTGAAACAAAGAAACGATCTTCGCAGTGTAAGAGCAGTTTGAGGCAACTGACTTTTTAGCAAGGAGAAAAAATATGTGGGAGCAGGGATGGGGCAGGGATATGTGGGGAGCAGGGATGGCGCAGTGGTGAGAGTGCTCGCCTCCCACCAATGTGGCCCGGGTTCAATTCCCGAAACCGGTGTCATGTGGGTCGAGTTTGTTGTTGGTTCTCGTCCTTGCTCCGAGGGTTTTTTCCGGGTTTTCCCATTTTCCTCTCTCCACAAAAAGCAACACTGCTAAATTCCAATTCGATCCAGAACAGTGGACGAAGAGACACTCTGTGGAAGTGCCACTGTAAATTCCCATTTATTTTATTTTATTTATTTATTTTATATTCAAAGATACAAATGGATCCTGTTGTAGCCTTGAAATTGTTTTCAGGCTAGAAAAGCAGTTACTAAGTGTACATTGCAGTGATCATTTCATTCATAATTTTCAATATTTTGTTTTAAGACTGTGAGTTCTTTCAATTTTAAACCTGCTAGGGGGAAAAGCCCTGTCATTAAGAAGTTGTAAAAAGATCTGATACCTTTGGCTGTACACAACAGTCTCCCTTGTGAGTGCAAGTTAATGAGTTATGTTGACTACCCATGGTCAATCAGATTGGCTAGTCCATTTGTAACAGTGACTGTAGAATAGCTTCAACATGATTACCTTATTATGAATGGTTCTTCCTACAGTGTACAGTGCACGTAGCAACATAACTATGTGACATAATTTAGTATATGTCGTCTTGTCTATTTCATTAAAGCTATGTTATTTCTGTTGTGTCTTTTTCCATGGTACAAGGAATGCTTCCATGAGCAAATAGTACTGTCTTACCATCAGTCTCAAGGTAGTTCATTTTTATAATCAAAGCTGTTTGTTCATTTTTTCCTCAGATAAATGTTGGAATTGCCCATAATGTTAATGGTGAAGTGAAAACGAAGAAAAGCACACTTATGCCAATCAGTGTGCCTAAAACTTCTTCAAGTATCATTGTGAGAAGGGCTGCCTTAGACAAGCACCGGGCTGACATAACTCTAAGCTCCCAGATAGTTTGGAATGGAAATTACTTTACCCAGATTTCCAGGAGGTTATCAACATTCCTGGTTCACATCAATTTTTTACAGTGCAGAAGTACAAGGAAAGTCTTGGCAAGTCCTATCAGAGAATTAACTTGTACCTATGCAGAATCGAGGATTTAGAAGGTATTTGTTATCAGAATACTATTTTCCATTGCTGCATGTTGGAGTGTTATTCAATATTTACATTTATTTGAAAATGACAACAGAAGTGATAGCTTTAATTACTTGAGTAATTTTAGTAAGTTTTGTTCTATTCCTGTTTAATGTTAGATGATCATCATGATGATGCAGATGCAGACAATATGGATGATCCCAATGAGGTATATTTAGTGTTTGCTCCTTTTCAAAAAAAGGTCATGAACATAATGAGTTTGTTTCAATTCTCTGGGTTGTCTTGTGGATCTTTTGATGATGCTGGGACTCTTTTTATCTTTATGAGAGCCCCTTGATTCACCAGGAAAGTTTGGTTCCAATTTTAAATCAAGAAGTGATGAAAACACAGTCATGGTACGAAGAAAAGATGATGATTTTGACAATTCCCTGAAGCCAGTATTGCCATCAGACAACTTTACATCCTTCAATGTGGATGATGTCAATGAGGTATTTTCCCTGTTTGGGGCTGTTTATTTTTATGGGGTAGAGGGGGCATTGTATAGATAGTTCCTGTAATGTATGAACTCCACCCCCCCCCCCCCCCAACTTCATAGGAATTTTTTTATCCTGCCCCTTCTCCATCATAATCCTTTATTTTTGAGATGGAAGGTACTACCAAAAATGATAAAGTAAAATTAGCACATATTTAATGCTAGACTTAATATCAGATAAAATGGCAGTTTTTAGTGATAATAATAGTGATCATATATGCAGTATTATGTGCAGTGATTGACTGTTTTTATCAGTGGGACATCGTTGTTAGTGGAGGCGAACTGTATTTAAAACCAAATAGTTGGACTGGTGGCTTTGAGTTAATGATGAACATTAGATTTTCTGGTATGCTGGTAGATTTTTGCACTTTTAGAGATGCCGTAATTACAAACTTAATGGGTGACCCCCATTCTTTTATCGTGTATAAATAAATGCTACTACTACTACCATTTATTCTGCCAGCTCCTCCCCCCACTTTGAAGCCTTCCTTTGTAATCACCCCAAACAAATTCCACTAGCCCCCCCCCCCCCGCATCTTATAAAAAATGAATGGTCCCATTGTTTCTTTTAAAAAGGTAATGAACGAAATGAGTTTGTTTTTCTTGGTCTTCATGTGGATCTTTTGATTATCGAAGAACTCTTGTTTTCTTTATAACAGCCCCTTGATTCATCAGGAGAGATTGTCTTTAATTTTAAAGTAAGGAGTGATGAAAACACAGTCACAACACAAAGAAAAGAGGATGGTTTTGATGATTCCCTAAAGTCAGTATTGCCAGCAGACACACCATCCTTTAGATCAACTCCTGCATCCCAGACCGAGGGAAACACAATGGAAGAAAAGGCCAGCGAACCTTATGATCCCTATGTCATCTACTGTAACGTATTAGATGAGGCTGAGGCTGAAGAAGATCTTGCTGATGAAATTCTGTTAGATGATGCATGGTTCTGCAATGAGATGCTGGACAGCCCAGGGAATCATGATCCCAATATAGGCTTGTTAGTAAATATAACAATAACAATCTTTAAATAGGCCCTCTACAAGTGGGCATCTTGTTTATTAAGAGTGTTTTTCTATAACTGAAAAATTTCACTCTTCAAAGCCAGGAGCGTCAATTCCTGTTCGTTCAATTCCAGACATTCTGATATTGCCCAACATAAAAATAATATCCTTAAAATCAAAAGGTTATATAGTCTGTAGTACGAAAAAAGATGGTTGCTGAATAGCATTTAGGGCTTCTTGAACAATCCTCAAAATATTTTAATCAATCATTAAAACTCACTCATAATCTTTCGCTGGTTGCATGTATTTGCTAACTTGCTAACAGTGACTTGACTTTTGAAACATTCTGAGTGAATATTCTTTCATTATGGGCAAATGAGTGACTCCCGATTTTATTGTATCGCTGTTCTGATGAATTATGGTTAGGAAATATTGCGATTTCTATGTTTCCAAAAGAACAATAGTTACAGCACTGTGTTTATGAAAATTTAGTTATTTTGAGTTGTATCTTTTAGAGTTTCGCTTGAGTCTGTGCTGCGCCCATTCTACGAGAAAGCGGAGCATGCAGGAGAAGACCAGATGCAAGTTGTGAGGGTGAGAAGGCGGCACATCTGGAAGGATGCTTTAAGGGCTTTTGCAAAGCATGACTTCATGGCTGGGGTGCTGATAAGCGTGCACTTCATCGGCGAAGAGGCAGCGGACATGGGTGGTCCCCGAAGAGAATTTCTTAGGTTGCTGATGAGAAGTTTGATCACTGAGTCTGGCGTTTTAACAGGCAGTGACAAAAGAAAGGGTTTTTCCTCGAGCCCCTTACTCGTTTCCCAAAAGACGTATTTTCATGCTGGACGAATGGTAGCAACAAGTGTTCTTCAAGGTGGACCTGGTCTTAAATGCTTGGCCCCAGCTGTCTATGCATATTTGTTAGCTGACGTTGACAAATGCCGTCGCCTTGTCAATGTTGAGGACATCCCAGATGTAGAATTTCGGGAGAAAGTTAAGAAGGTATTGAATTTCGTTTAAGATAAAAAAGAAAGTAATACTTTGTGTGGTTTCAAATAGGATTGGAGATTGTCTGTTAAGCACCTCAGCAGTTTTGAAAAACTAATGATTTAAGCGTAGCACCTTGTCGTTGTAAAGTGATAATTCAACACCATTTCACCCGCCATAATAATAACAAGAAAGCCTATTGGGCATTTTAACCGGCCATTCTGACCCTCCCCACCCCTAGGTTTCACAAATGTTAGCGCGATCCTCTTTTTTTACGAACCGGCGTGACGAAAAGTGTGATTGTGTGACACAATATTTTGACTATAGCGGTACTGGATGACGTAATGTTTAAACTCTGATGACTCAGCTTATCTTTTTTATCGCTTTATTTGTGCCGAAAAACGCAAAATCACTCAAACGTTGAATGTCGATATGAATTCGTCCACAACTGAGAATGCTCACACAGGGACGATGAAGTATTTACTGTTGTGCCTAGACCTTAAATACAAACAGTGAACATAGCAGTAGAATCAAAATATAACGCTTGATAAACACGAGCTCGAGCAGATCGTCAGAGTATGGGGCACGTCAAGGCATATCTCATGACGTGATGTTGAAATCCAGTTTGCTAACCCGGTAATCCCCTTGCAAAAGTAAACAAGCGAGCGGGGACGAAAGTCGCCCACGTCTTTGAAAGCTAACGCGCCTGTCGAGCCGCAATCGATTTCGCGCTCACTCGCCTGTTTTTCTTTTCCTTCACTATCTATCTCTGAACGGAAAGTGAGACTGCTCGTAGCCTTTAGCGAACACCACACGCAAACCACACAAATCCGTCGATAATATTCAGATATTTTCGTTCTTTCAATGCAAAAAGACTCGTAACACCTGCCTTATTAATTAATCTCCTTATAAATGACGATTCCTTATAAATGACGATTCCTTCGAAGCGTTACTGGAGGAAGGATGTCACAACTGTCCTCTATGTAGTAATTAGTGACTTTTGATTTTCTGAACTTTTGGGGGTTTTATCACTATAGGTTGATGTGATATTATATTTTATATTTTATATTGTATATATTGTAATATTTTATATATTTTTACTACTTTAGATAGGTATAGATAGGTGTCCCCAATTAGCTTACTTTAGTGTAAGCTAGATATTTTAAGACACGTTAATAAAGTTTATTATTATTATTATTATTTATCAACTTCTCGCCTCAAATAAACACTCATTTCTCTCCGTTCACAAGAACTATCATGTACTGATGGTGCAATCAACTAATATTGCATCATCATACTAGTACCAATTCCTTCTCTTCCTAGCCCACGCCGGCAAAACGCAACTGTCCTTTTTGTCCGCTGCGAAATACAAGTTAGCCAATCAGAAACCTTACAATCCACTTCGCAAACCACCCCCCCCCCCATAAAACGCCAAGGGAAACTGCCTCTCATGCAAAACGCAACTTTCAAAGCAAGTCACATTCACAGAAGCGTGATATGCTCCTGACATTCACAAATCCTTCTGACTCCCACATTTTTACACCCCTCAAAATGTCAATCCCAATAAAAAAAACTCCTGCGCTAAAAAAATTTTCACCATAACCACTAACTAGATCAGACAACACAGCCAATTTCGCATTCCATTTTATTTTCGCATTCAATCCTATCAAAAATAATGCACGCGCAAGAAGTGGCGCAAGAAGTTCTTGCGCCGCAAGAACACGCAAGACCGCGCAAGAAGTGAAAGTGCTAGGTTTTTGCAGTTTACCCGCAAGAACATTCGAAACGCAAGAAGTTGAAAATCTAGCCGCAAGAAGTTACTAATGTTACTGCAAGCCACAAGAAGGCGCAAGAAGTACTGAGGGTCCAGCCGAAGAGACTTGTAGTGCTCGTGTTAGTGTGAGGTATTGCAAAAGTAATGAGAGCGAATCTCGCGCTCTATTCTCTTTGAAATATCACCGAGCTTTCGAGCGATTTTTCGCCGTGTTGGCGCGACAATTCGCCAAGTCAAGCGAAAGTTCACAAGGCTAATCAAAAAATCAAGGAAGCAAATGTTCGAACAACCGAAGTATCGAAGAAAATTCACATCACGAAATGGAATATCCGCCAGCTTTCCTACTGCAAGATAAACACCCGGTAAACTTGATCTCCGGCACATGCCAAAACATGAACAATTTTTTTAAGCGTGTCTCAGGTACAGTGATACGGGTTCAACTCAGAACTGACTCAATTCAGTTTTTTATTCCATCCAAGAAATAGAAACAAAAAGGTCCAAAAGCTATAATTGTGGCAAACTGCGCGAACTCTTCTTTGACAGGCAAGACAAGACAAGACTTACACATGCAGGAGGTCATGCCATCTCGCGGGTGAAGTCATCAAGAATCCCTGCATCTTTACCAGTTTAATTTCCCAGCAAAAAAGGGATACTCGAAGAAATAGCATAGACATATGATTTCAACTACACATTCGCCTTACGACACAGCTTGCTGCCCGGGGCTTGCTGTCTTGACGGCTTATGCATGGTTCAATTCTACCTGTAACCATCCTCCCCCCGGGCATACCCCCGGGGATTTGCAATTTTGTTCTCACTTGGCGGTCTATTCCCCACCTCCGGGCACGCAAAAAGAGACAATTCCCCACCCCCGGGACTGCTCATCGACCACAAATACGTTGTTTTGTGTACAAAACATAGACTACGATATTGATTTCCGTACAGTAGCAAAACCAGACATTTTGACAAGAACTTAAACGCTTTTCTAGAGTTTCTTGAACGAAGGACACTACATGTATAATGTAATAAAAACATGCACTGACTATATTTGAAAAAAAAAACTGAAGAAAAACCCTTAACCGCATACGGCTAGCGAGTAAAGAATTTTCGCCAAGTGATTTATTCTAAATATAGCACATACGCACAAGAGGCCCGTGAACAAGTCGATGGCAGCATTGTAAAGGAGGTTTTCTTAGTTTGTTTCATAAGAATGAACACTGGACTGAGACCTCTGTTAAATACAAAGCCGTGCATCCGTTTTCATATAGAGTCTATTTAAGTCGTCTTAGTATATACATAAATACGCTCACAGAAGAAATAAATCTTTGTTTGTGATGAACGCCAATCATTCGAGTACGCATCAAACACACATTCGTTTAACAATTTAAAATAAAAGTACCTTCGAATACAGGTTTTAATTTTGAGAGATTATCTTCTCTAACCAGTCTGCTACAAATTCTAGAGATTCTCCCTGGAAATAGGCAGTCTTCTCCACGCGGTCCGGCGTCAACCGAGAAGTGACGTACTGCACAAGAACGAGGGAACAACAAGAAGTTATTTTCGATTTGCCCCGCCCCCCTCCCCCCGGGACAAGACGGCTTCAAACAATTCCCCACCCCCGGGACCGAAGGGCTGGACTTGTCCCCGGGGTTGCTCGGGGGGGGGGGGGGATGGTAACAGGTAAAATTGAACCATGCATTAGAGAACTGCTCATGCATTGCGTTACAAAATGTCATTCAAGCAAATCATACCAAATTTGCATACGGCAGATTTGTGTTTACTCAGGTTAGAATTGACGTGCCGAATTTCTTTCAGATCGCGGAGTTTTAGTTTCCTTCAGACTCTTTTGGTTTATGCATGGTTCAATTCTACCTGTAACCATCCTCCCCCCGGGCATACCCCCGGGGATTTGCAATTTTGTTCTCACTTGGCGGTCTATTCCCCACCCCCGGGCACGCAAAAAGAGACAATTCCCCACCCCCGGGACTGCTCATCGACCACAAATACGTTGTTTTGTGTACAAAACATAGACTACGATATTGATTTCCGTACAGTAGCAAAACCAGACATTTTGACAAGAACTTAAACGCTTTTCTAGAGTTTCTTGAACGAAGGACACTACATGTATAATGTAATAAAAACATGCACTGACTATATTTGAAAAAAAAACTGAAGAAAAACCCTTAACCGCATACGGCTAGCGAGTAAAGAATTTTCGCCAAGTGATTTATTCTAAATATAGCACATACGCACAAGAGGCCCGTGAACAAGTCGATGGCAGCATTGTAAAGGAGGTTTTCTTAGCTTGTTTCATAAGAATGAACACTGGACTGAGACCTCTGTTAAATACAAAGCCGTGCATCCGTTTTCATATAGAGTCTATTTAAGTCGTCTTAGTATATACATAAATACGCTCACAGAAGAAATAAATCTTTGTTTGTGATGAACGCCAACCATTCGAGTACGCATCAAACACACATTCGTTTAACAATTTAAAATAAAAGTACCTTCGAATACAGGTTTTAATTTTGAGAGATTATCTTCTCTAACCAGTCTGCTACAAATTCTAGAGATTCTCCCTGGAAATAGGCAGTCTTCTCCACGCGGTCCGGCGTCAACCGAGAAGTGACGTACTGCACAAGAACGAGGGAACAACAAGAAGTTATTTTCGATTTGCCCCGCCCCCCTCCCCCCGGGACAAGACGGCTTCAAACAATTCCCCACCCCCGGGACCGAAGGGCTGGACTTGTCCCCGGGGTTGCTCGGGGGGGGGGGATGGTAACAGGTAAAATTGAACCATGCATTACTTCGAAGATTTAAAATGTGATATCGACTTCAGTGTAATGAGTGGAACTATTTTTACAAACATAATGTGTTTTTCCAATTAAGACTTTGGGTATTATTTCTTCTCATCTGAGTGACCATGTTCATTTCTCACACGTGTGAGCGCAACCAATAAAAAGTATTTGTCCGAGTTTAATATGTTGGTGGAAGTACAGCAACACTGAACAGGTGAATGTTGGTTCTTTAATAATGTGACTGATGGACTGTGCTTTGCCATTGTTCCTCATTTAAGTGAAATAAATCGAGCGAAATCTTTCGCGCCGCTAAGCGTACCGCATGTCTGGGACTCCGGGACACATAAACAATAACATACGCGTGCTTCGTTTGAGTCCCGTTTCTCCCTAGCCGTTAAAAAATAACATAGAAGGCGACCAGTGTCAAATTCAGAACCTAGTGAACTCTTTATCGGATAAAAAATTCTAAACCGAGGAAAAAACTTACAAGGGACCAAATAAACAACTGATTGCAAGTTACAAAGGCAGCCAATTTCGAAAGTGCCTTGCCGGCTACAAAGTGGTCTCTTTTTTACCTTCTCCGGGTTCCGGGTTTTTAAGATGTTAGCGCAAAGACGTTCTTGCGCTTACTTGCGGTCCAGATATCTTACCACAAAGAAGTTCTTGCGGTTTTAACTTCTAAACGCAAAGACGTTCTTGCGGCTTGCAGTATTCAAGCGCAGACATCCTGCAAGTAGCCGCAAGGAGTTCTCGGCTTGCGGACGCAAAAAGAAGTTCTTGCGCGTGCATTATTTTTGGGCTGTACTGTACAAAAAACCCCAAACTTAAACAACCCTTCGCCGTTCATATCTTAAATACTGTAAATTAAAAGACAAAAACATAGGAAGGTAACATTCAGAAGACTAATATGCGCATGCGTCTTATATAAGACAGTACCGCACTTGAGTACCCGTACCACAAGCTTTACAGCACTTTCTTCGTATGTTAAGCCAACTTGCTTTCACCAAAAGCCGTGTCCATTTTATAAATCGGCGGTCGCCATCATGGCGACGGCCGGTTAATTAGCATGTTTTAAGAGATGAGCTGTTCTTCAAACGGTACACAGAACTCACAGTTACTCTCGATTTTCCAAGTTCATTCGCAGCTAAAACTCACTACAATCTCACAGTAAAACTTGCTGCTTATTGTCTCTCCGGTTTCTGAGAAATCCCTCCACGTGTTCGTTACCTTATTTGGTAATGCTATTGAATGTCACAAACTATGGGGGTGGGAGTCGGTCAAAACTCTCGTACAGAGGAAGAGTATTGTGGGAATTTCGGTGCGGTTATTTCAATATTGTCTGCGTGAAAGGCGTACGCATAGTGTTCCCACTGCAATTGAGTTCACCTTGCATTTTGTCAACCAATAGCATTGTGGTCGAAAAGTAGTATTGTTTAATCGACTATTTTTGTTAAAATTATGATAACAACCTATGTGTTAACGAGAGAATACGAACAGCAAATAAATGCTATATTGACATTATTTTTCAACAGATTCAGTCCTTGTCTCAAGATGAATTTCAGGATGGAGTGCAAGAGGTCACTGATTTCTTGTTAGACCTTGGCATCACAAAAGTTAAGTGGAATGTACAGGAGAAGGCATTGTTGGTGCAAGTGCTTTGTGAGCATCTTGCAATAAACCGTAGCAAAGCATCCCTTGATCAGTTTGTTGATGGACTTAAATCTGTGGACATGGACTTTTTTGAAACGATCAAATCTGATAGCCTTCTCTTTGAAAAGGTGTTCTGTTTCGTGGAAGAGGCGCTTATGCCAACAGACTTCAGACGCCTATTCAACTATTCCTTATCCCCTGTCGGTGCCAACAATCGTGAAGGAGAAGAATTAACCCTCTTGTGGTGGGAGGAAATGATTGATCAGGAGACGATTCCCCTGTCGAAGATCCTGGAATTCTGCACTGGAGCTGACGAGGTACCACCTTAGGGCTTCGACAGAAAAATCGAAATCAAGTTTTTTAACCAGGAGAGTGGTTTGCGTCGTTTCCCTTATACCTCGACTTGTGCGCTTGACATGTTTCTTCCACGGGCCGTGGAATCCTTTGACGAATTTCAAGAACTAGTGAGCCAGGCCGTTTTTGACACCTGTGGTTTTGGAAAAACCTAGGCCACATGACTTTAGGTAGCAAACTGATATTGACTTGTGTTTTTTTAGCTCGCCCTTTTAGCTTCTTTACATGATATCAATCATCTAACATGCGTGCAAGGGCATCCTTTATGCCATTTATATGATAGTTTAAATTAGCAAACATGAGGTTACTGACACAAAACAACACAGCAAAATGTTTCTGTTCATTTGCAAAAGCAAATTTCAAGCTTTCTTCTGTGGAACAATAGTATTCCAGTAGGCTATCTGTTTAAGTCGTTAATAAATGTTACATGGTTTGTGTTTAATTGTCTCCTTTTTTCACTGTCCCAGTCCACTATACATTTGTCCCCTTTACTAACTGGAGAGGGCCGATAATCTAAGGCTGACACAAATGATAAAAGCCTACTGGGAAACGCGTATTAGATAAAAATACAATTGGAGAGCTTCTTCCCAACTGGAGGGCATTCGCAAGTGACCAAACACATGCAAAAGGTAATCCTTGAAATCAGCATTGGCGATCATTGGTGGTTCAGCCACCCTCTGCTCAGCCCATGTGATGTCCATTTGTGAAACATATTGTTTTCTGTCTGGAACACCTGTAAATTGATCCAAGAATTAAAACTCTTCGTTTTCTTAAATGGTTTGTTGGCAGCTATGAGTTTTATCTTATCAACAAAGCCTTTCTTTTGCTTCGATCAAGTTCTCTTATTATCCCCGAACTTCACTGCAAACATTTTTTTTTTAGTATTGTATATTATTTATTTTACTCGATTCATTAGCTGTCTAAGCTAGGAGCCTAGACAGGTAGCAAATATTACGTAGGTTAAACGAATGCAAGATAAAGCTTGCTCCAGGCTCTCGATCCTTCGCTTGTGCTCGCCAGCTTTTTTCGCCCCACTGACCGAGAGCCTGAAACAGGCTAAAGAATTATCCCTTCGGATAGCATCCTAGTTTTAGATTTGCCAGTCGCAAGAACAAAGATTGTGTTTATTTTCATTGGTACTTGATAGACACTACCTCAGCTGCTTTTCTAGGTCTATTGTTCTATAAGCCTTGCGTGCTTCATTCCAGGTGACTTGAATAGTCAACCTTTGATAGCTATCATTTCGAGGACCAACCAACAAAATGTGCAGTTCTATTTATTGAGCAACTGAAAGAAGGTCAAATCTTATTCCGTAACAGCCTTACCTGATAACTCTGATAAGAAATACAGCTCATCAGGTACCCCCGAGGGACATTCAGCCATTCTGTTCTTCCGGATTCGATGACTGTTCCATTCAGTCGCCACCAAATCCAACTCTTGCTGAATCAAAGCCATGAAGGAAAACTGCAGACAGCAAACATGAATGAAATTCCCAGGCTCAAAACAACCATAAGCTGTTAAGTCTTTGAACAAATCAATCCACCATTCGCTGTTGTTTTTTCGGTAATGAGACCACCACGCTTCGATGCGCTGGTTAGCTGGTGAACTACCATATCTATGGCTGTAAGGCCCTGAATATGGATTACTTGCATTCCGACAAAAGACACCCTGAATTGCGGCAAGTACAACATTTTCTGTTCCACAGTCGGTTTGAATCACTCTCGGGCACCCTTTTATTTGTTTTACGCAGCTTAGGTAATAGTTTGCAATAACAGAAGGATCGTGATTAGTAGCAGCAACCTGTAGAAACATAATTCTTCTAGAATACCCATCAATGCAGCCACTTATATGAAATCCATAGGGGGCTAACTTATCGTACCCGTCAATATGCCAAGCAGGGTTTGGCCCAGGGGATCTGTAGGTTCTCCGTTCCAGTCTTCGTTGTCTACGCTGAGAAACACCATTCGGATCCATGATTTTTAAAGCTTCTCTCACCACATGCCTTCCAACCGAAAGATCGTGCTTTCGCTGAAGCTTTCGTGTCATCGAACGATAACCGAGAAGTCTGCCTCACTGACAACTATATGAAGCAGTATAATCAAAAAAGCGACCCGAATCTTCATTCCAAACAGTATTCTTCATTAAGCCAGCTCGGAATCTGCAAAAGCAGCAACTTTAAGTTAAGTTTTCCCGAATTAACCATCTCCGTGGTCATAAATTCGAAGACGGGACTAAAACTAGGACCGGGGAACTTACGGGGAACGACAACAAAAAAGATAAAAATTTAATAAATAAACTAACAAAACAAACAAACAGAAAAACAAGCGCGGTCCCCGGTAGCCTTTCTGGCTTGCTGGTATATTGGAGGATAATGCCTTTGGCTGAAAGATTGTCCTCAAAATTTCAAAGCCTCGCTTCTCGGCTACTGTTCATTTTTCGGACAATCTTTCAGCCTCGGGCATTATCCTCCAATATACCAGCCACCTAGGCCTAGACACAAATATCCCGAAAAATACTCTAAAAATCTATCCGGAAATTCCCAGTTTTTTCCCTAAAAATCCCTCAAAAAATCTCTAAATATATACCCCCTAAATATCCCAAAATTTTCCTGTCTTTCTCGAGTGACACTGGGCTCATCTTCAATAGAAATGGCTTTACTTGGCTCCTTCGCGGGCTCCGCCATGTAAGATGCACACTGCGCATGTTCAGCAGTTTTTGAGCCCTCTCCTTGGAATGATGGAGTGCATTAGTAATAGGAAATACCGCTGCACAATTGGATTGTAGTCTAGCAGTCACTTAGGTAAACAATGGGTCAAAATTATCATTTCATAGGAATTTTAAATAAAGCGGCAAAGAAAATGGAACAATTTCTCCCTCAAATCATCTAAAAATCCCCCACAAATCCCATTTTTTTCTAAAAATCTCCAAAATTTCTAAAAATTTCATGATGCTCTAAAAATCTTGAAAAATATCCGGCTTTTTGTGTCTACGCCTACAGCCACTTTAAGGGATTTATTTACTAAATATTCCCCAGCTTACGCTGCATTATGTCAAAAACATTACTTTCGTTAGCCGAAGCGAAACGCGCGGCCATTTTGTTTCGCTTCGGCTGCTCGGAATGTGAATAGCATTTTGCTAATCACCTCCGAGTCAGCCAATCAGAGCACGCGAAAAGCATTATTCACTTGTGTGGTATAGTAATAAGTGGTAAAGGGTTTGGTTTAAATGATTTGTTACAGTAATTTTGAATTTTTCGTGAAGAAAACCGTTGACCACGGTTCCCCTTTCCCGTTCGCTCCCTTTTTCTGATTCTACTTACTAACATACTCCCTCTGAAGTACTAGCGATATAAAAGATAGAGAAAAATTTAATCGGAGAATCTTTTCTCGGCCTCCTTGTTTACTGTCAATATTCTTCCTCGTTTGAAAGATGCCTCAAGTGACTCAACAATTGTATTGTTTTGTTCGTGGTCTCTTCGTTGTATAGCTCAGTAGTCATCGCTCAACAATTTTGCAATGCTTTGAACGGCCACAAAGGTGGACAGGGAGCAGTACTAGCAAATCAGACCGAACAACAGCATTAAAATATACGATAGAACACGTACTCACCTTCCAGCTGAAGTTCGAAGTTTGCTCAACCCGCGAAACAGTGCGAACTGACCTTAGTATCCCGGCCTTAGAGCTTTAGTAGCCAAGCCAAGAGGCACTCTGCACGTGTTAACTGTTCGATAAGTTATTTAGGTTGTGCAAGTGTTTTGTGATTTGTGGGAGTGTTTCGTATTTGTGGAAATGTTTTGTGATTAGTGAAAGTGTTTGTATTAGTAGAATTGTTTTCGATCTGTGCAAGTGTTTTGTGATTTGTGGAAGTGTTTTGTGATTTGTGGAAGTGTTTTGTGATTTGTGGAAGTGTTTTGTATTTGTGGAAGTGTTTTGTATTTGTGGAAGTGTTTTGTGATTTGTGGAAGTTTTTTGTGATTTGTGGAAGTGTTTTGTGATTTGTGGAAGTGTTTTGTGATTTGTGGAAGTGTTTTGTCCCTATGAGCCACCGTAGATTCTGTTTCCTAAAATTTTCTGCGGCCTAAATTTTCAGCTAAGAACGCCGAGCAGATCAATCTGTATTAGCTTACACAAATATGCCTTTAAAAAGCTCTAAACCAATCTAAAAAAGCAGAAAATGATATTTCAAGTATTTTGCTAAATTTTTCTCTTTGGGTGCCCCTGAAAATAGCCACGCAAAATTTTTGCCCCGAAGAATTTTGGGGTTTTTAAGAAACGAACACCAGCTTATTGATGGGAGCTCCGCTGTTTGGCTAGCTAGCCTATCTATATATATATTACAGGCTTGGTCTGACCCCACTGACAATTTGCAGTAGCCTTCTAGAACTTCCAAGCACGTACACAACAATCAAGATTCTCGGCTGCACATTCATTGAACAATGAAATCGCCTAAAGGCACTCCGTTATAGTGTGTTCTTTAATAAGGAAATTGTAAAATCCCCATACAGTTGGCAGAGATAAAACCAATCGACGTTTTACGAGGATTTTGCTTTGCTGCATCATTTCACCACGCATCCCCTCCGCCGTCTTCGGCTCCCAGCATGCATCACTTCTACTTACATTTTATTCTCTACCGGGGACGAGAGCGTCAAGAAAATCGTCACCGATGGAAAACTTGTCGTGCGTGAGTTAGGAAAAAGTGAAGTTAACTTTTAAAAATGCACGGTTACCCCTAGTTTTTATGTAATCAATCAAAAACAGGACAACTGTTAGGTATTGTGATATTTTTTTAGAGGAAAAACCGTCTGTCAAAAGTTATTTTACAAAACTTTCCAATCTACAAGGTCAAATAATGGCCCCAAGAGACCGTTCATTTTTTACGAGGTAGGGGGGGCTGGTGGGATTTGGGGGGGGTCACGTAAAAAAAAATGGCCTTAAAGGGGGGCCATCTAAAAAAAATAAGGGAAAAGGGGGGGTCACGTGAAATATTTTTGTAATACTTAAAGATGGGATATGTTGTACTATTTTTAAAAAATATATCCCCACCGAAATACACAAATTAGATTTAAAAATCTATTGAAGAAGTTCCTTCTACTTTTAATAACGTTTCCACGGCTACAGACTACAATTTTAAAGTTTGGGAACTTTAATAAACCAACAAAGTTTTCTTTCTATTTAGTTACTTAATTTTCATTTCTGTATTTTTGTGGTAGCTCGACCAGAATAGCCTAAGCTACCTGCAAGCTGCTATAAAGGCCTGTAAACTATCTTGAATAAATAAAGTTACTGTTACTACATTGCTTCTCTCTGTTAATCTTCTTCAAGCTCTTCCTCGTCGCTTGTGCTGCTAGCGCTGTGGGAGTCGCTTTCGTTCCTTTGTGTGGACTCATGTTCTTTCAAATGTTTCACCATGCCAGTTCAACTTGTCAAACATGCTTCTGTGCTCTTTGATGTAGAAGTTCAATCTCCTTCCATCACTGGGCTTCAAATGATATCCTGGTTTGGAAAACTCACTTACTCTTTTCGAACACCCATCCGCACTTAGAAAGGTAACCTCTTTTGATTGTAAAACGTCGTATCGACAGGATCGTTCAGTGGTGAACCTATTCTTAAAGGACTCGTCACTTTCGCCATTCTTTCACATTTTGGAATGAGCCTCTTTGAAAATGCTCATGTAGTATTGCACTCTCTTTCCTTTTGGATTTACAATATGGCCAATACTTGTTTTCCGAAGTCCCTTTGAGATGTAAGCATCTTCAGCAGGGGAGGAACTAGTAACCTACCGCAAAAGAAAGACGACGTTTTATATAGATGTTATTGAGTGCAATGTGTTGTAATCGCTTATTAAATGCTGTATTCGTTTGGTCGAATGCAGTTAAAATGTAGTTCGCAGCATTTCAAAACGGAATCATAAGACAAACGATATCAATAGATGTCACAACACATCATACCTGGTACAGTTCCACAACGCTGGAGCGAAAAAAGAGTCTGTCCCTAGTCACAACTACTTTTCCAAGATTGAGAAGTTCATAACTGAACATTACGAGGAAGGGGTGAACTACAGGGAGTTTTTTAAAGTTTCTTGTGGAGAAAAGGTAGGAGCCAATTGTTCTTTTTGTAAAGAATGGACTGGACCACTCATAGATAAATGTCCGAAGCCTTTTCCTGACCATTCCTGTCTTCCCGAGTACCATTGCCTACCGTACAACAACACTCCAAGGGAGGGCCGTAATCCAGACGATTGGCAGCCCAGAGTTCAGTTGAAGAAGGAGCGTGGCAGTGGCAGGCTAGTTTTGTCAGATTCAGAAAGTGTAGCAGCATTTTCTGACAAGTTTATTGTTAAGCCAAAGTTTGTTGTTGAACACCTTAAGCATCTTGAGGTGGTAGATTTCAAAAAGAAGAAGAGTGCAGAGGAGAGGGCCAAGGAAAGCCAGAAGGCGAAGGAGAAAAATTATGAGGATTATGCTTGGAAAGATTTGTGCGAAGATCCGACAAAATTACAAAAGCTTCGAGTGCCAGAGCTTAACAAATACCTCAAGCACCATAGACTAGACAAGCATCTGAAGAGCACCAAACATGACAAGGTTAAGGTGATTGCCAGACACTGGCTTCTCCAAATGAATCCTGAAAGAACTGATCTGCTACAAACAAGATTGAGAGAAAAAGACTCAACTGAAAATGAATCTTTGCTAGACATTGATAACGATGATAGCGATGAAGACGCGTACGACAACAGTGGAAGCGAAAGCAGCAGTGAAAGAGACAAATCGAATGATGTCATTCTTGCCTTCATCGATGACGATGAAGAAGTTGCCTTCATCGATGACGAAGAAGTTGAGAGGCCAGCCACAACACGTTCGGGAAGAGCCATAACCAGAAGATCAGAAATTGATTTTTCTTTTTTTTTTTTGACTCTTCAACGAATTCAAAGTTTATAGCGAGCTGAAACATTTCTCTTTTGCTGACTAAGTACAGTTAAAAGTGGCAAATGCAACTGTAGTATTGATTGTAATATAATGATATTGTCAAAAAGATGGTTTTGTTAACTGTACAGTATGTATAGCTGGCTTAATTGAGTTTTCTTATTCCTTTTTTTCTGGCGGGGGGGGGTCACCCAAAAAATTTACCCTTATTGGGGGGGTCATGGGAAAAATTTATTGACTGAGGGGGGGGGGGCATGCAACTTTTTAATGACAGTTCAAAAAACCCACCAGCCCCCCCCTACCTCGTAAAAAATGAACGGTCCCCAAGAAGAGGAAATTCGCACATAGAATTCCTCAGCATGTTGAGAATTGTATCTGTTGTTATTCATCACAAAGCGCCTATCAGTTTAGACATCTTCATCTCCTACTTAAGTCAAATAATGGTTATCGTTTGTTTTACAAAGTTTTTTTCCTAATTTTTAAAAAAATGCTCAATCAGCACTTTTTACCATATTTGGGCCTAATTATCTCTGAAAAATGCACGGTAACCCCCCATTTCCTTTCTGGATTTTAACAGCCCTAGGTACGAGTAACAAATCCAACGTGGGCACAAATAGGAAAAAATACCTTTCTATTAGGGGCCACCGTCCTTAAATACCTTAGTAACCTCAGTCAAACTGTAACGAGCGCGCGCGCGCACCGCCGGTCGACGACCACAACAAGCAAATCCAGCTCTCAAATAATCGTTTATTACTACACTCAGCGGCTCCTCTACAGTGCAAGATCAGCGCACAAAAAAACTCAACCGTTACAACGAGTAAGTCCCTTTTATACCTACTGTTGCGTGTGCTACTTCGCTAACTATTCGTGATATAACCGTCCTGCATATCTACGTAAACTATTCGCAATCTTAACGGTTCCTTACAGCTCGTGCACAACTGTTCTAAAATACCTGTTTTGTTATAAAAGTATATTACCCCACATCTTGAACAAAATTATGTATTCAACTTTTTCGTAACAGTAAATAGTAACGAAACAATACTGAGTTTTCCTTCGGGAGTAGCTGTCACGAATGATGGTCATGATGGTCATGATGGTCATGATGGTCGCCAAGTTCCCACCAATAGATAAGCTCCAACGTTCTGCATATAAACCAAGTGCAACCCATAATTTCTCGATCCGCTCTGACGAAGGGCTAACGCTCGAAACGTCAGTTTTCAATTTCCCTACATTTCCCAACACCGACGCAGCACCTGACCACAGCTTCTTTTGAAACGAACCCCCTTATCTGTTTGTTGATAAGCCACGCTAGGAGATACCCAGGCCAGCAACTGCGCGAAACTCAAATTTCCAAACATTATTTTGTAAGGCGGGCGCAACTCAAGGCGCATGTCCTTCCCTTTAAACACGAAGACGCGCTATAAAAGGAGAGGTACCTAAGGTACCTCGAGATCATTTGTCAATCAACCTCGCTAGCCTACAGACGTGAAAGCGGCGCACAGTGAGAAGCTCACAAAATAAATTCATACACACACTTTATGTGAAGTTTTACTAATAACAACTCAATTATTTTAAGAATAAATTGGCCAAATTTTATATCTGGATCTACCATTTCGGTTCTTTGTTAAAAAAAACCTTGCCTTTTGTAAGACACGGCAGCACGCACGCGAAATCGTGCACGTGGTAGAGGAATTCAAATTATAAACGGTTACTCCACAAGCGTAGTCTGAAGACAGGAGCTTTTTTAGTTAGATAATTTCTTTGTCGATTTGAGAATATTATTCTACTGAACTTCTAAAATGTTCACGTCAGTATTTCTTGCAGACTAAACCATATGCATGATCTCAACAAATCTATAAACTCTTGTTTGAATTGTGCGCCCTTTCATAACATTTTGACGAGCGAAGCAACTTGATTCCCTTTTAGCGTAGGTCATGTCATCGCATTTCCCTATAGATTTGAAACTCAAATATGTTTACTTGGTAGCTAGCCAATAAATCAAATCATATTTGTCGCGAAAACTCACGGGTGAAACAACACTATAATGCAACCATTTGGGAGCTAAAAGACTCGAACGTGCTACACCACGATTTAAGCTGTCAAGCACTATGCGGCTAAACACGACCATACAATTCAGAGTGCATATTTCAACAAAACATTAAAGCGATTTGCAATATTTTACTTCAATTATAATATAGAAATCCACCTCAAAGAACCCCGGTCTGTGCAATTCAGATACAGGTCGAGTATCGCCGCAATATAAAACAGTCGGCCGGTAAAACATTTCCGTGTCGAACAACTGCAGCCGTTCACAATGGCGCGTTGTATAGAACACATAACACTTCCCACACTTATGAATGCAGCATCACTTTTATTGGGAGCTACGCAATGTTGTTAGACGAAAAAAGGTAGTGTGCAAATATCCTGCTTGTACAACTGAGCCCCCGGAATCGCCAGTTTTCTCTTCATGGTCAAAATGCAAGGCCCGCGGCATCTGGGCATGTTTGTGTGAATACATTCCACCCATGGCGTTCACCTCCAGGTACATTTCGTGGTTCACAAGAAGCAAAGAAGAAGAAGAAGAAGAAGAAGAAGAAGAAGAAGCAAGATTCGAAGCAAAGGCTGACTGACGAAACGGCCAAACGTCCGCCATGAATCTAACAGTGAACTTTTCTTTCACAATCTACAGTTTAGCCATTTATTAACCATTAAACCAAAGTTTGGCAAGAGCATGCTGTGATAGAAAAGTCCACAAGCCATGCATTTTGAAGGCTCAGAGACTGAGAGGAGTCTGTGTGCCATCGTGCAGCATCTCGCGATTGGGAGAGCCGTTACAAGCGCGAAATTCAAATTTCGTACGCTAAAATAGTATATTTGAGCTAAGGAAGAGTCGTCCCTGCTGTTACTTTTAATTTTATCTCACAAAGTAAGTATTTTATAATCGAAAGTCAACAGCTGTAGGTAGCATTTGACCTGTTTTTCGAATAACGAATTTTCCCCCTTCCTCGCGTAATCCGCCATCTTTGATTTTAAGTCGTTGAAGCAGTGATTTCGTGACAAAGGGGGGGAGGAGCTATCCCTTTTATAGCGCGTCTTCGTGTTTAAGTGGTTGCGGAGTGGGGAGGGGGGGAGGGGGGAAGAGGGGAGGAACACAACAGTCCTGGCAAATATCTGTCTTTCATGTATTTTTGGAGGGATTTGAGACTGATAGTTAAAAACAAAAAAAGAAGTTTCAAAAAAACTGTGATGTTTTTCTTAGCAAAATCAATATTTTAGAGAAAGAGAAGTCAAAACGTTATTTTTTTCCCTGGAGAAAGGCCAGGACGAATTCCCTCAGAGAACAGGAAAAGATCCTTTGAGCTCATCTAATTTTTCCCCTAGTCATCTAAAATAGAGTAGAGGTTTGAGTTGTCAGGAAAAGGGCAAAGATTCAGTAGGGAAATATCTTAAGAGGTCAGCCGTGCCCATGTCGCACCGCTTTATGGTTGTAACAGAGTCACACGCAATTCTCCCACGGGGGCGCGCGGGGCAAGGACAAAGAGACGTGTCACAGCGCAGACTAAGGCCACAGCAGCGTACGTCATTTATATATAAGGTAAAAAAGGAAAAATCTATTGCTCTTTATTGCCTTACATCCACACTTTACATCCGTTACTTTTGAAATCTACAAGGTGTTAGACGTGGGTTAGGAGCTCTTGACCCTATTTAGCCTGGGCGGGGGGCATATTGTACCCGCGCCAATTTTAACGAATTATAACTTTTAAACGGCTAGACGAATAATCACCAAATCTCGTGACTTTTCCTGAAACTTATCAGACAAAAAATTTTCCTGTGTCAATGACGTGTCTATGATGATTGACGTTTCCATACCAACCGTCTACTTAGGAGGTATTTTCACTATTCTCTGTCTTTTTTCAGTTTTTTTCTCAGTTTTTCCCCTTTGTTTGTAAGAAAAAGAGAATCCTTTACTTTTTTGTGCTTGTTTTGATTAAGCATGTTTCTTAGAACAAATTCATATATTTTTCTATGTCGTCATTGTAAACTGTATGACTGCAGGCTCAGGATTCGGGGTGGCGGCCTCATAATTCAAAATGGCTGCTTTGAGACGTCATTGTGACGTCATGACACTTCATAATCGACACATCATAAAACCAATCTGTTAAGCTAACAACATGCTAAAAACACTGATGCCAAGTTTCGTCACAAGAGCGTGAATACTTTTGGAGATCTATGGGGAGGGCGGGCACAAAGCGCCTCTTCCCCCCCTCAGGCTCAGAAACTCAAAAAAAGCCTAGGCAAAATAGGGTTAAGCAGGCTCTCCTGAGCTATTCTACGAAGATGCCCCCATATTTACAGGACTATAGTAAGTTAACAATAAGAGGCCAATATATCTTGGTCTAAAATGGGGTTAAGGGTTTACGCTCCGGGAATACTAGGTGGTAGTGGAAGCACAAACTTATCAGTGGCGGATCCAGGGGAGACATTCGGCTTCCCGGCGGCCTCCCCCCCCCCCATTTGTTTTTTACCTATGTTAACGTCAGCGCTTTTTAAAACCGATACCTGTGATTCTTTAATCCTCGGACGTACGAGAGGTGAGAATTCCACCCCCATAAAGTTTTCCTTGGTGAGAATCGATTCTTGGTTTTCATCGTTATGATAAAATGAGTTTGCTGGCATGAGCAACATTGAAAAACTAAGGAGTTAAACAAACATGACATGAAACTTTCCTTGAAGATTTCTCTCTCTAGTTTGTTGAACTAGTTTGTTGAAAACTAGTTTTTTTGTTGAAAACTAAGGAGTTAAACAAACATGACATGAAACTTTCCTTGAAGATTTCTCTCTCTAGTTTGTTGAACATGTAAAAAGAGCAGCTTTGTGGTGGCCTAATACTGAATGTTTTAGAATTTTGTTGACGTCACATGAAAACCAGCAATTGCGTTGGTTTCGAGACACGGGCGTCATTAAAACATGAGCTCAAGCCATTTTGAAAGATGATGCATACATTATGTCAGCAAACTCGTGTCCTACCCAATGCTGGTCATACCAGTATGCAGGACACATGTCATAATGAACCTAGTAAATACAACTTAGTTCACCACGAGTCTCCGAGTAGTTCAGTGATTGGGTTCGGCTCCCTCAGGGCCTCAGACTAATAAAATTCTTCTTAGGTTTTAAGCTTAAATCTTATCATAATTAGTTTAGCGATAACGTTTCTGTTCGATCAATGTAGTTATTTCTGTTCAAACAGCTGTAACAGCGACGGAATCGTTTCCACTTTCCACTCAAAGGGGCTTCCTTTGATATGTCGCCCGTTTAAAACAACCTCAATCTCGTAGATTCCGACAGAAGGGCAGTGTTGAAAAGTGAAGGAACCATTATCCAATTTCTTGATTTTAGGTGAGCCAACAACACGCTTTGATCCAGTTTCCTTGATGTTCACCTGCACTTTGTTTAAAGCCTCAGGTTGCGGCATGGTTTCTTTCTTAGGACGGATTTCAAATTGACTCGCTGTACGATCTAGAGATCTGAAAGGCCCACCTATAATTTCTATGCGCCGGCCACTCCAATCCCTCCAATCCCTCCAATCATGCATAACCAAAGTGTATGCGGTCTCATAATCGCCTCCCCTGATCGACATCTTTTCTAAGTTTTGAAGAATACTTTGGTCCAGACTTGAATCAACTACAAGATCACATGATATCATGGTGTCCCGCGGTGGTAACATGTCAGCGATAGACTTGACATCAGTGAGTTGTTGAGTTATCTCATTTTTGGCTGCAAAAATTTCTAACTCATTTCCTCTTCTTAAAACCTGCTCGGCGAACTCCACACTTGTTTTTATTCTGCTGAGGGATGAGGCAAAAGACATCTCTTGGATTTCATGGCGCTCTTTTTGTACCCGAGCTACCTTTTGTAACTGATCTTTCAAACTTTGTCTCTTTTTCTCTAAAGACTCAATTTGCCTATTTATAACAGCATCAACTTTCAACGAAAGCTCATTAAATTTTATTTTAGCCGAGTCTTTTTGAGATTTAATAGTGTCTAGTGACGTTTCTAGAGCAATCATCTTTGCTCTCAATTCATCAACAACCTTTGTTATCTTTTCCTTCTCAGCAGGATATATGTCTTGCACAAACTCGTACTTGTGGTCACGGTGTTCTCTTAAGGCACAGTCTCGGCAAATCAGCTGATTACAGGTTTGACAAAAAAGCTTGAGTTCTTCCCGCCTGTGCTTTTCACACATCAAAGTATCAACGGCAGATTGGCCATCAAGTTCTGAGAGGAGATTATTAATGAGAAAGTTGGTCGGCAGACTACTGACGTCACCCCCAGGAATCTGTTAAAGCAAGGAACCATTTTGAACTATTATACTTTGGTAGAACTTTTTTTATGTCAAGTCGGAAACCTGTATTTATGTCATGTCATGCCATATCATGTCATATCACGTCGAACACGCTTAACAGGATTCCTTAAGACTAGCCGAAAATTTCATTCAGGATAACAGGTACTGCAAAATATCAAAATATACTCATTATCGTTGCTATGAAACGTGCCGGTAATCATAATAAATTCAGGTAAAATTAGACTTATGGTAAAAGCTCGCCCTGAAGGTATCATTAATGTTTGCCCTTTGTTGTGATATTTTTAGGTTAATTACGAATTTTGACTGAAATCGAAGGTGACAGCCTTCTTACAATATTTTATCAAGGAAAGTTGTTACTTTCACAATTTGTCTTTTGTGTCTTCCGGGGCCTCTGACGCGTCATCGAAGATGGCGGCCCAAGAGGGTTTCTATCTATCATCCTCCTCTCATGTTCCGGTGGGGGTATAAATTTGCGTATACGTCCAAGAGTCCGAGGGGCACTGTCCCGCAAGAATATTACTTAATTTCTTAATTTCTTTATGCACTAAAAACGTCACCAAACAGGCACCTGTATTCGATAAAAAAGATTCCACAGGGCAAAAAAGAACCAATAGCTTGGGATAAAGTGCAGGATTTCAAGGACGGAAGTGGATTGCAGCTCATCGAATTTGTTTTCGTGTAAGATAGTCCAGAAATCAAAAACTACCATCTCTAAGTGTTTTAGCAGTTATTTTGTCTTTTGAATTTAGGTAAATTACATCACTTTTCTTTTATCATGTTTGAGGGGTTTTTCGTTCTCATTTTATCCCTCGGGCGTTCAAAGTGGGCAGGAGGAGGAGGGGGGCAGTGGACACTACCCCCGTAACGCTTTTTCTTTTTTTTTAAATCAGCACCTGTCGTATTAACTAGCTGTAAGCATATCCCTAGACTGACTTTAGCAAGGTTTGATAAAATTTGGTATCTAGGTGTATGAGATGTGATGTCATAAATAGCATGTGGTCAAGCCATTTTAGAATGAAAAATTAAATGCATAATTTTCACCCTAAAATGTCGAAAAAGGCGACATTGTTTAATTAGGTCATATTCTGCATGTCTAGCATGGAAAAAAATTATTATCCGACGTTTTTGGATGATTTCTAGTTTTTAGTAAAAAGTAAGATGGCGGCCATCTTGGCCGCCATTTTATGGCCACCATTTTGGATGACGTCACAGGTCCCAGCAATGCCACAACCCATAGTATTCATCCCATCTTGTAGAGCACATCACAGGTGATCTACCAAAGGAAACTTATGTTCAAAATATTATAACACAGCAAAAACCCAAGAGGGTCCATCAACTTCCCCCTTGTACTACGGTGGGGGTACGTCATCGCTGCACATTGGAGGGCTAATATAATGGAGCAAACACAAGTTCCTTCCCATAATTAAAAAAAAGTTCAATGCATTAGCCTGGGAAATATTACTCTAAGTGCTGAACCAAAGCAACATATCAATATTTCTTCTCTATTTCTCACCTCAGTTTTTCTTCTACATTCAGGGCATGTCACCTCATAATTCCCTCGGCCATTTGCAGTCACGAGCCTCTCCAGGCACCTTCTGCAGTAGGTGTGCTGACATGACAACACTTTTGGCTCCTTGAGTCTCTCCAAACATATTGCACATTCCAAATGCTTCGTCAATTTTTTCTCAACGCCTGAGGCCATCTAATTCCTATATGGGAAAAAATGTAGAAAAGAGGTGTTTCAAAATATCCACCCTCCGGACTTTTTTTCTTTACTTCTAGTAAAGATATGATTAAGCACAATGCATTTACTTGCATTACGTTACGTGGAGAGAGTTATACACGATATGAGTGACTGCTCTACCCACCATGTTAATGTCAGACCATCAGGGTTCTATCTAGGATTTATTGTTTCGGGGAGAAATCCCGAGTGGTAGAAGGCCACGAGCTTCCTAGGGGGTCCGGTGGCATGAATATGCGCTGAGATGCAATCTGGTGCATTTTGAGACACGATTTTGAGATAATGTTACAGTGGTATTTCATTTTATTTTTTTAGTCGTGATTACGCTCTGACAATGTTACATTTAGCTCTGATGTTTGCTAACGTGAACTAGCCTGTTCCAGGCGTTCAGCTCGCTGTAGTTTCGCTCGCGCTCCACTATCTGAACGCCTGGAACAGGCTAACGTGAACAGATGAATTGCCTGACATATCTAATTGCCCCAGTATTTATACATACTCATTGTTAGTAAGTGAATAACATAAACTCAACAACGGCACTTTTCCATGTCTTACCAATGGTCGTAACAACTGCAAAATTCTAGTAAACCTGTAAACTGACGCGGTAGATGCGACTGTTAACTGATAACTTGTCTAATCGCGTGTGAAAACAAATACTGGTAAACAAGTCGTGGCAATTGATCTTTGGAAAATCTCCCTGATCAACTTGAGGACTAAATGTATTTTCCTTCTCCAAAAAGTTGAATTGAAATTGAATTGAATTACAAAGCCAATTTGTGCTCCTTTACGCGTTTGTAATGATCAACCACTGATTCCAGGACATCATCTGACAACTGGTCAGGACCTTCGACGCAAATGCGCATGGTGTGTTCAAGTGCATCCTCACCGAGCCTACTGTGAAGCCTTGTTTTTTAAAATTAGCTTCATATGGCGCTGAAGGAACGGTCAACAGTGGCTGTTAATACATTTACAATCGCAGCTACCTTTGCCACGTTTGGAAAAGCAGTGGCAATGCCACAGTTGCAATCAAAATCACATTAAGATGATCTGTGTACATCAGTGTCTCCTTTCCGTGGTTTTCTGGTTACAAATTTGTCCATGCTGTCGCTATTCAACTACCCTGGGTACCAGAGGTTCTCTCGCGGCACGGTTGGCGAGAAGACTTGTCGCGCGGTGCAAATGTAAGAAACATATGAGGCGCGTAATATGACCGCGAGAAAGCCTTTGGCACCCAGGGTACTATTCAACTCATAAACAGAAAGTACAGCACAATAACCGAGCCTGCTGTAAGGTCAGCAGTTTGTAATACTTCATGTTCCTTGTCATATAGTGTCCTTAGATAGCGAATACTTACTCCATGTGCACTGACCTTGTCGCGTTCCGATACAGTTACTTATATACTGTACTGATAACAATATTTTTTTGAAGGGGGGGTGAAGCTGGGCATTTTGGGGGGAAGCTTCTACCCCTCAAATTCCCCTAGATAGAACCCTGAGTCAATTAATACAAGTTTTAGTAGTTAATATTCGTAACATTTGCTTTTGGCAGGGGCTCGTGTTTCTACACAAGTTTCCGACAGGCTTCCTAAGCAGAATCGAATACACACACCTTCATGTTGTTTTCATACGAACGACGATACAAATATTTTGCACAATGCGCCATAAAGCTTACTTTTACTTTCGAGAAATCCTTGCCCATGTTATAGCGTCCTCATCCTGGATATAAAACGCTATGAATCTCAGTTTTGAAGCTTCAAACGATTCGTTTCCCCAGATGAGTTATGAAGTTTACTGAATCAAAACATACGCCATTTTGTTTTATTATGATTCCATCATTCCGGCTCTATGAGAAATTAAGGTGGCTCATCTGGATTTTTCCGAGGTACACCATCCCAACTTTGAAGGGCTAATTAATACTTTACTGTCTGAGCTCAGTGGGGCAAACTGCTTCACACATTTATTAGAAACTGAATGAACCTGTCAAAAAAGAAGGTTTGATTGACATCGGTGTTATCATAGCAACGAAACGATGACGTCATGATGTTTGTATATCAGCAATTTTCTCGACATCTAGACCTAAACTTTTAAAACGACCTATTGTCTCTTATAGTCTAGGTGTAGATCTTCAAGACTGCAAAGTTTGAAAAAATTCTATGAGAGCGTTTTCGAAAAAAATGGGGTTGAATATTTTCCAGTAAAAAATTACAGATTTACGTTATTTTCTATTGTTTCATCGGTACCAGTGTTATCCTGACATATTGAAACAATGTTTTCACCACATGTCATAGCTAAAGGATACAGCTACTTTTCGTGAAAATTCTGTTCTTAGTACATTGGCAATTAAGATAAGGCTTTTATTGTCATTGTATTAAAAACAGAATTTCATGATCCCTCCGGGACCAGCGAAGCGTAGCAAGTACTCATGGCAAACTTGTTGATCCCAAAGCACACAAATATGTAGAATACAGACAAAAGATAAACTCCTGAAATAAACCGGCTGTCAACAAATGATGCGGCAATGAAAATTTTGGAGACTAGTGCAAAAGTGTCTTATACTTTTATTTGTATTTCGCGCCCTAAAAATGATTCAATGCGTGTGAGATTTATAGGGATAGTTCAATACATGTTAGATTGGAGAACACAAGATTTAAAAGACAATTCATCTACTAGTTTTTGAATAAAAGATTCCGTAACAAAGACGTTGCTTCTCTGTGTAAAATGAGCATGATTGAGACGTTACCTCTGATTACATCATTTGAAATCTAGAGAAGCAAACCGGATAAAACCTTCAGGAAAGGTAACTGTATGCTTTAGCTATGACATGTGGTGAAAACATTGTTTCAATATGTCAGGATAACACTGGTACCGATGAAACAATAGAAAATAACATAAATCTGTAATTTTTTACTGGAAAAAATTCAACCCGATTTTTTTCGAAAACATTCTCGTAGTATTTTTCAAACTTTGCAGTCTTGAAGATCTACACCTAGACTATAAGAGACAATAGGTCGTTTTAGAAGTTTAGGTCTAGATGTCGAGAAAATTGCTGATATACAAAAATCATGACGTCATCGTTTCGTTGCTATGGTAACACCGATGTCAATCAAACCTACTTTTTTGTCAAGTTCATTCAGTTTCTAGTAAATGTGTGAGGCAGCTTCCCCCACCAAACTCAGACAGTAAAGTATTAGCCGTTCAAAGTTGGGATGGTGTGCCTCGGAAAAATCCAGATGAGCCACCTTAACAACATTTGACAACTCTTCGGTTCAAGTTGGATCATTTCATTTGCAACTGAAACAAGCAAGGTCTTAATTCTTATATGGACGAATCTAATAAGGATCGTTCAATCGGAAATCACCGGAAATACAACAGATTATAAGGTCGTATGGGAAGAACAAGACAGCCCTAGTTCAGCCTCGAAGTGCGACAAAATCATCATTCATTTACTCGCAGATTCATCTACTACTGAAGAGCAATTAATCGCGATCACAGTCTTTGTCACAACCGGGAGAATCCAAGTACAAGGAAATAAATTCGAAGAATGGAGCATCTACGAATTCCCCGTGCTCCTGAATATCGTAAACACACTTAACGACCATCCTGACCGTCAACCTCTAAACCAGCCTCTCACTTCTTCTGCATTTGAGGATCTATCCCTATTCGGTGATTCATTCCCAAACTTCTTCACCAATTTTGTTCAATTTGTTGGAGATGACGATATCCCCTCATCAAACAAAGGAGAAAATAAACTAGCCACTCTAACGACGGCCACGAATACACAAACAGTCTCAACACACGATCCAGAAACGCTCGTCGTATCACCGACCCGCCTGAAATCAATTACAACGATGAGAGCAACACTTGGGCAATTGGAAGCTGACTTTTCCCAATTTCAAATCGTTAGTTCCGGGAATATTGAACAACTAAAGGACAAAATAGTTCAGCATGATCGCATGATCAAATTACAACAACAATCATCTGATGATCACTCTTCTGATTTCTTATCTCAAATTAAATCACTCCAAGACGCAATATCTCAACAATCACAGATTATAAAAGCTTTGCAAGACGAAAATCAATCGCTTCTTAAAAAGCAAGCACAAATGGCAAAAATTAATCAATCACTGCATGAGTCGCAAGGAAAACTTTCATCGGAAATAGATTTTCTGAAAGATCAAATGAAAGCTCTCTGGCAACACTCCACTGGTGATAGACAAACCGCAGTTCCAGCCCTCCAACAGACGGAAACACATCCTCCACCAATCCTCACGCCAATCGATTCAGAAAACAACCTTGAAGATCCCACTCCCCAGACCACAGAACCACTGACCAATCCACCGCATGTCATCTTAACAAACAGATTTTTGCCCCTCCAAGTCGACGATGAATCTCACGCCTCACTCAACGCGCAACAAAAAACTGATCTGGACCCTAACCCTATTAATGCTCCACAACGCAATATAGCCGACAATCATGCCAATTCACTCCAGGAACCCCTCACTCCTGCCGTCGTTAACAAAGCGTTTTTTTCTTGGAGATTCAAACGCCGGAAAGTTTCTTGACAACGAAGGCTTTTTCCCCCAGGGCAGAAATTTTCCTACTTTCGATGCCCCAAAATTGAACATGCACTTAACACTCTACAAGAGGAAATTGCTAAAACAACAGAACACCCGCAGCTTATTGTAATACACACTGGAACAAACGATCCGCGCCGACAACACCTGCAGATGAATTTGTCTCTAATATCTCAGTTTTTATCACTCAAGCATCGACAATGTTCCCAAAGAGCAAGATCATCTTTTCAACTCTCCTGCCGCGAGCCGATATCCCCTTGAACACTGTGTCAAACATAAACATGAAACTTATTGACAGCTGCTCGACATTGCCCAATGTCCACCTAGTGAGACACGACGATATCTTCTCCAAAGGTTTAGACATTCTCTATGACAACAAACACCTGAAAAAGCGACACATTGGTAGGTTTGCAGCAGATCTAGTGACAGCGATCCGTGGCCGACCTAAGCAAGCACGCTCCTCCCCGAATCAATTTTCCCGCTCTTCGCCTCGCGATCCTTTCTTGCGCTCACGCTACACACCGCCACTAGAACAACATCCATTGCAGGGGACACAACAGCGACCACCACCGCTTCATTCATCCAATATACGTCCCTTCGAGAGTTATCCCTCCTACAGTAATGCTGTTAAAAATGGTCAAGACAGAACCAACAGCACCAGCAAAACCAACCTCACTTCCAACAGATGCAAACTCCTCCACATTTAACCTTGACGGAACAGGCAAAACCTAACTGTTCTACTGACCCTCAAGCTGGAGCTGAAATACCTAAAGAACTGGTATCATTCTTTAGATTAATTAAAACCTTACTTTAATGCCATATTTTATGAGTATATTCTAATAATCTTCCTCTTTTTATTAGTTATGTAGTTGGCTTATTTACTAGGATATCGAGTGAATTTGTTGTTGTTTTTTTGACACCGATATGCCTGGCTGCTCAAATCTCCACGACAAACTATCCTTTTTTGCATGGAACATTAATGGCGTCTCTTCAAAATCATTAGGTGACAAATTACGTAATACTGATTTTTTACGCATGATTAATAGTTCTGATTTTATAATACTCTCCGAGACATGGAAAAGGATAACTGTCGATGTTGATGGCTTCACGATGGTGACTACAGGTGCCGTAAAAACCGGAAAATGTGGTCGCAACTCGGGTGGCTTAGCATTACTCTACAGGTCGAAGCTTAATGATTGGATTTCAATACAAAAAGAATCACCAAATTTCTTATGGTTTAAAATTGCAAGAGAATATACGAACACCGCAAAAGATATCTGTGTGTGTGGTGTCTATATCCCACCACACAACTCAAATTATTTTTGTTCTGATATGTTCGATGAGTTTGAAAATGATATTGAAAAATTCTCCTCTCTTGGATCAGTATTAATTTTAGGAGATTTCAATTCTAGAACTGGCAAATATTCTGACATTGTGTGTCAGGAGGGAAACACGATAATAACAAATGATCAATCTAACTCCTCGTTATGTGCCCCTCAACGGAACAGTTTCGACAACGAATTAAATAACCATGGCAAACGACTTTTAGAAATATGTAGGAGTGCAGATCTACGAATCTTGAATGGAAGAATTAGTGGCGATTCACTGGGAAGACCCACATTTCACGGCAACTCAGGAATAAGTGTTATTGATTACGCTATATGTGATCAGGATTTGTATCGACATATATCAAATTTCATTGTTAAAGAACCGTCCAGTTTATCAGATCACAGTCCAATTATGACATGGCTTAATATCAATACGGTTAATACTCACTCAGCTGCAACAAATATAAACGATACGTTAACACGTTTGCCGAAACAATTTATTTGGGAAAACGACTCATCGCAAAAATTTCGAGCAGCGCTACAGTCAAATGACCTACAAAAACTAATACACGATTTCCTTATCGATGAAGGGCCAGACAAGGATATTAACATCACACTAGATGAAATAGAAAATATCCTTACTACCGCCGCTAAACGTTGTTTAAAAATTAAGATAATTAGAAAACGACACATCAAAATATCTAACAAAAAATGGTTTGATAAAGAATGTCGTCTTAAAAGACATGAATTAAGGAAAATTGCGAATCTTAAACATAGAGATCCTCTTAATACTACGCTCAGGGAGGAATATCATTTCGTTTTAAAACAGTACAAAAGCCTTTTGACACAGAAGAAAAATCAATACTATCATACTCAGCTCACAAAACTTGAAACTGCCGTCGATGATCCGAACAGTCGCAACTTTTGGAACTGTTTAAAGTCAATGGATGATTCTGTCAAGGAAAATATCCTCCCACCAGTTTCCGAAGAAAACTGGATGTCTCATTTCCAAACGCTGCACTCTAATGAACCCTTGAATTCACATCAGGAAGCGATCATTTCTGAGTTGCGAACTCTAGAAAATGCGCCAGCTCAATCGAATTCTTTGAACGGCCGGATAACTGAGCTAGAAATATACACAGCGGCTAAAAAACTTAAAAATAACAAATCTCCTTTCTCAGACAAACTCAAAAGTGAAATGATCAAATCCAGCTTAAACCAGTTAATGCCTGTTTATCTGAAATTATTTAATACGGTTCTAAGATCGGGTACTATGCCTCAAACATGGTGTAATGGCCTTATCACACCAATTTTTAAAAGTGGGACTAAAAGTGATCCCTCAAACTATCGTGGAATCTGTGTTTCTAGCTGTCTCGGAAAATTATTTTGCTCAATTCTCAACGAAAGACTTCTTGAACACGTCCAGTCCCTTGAAATACTTCATAAATTTCAAATTGGGTTTTTAGCAAATAACCGAACAGCGGATCACGTTTTTACACTAAGAACAATAATAGATAAGTATGTCAATTGTCATCAAACGAAAGTATATGCATGTTTTGTCGACTTTAGAAAAGCATTTGATTCGGTATGGCACGATGGACTTTTATACAAACTGTTACAAATAAATGTCCGAGGAAATTTCTATAATTTAATTAAAAGTTTATACTCGAACTCTACCTTCTCTATAAAAATTGGAAATACCAGAACGCATCCTTTTCGGTATGCAAGAGGTGTACGCCAAGGCTGTATTTTAAGTCCTTTGCTCTTTAACCTATACGTTAACGATTTAGCTTTTTCTTTTAACAATGTTCTATCTGATCCGTTTATACTGCCAAATGGCACCAAACTCAACTCCCTTTTTTATGCAGACGACTTAATTATTTTATCACGATCAAAACTAGGATTACAAAATTGTCTTAACAAGTTATCTTCATATTGCAACTCCTGGATGCTAAGCATAAACCCTAAGAAAACAAAAATAATGATTTTTCAACGACGTGAAAAACGATCTGATTATGCTTTTCATGTGGGCAGTGAAAAAATAGACATTGTTCAAGACTATACCTATTTAGGGACTCGCATCTCTTCTTCAGGAAATTTTACACTCTCACTTGAACATCTACGACAAAAAGCTCTTCATGCTTTCTTTAGTCTAAGACGGCACACAGATTTCAATAAACTTAAACCTTCAATAGCATGCAAAATTTTCGACTCAAAAATCTTACCAATCTTAACCTACAACAGTGAAGTTTGGGGTGCCTTTGTGAAATCAGACTTTAAGTCGTGGGACCTTTCCCCAATTGAGAAAACTCACTTGCAGTTTTGTAAACGATACTTAGAAGTACATAACAAGGCATCCAATATTTGCATGCAGAGCCGAACTTGGTAAATTCCCTCTGATCATTGATATAAATAAGAAGATACTAAGTTATCTAAATTACTTACACCAAAAGGATGAAAACTCTATAGTCAGACAAGCCTTAAAAATATCGATTGATCTTTATGATAACGGAAAAAATAGTTTCTACTCTAGTGTCATGAAAATAAATGAATACTATAATTTTAATCACTTTAACTATAGTTCATTAAATAATTGTAAAATTAAACAGTATATTAATATCATGAAACAGAAGTATATTTCACATTGGAATCAGACCCTACAAAACTCGCAAAAACTTAGTTTTTATAACACTATTAAAAATAATTATAGCCCTTCTACCTACTTAGATTTAACAAGGAAGAACCCTTTAAGGAAAACATTAGTAAAACTGAGAATAAGCTGTCACAAACTTAGGATCGAAACAGGTAGATACGACAATATACCTCGTAATGAAAGAATATGCAACTTCTGCAATTGCAACAAAATTGAAGATGAAACTCATTTTTTGTTAGATTGCGCAGCTTATTCTCAGGTACGCGGCATATTCTTTTCTAAAATAGAATCCAAACTTCCATTACTACGACTACTACCACGCGAAACTCTATTATCACATCTTATGAATTCCACTGACTACTTTGTAAACATTAAGCTAATCTCATTTATCTCGGCATGCTTTGAATTGAGAGACAATCTCGTTACAATGATCACCACTTCGAACAGTTAAATGAACAATTATTGTTAGTAATTGTTTCATATATTATATAATATTTTTTTCTTCTTTGTTATGTTATGTTATTTTCTACTTTACTAATTATCTTAGTTAATGAAATAATATGTAATTAAATTTAAGTAGCTTTTGCAATACTACCAAATTTCTATGTAGTCATGCAAATAAAGCTTGTTGTTGTTGTTGTTGTTGTTGTAACTTTGAAGTAGAAGCTGCACCACTTACCCTCTTCTGTTTCTGCTCAGTCAGAACAAAAATATGCACACTGCAGAGTTGTTCTAGTATTTTCTCGGAAAACTATGATCACGTGATACATGTTCGATGACCGTGATATATCGTTATCCAGCGAATCGTTTGTTTTCGCTTTAGTATTTAACTTAAAAAGTCGGGCGCCTCAAACCGCCTAAAATAACTGTATATCTTGTCAAGTCAACTAACAAATAAAACACACCGGATGCGCAGTAGAGCAATTTTATGTTTTTCGAGGAGAGTTAAGATAAGCGTGTCGAGACATAAATCACTCAAGACAGCTCAACATGGTTTATAAACGACCATGAGACTACAGAAAAGCCTCGCTAGACTGAGGACTCACGACGGACTACTCATATATTGACATTTTTCCTTATTTCTAGGTCAAAGAAGTGCGTGCAGTGTACATACAAACCACTTATAATTGGACTGTTTGCTATTTCGTAATAATAACGGGTCGGACCTTGGGTTACCCGTAATGCCAGAGACTCCACACGATAGCGCTTCACCGGCTTGTACATTTAAGGTTTAACACTGTGATCTTTACATTTGACGCTAAAGACTGACGTCTACTATCAGTATCATTTTCACGAGTTGTGAAGCGTGCTGAAGTAAACACAGACCAATCGATCGGCACTGTATGAAATAAAACAGTGAACGCGTCTTGCTCTCGGTCCAAAATGCACTAGATCACCCGGAAACAAACGAGCGGTTTGTTTATGCACAAGGGTTAATGAAAAAATAAATGGTTCCTTTACCGAAGAAAATAAGCTTGTATCTCTTACCGTCTTCGAATCAGACGTCTTCCTCTAGTCTTCTATCTGTTTATGCTTAGGATGAACAAAGAATCATACACATAGTGAGGTGTTGTTTCACAGAAAACCATTATCACGTGACTCTAGCGTGACAATTTTTGCCTCCCTCCCCTAGCAGAGCTTTCCCAACCTTGCAGCGACCTCCAACGAAGGTAATTTATAATATCAAATATAGGTGTTTCGCTATATTTGACGTTAACTTCGAACTAAACCACATTGCATGTGTTCTTGGATCACATTTACCAACTAAACGGACTAAACGGGATTCCATGCACGCAATTCATGAGTTATTAAGCTGTTAATAGCGACCCTTGACCACTGTCGTCTGTTTGCATCTTATTATATTTCACGGTAGACAGCAATACGGTTTGAATTTCGGCTGCATCATTTGCAAATTGTCTGTGCAATGTTCCTGTTTATTATATTTTTTGCGCGAGCGCCGGTCCTACTTAGCGCTAACGGTATATAAACTTGTCTGGTGCTTTCGCTGTCCATATTCGCCGTCACTTCCTTTTTAAATCCATAGCACCACCTTCTTTGCGGGTTGCAATGGCGGGGGGGGGGGGAGGACGTATCGTTGAAGTCCGTCTATTAATGCAAACGTGTAAAGGGATTCACGCACAAAATTATGAAGATTTTACAATTTACCTTCCAAAATCAATAAAAATCGAGTCTCTGTTAAAGAATATTTGCACATAAAATTATAGAAAATTTCGAGAAACGGGCTCCAGCCTCCACAAGGTACATTTATGCTGTAGATCATTTGGGTCCTATTGCGTGAAAAAGTTGCACCTAGCAATTTTTTTAAGTCTTTTATACTAGTAATATTTAGGAATGGATCGGTGAAAGATACCCTGCAGGATTTGATTTGGAACAAGCTGTCTAGGTCTGTCTACGCTAGCTAACACTTTGCAGTATCGGGAAGGGATGGGGTGGTGTGAAGATGGGTCTCCAAAACACACACACACAAAAAATGCAGACCCTTCAAATAACAGTGTGAAGTGCGACTGTCTTTGCCCGGTGCCAGGAGGGGAGGTGTCTCCAAGGAAGATGTTGGTTCAATCATCACTGCCAGTATGACGTTACGCTTCGCGCTAGTGGTTTTCAAGATGGCGGGCGAAGTGGCAATCGTAGGACCATCTACAAATGTGGCATTTTCCTCGCTTACATTCCTTCATTTACTAAAGTCAAAAATGCAGAGACAATTGGGAAGATAACCGACTCTTTTTTGGTATTTTTCTGGTAGTTCAGACGATAGATTATTTTTTAAATTAACTGAAACTCGCTCTCCAAGTGTAGAATGTTCGAGGAAATCTGTCAACAGGTCGCGCTTTCGAGGGTCACTGCATAGCGAATTTACGTTGTCTTGTAACAGAAATAGGAGGTTTGGCACAGGATATATTGTTCTTTATGTATGTGGAGTATCAGACTTTAAGCATTTGTGGATCTTCACGTCTTTCCCCTCAAAGTTGAACATCCGAGCGGCTGAGGGGAAGGAGCTGCTTTAGTCAAGACTTCATGGTACACAGGTGAGAAATCTGAACTTAATACAGTATTATATTGAAATTTCTTTATTGCCATATAACTTTGCTAGTGCAACTGTCACAATTTAAGATTAAATACTACTCTTGGAATTTTGTGGAAGTATGTATTTTCTTTAGACTGTAAAATTGTAAAATCCACTTTTAATGTTTGTGTAGGAGCCATGCATTGGGGGTAGCCAGTGAGGAACTACACAGTTCATGAAAATCATTACCATTTAAAATCGTAGTAAAAGTCAAATGATTCAGCCATGAACAGTTTCCTTTGTATCAGTTGCTTTTCATTTTCAGTTGGTTCTTCCAGCTGTATAAAATACAAATTATTCTGACTTATGCAGGGGATGTTCCTCTCCCATGCTCCACATCAACATTATCACTTTCGTTAGAAGAGAAATTGCTTTCTTCCTGCAGGGCATAAACCATTTCTTTAAAGGATGTCCTTAAAGGATTTAAATAACTAAATCGGGGTTCACTAATAGATTCGTGTGAATTTTCGTCAACACAACTTGTTGTTTCTGTTACCCTTGGTTGAGATTTCTGTTTTTTTTGTGGGATGCCTTTCTGGTGTATATCCTTGTTTTACAGGGGTTAAATCGCGTCGTTTTAAATTGTTTGTTTCGGAAATATCTTCCCCTGCTTGTACCAATGTAATCATATTTGAGTCATTAATGAAAGTTGCAGGCACAAAATCAGCTAGTTCATTTTGACTGAAATTGTCTCTCTTAGAAGCCTCGGTATAATTAACAATTATTCTACGAGGGCGCGCTGGATATCGAATGATAGATAACCAACGAGGCGCGTAGCGACGAGTTGGTTATAATCATTTGATATCCAGCAAGCCCGAGTAGAATAATTGTTTTATTAAAAACTTAACCACTGTTTAAACAAAATCAAGAAAGAACGGGAAAAATGAGAAAAGAAATTTAAACGGAACAAGAATCGATCACATGACTGAACGAAAAAGGCGCCAAAACCTTGCGAAGTGTTGCAGCGTTTCATTGCAAAGCTGAATGAATCAATGAAAAGTGCTCGAAAGTGAACAAAGTAGCACAAGTTTTGGAGAAAAATCTTCTAATTATTGGCTCTGAAATATGGTACATGTTTGATTTTTCCTGAGACATTGTTGTAATCTCGTTCAAAGCGGATTGAAGCTGTACAATTTCACCACATTAACTGCTGGAGTTGAAACTGAACAAGTTTGTAATCTGTTCGCACAACGGAGCTATCATGTGCGTGTTTGATCAAACTGAAGACAGAACAAATTTGAACTTGAAGAGGTAATTTCTATGCAGCTCAGAAGCAAGATTACTGTAGCGAGGAACAGAATTCACCATCATAGTTTGTTAAACGCAAAGCGCAAAATGCAGTTGTTCTCGGTTTAGAGGTTGCGGACGGAATGGTAAAAACAACATTCAAACAACTGGAAAAGCGATTCAACTCCGTTTACATGGCATCCGATTTCTATCTGAGCATTTGGACCTGTTGGAACACAGAGCTACAACAAGTGCAGGTAAACCAGTGTCAATTTTGCGTTTGTAAAGCCGAAAAAAAAAGCCCTTCCTTCCTTCTTGGTAGTTTGCAGCAGTGTATTTTCTTTAGTACTTGTTTAGACTGATTCATGATTTTCGCACCGACTTGCCATGAATGTGTGATAGTTTTATTAAAATGCTCCTGCCCATTTCATTGTGTTTTATTTTATGTCTTGTCTTGATATTTTGAAGTGGAAAGCCTTCCTGATAAAACCTACTGTTTGTTCAATTTCAATGATCGACGTGACGATCGATGAAAGAAATTAATTGTAAACACAACGCTTTATGCTTAAATTTCCATTTCTGCACACTTTCTTCAAACAATTTTGACTTGTGTTAGACGACGCTGTTGGTGATGCTTGTTGGTGACGCTGTTGGAATTTCTGCTTAATTTAACTTCGCTGCCAAGTGATTTTTCTCGTCCATTTTTCTCGCCGGGCGCGGGTTGCTCGCGAGGAAAAAACTTTCAGCTCACTTTGTTGTTGAGTGTTCATTGACCATATTTGGTCGCAGCAGGTATATGAGCTGATAGCCTAGCTCCGTTCAGCCAATCAAAATGCTAGAAATCCAATATACCTAGTCCAGTTTTTAATAATTATCATTATTAAAAACTGGACTAGGTATATTGGATTTCTAGCATTTTGATTGGCTCAACGGAGCTAGGCTATCAGCTCATATACCTGCTGCGACCAAATATGGTCAATGAACACTCAACAACAAAGTGAGCTGAAAGTTTTTTCCTCGCGAGCGACCCGGCGATAAAAATGGACGAGAAAAATCACTTGGCAGCGAATTTAAATCAAGCAGAAATTCCAACAGCGTCACCGCAAAGCATCACCAACCGCGTCGTCTAACACAAGACAAAATTGTTGGAAGAAACTGTGCAGAAATAGAAAATTAAGCATTTAAGCGTTGTGTTTACAATTATAATTTCTTTCATCGATCGTCACGCCGATCATTGAAATTGAACAAACGGTAAGTTTTATCAGAAAGGACTTCCACTTCAAAATATCAAGACGAGACATAAAATAAAACACAGTGAATTGGGGCAGGAGTATTCATGGCGAGTCGGTGCAAAAATCATGAAGCAGTCTAAACAAGTACTAAAAAAATACAGCTGCAAACTACCAAGAAGGAAGGGCGAGATTGTTTTTCGGCTTTAACACGCAAAATTGACGCTGGTTTACCTGCACTTGTTGTAGCTCTGTGTTCCAACAGGTCCAAATGCTCAGATAGAAATCGGATGCCATGTAAACGGAGTTGAATCGCTTTTCCAGTTGTTTGAATGTTGTTTTTACCATTCCGTCCGCAACCTCTAAACCGAGAACAACTGCATTTTGCGCTTTGCGTTTAACAAACTATGATGGTGAATTCTAATGTTCCTCGCTACAGTAATCTTGCTTCTGAGCTGCATAGAAATTACCTCTTCAACTTCAACTGTTCAAATTTGTTGTGTCTTCAGTTCGATCAAACACGCACATGATGGCTCCGTTGTGCGAACAGCCGGATTACAAACTTGTTCAGTTTCAACTCCAGAAGCTATATGGTGAAATTGTACAGCTTCAATCCGCTTTGAACGATGATTACAACAATGTTGAGGAAAAATCAAACATGTACCATATTTCAGAGCCAATAATTAGAAGATTTTTTCCTAAACGTGTGCTACTTTGTTCACTTTCGAGCAGTTTTCATTGATTCATTCAGCTTTGCAATGAAACGCTGCAACACTTCGCAAGGTTTTGGCGCCTTTTTCATTCAGTCATGTGATCGATTCTTGTTCCGTTTAAATTTCTTTTCTCATTTTTCCCGTTCTTTCTTGATTTTTTTTAATAGTGGTTAAGTTTTTAATAAAACAATTATTCTACTCGGGTTTGCTGGATATCAAATGATTATAACCAACTCGGCGCTACGCGCCTCGTTGGTTATCTATCATTCGATATCCAGCGCGCCCTCGTAGAATAATTGTTAAATACTAAAATCAGATACAAATGTTATAGGTACAGTTGTTGTGGTGTTACAGTGCTGTAACAGAAGGTCACTTAGGTCAGCAATTTTCATATTTAATTTCATAGGGATATTGTGATACTGTAGAATTGCTTTAATGTTTGCCAGTTTTGCTTTATTGTCACTTAAGGACAGCAGGCATTTATGTTGCTGAACAATTTCCTTAATGATTTCTTGATTATTTGAATGAATGGACTTGTAAAAAGTAACACAAGGATTGCTTAAGATTGTAGGATGCTTTGTTTTGCTTTGTTCAAACATTAAAAGATACAAACTCTCCTTTTCTAAAAATAATGGCTTTAGACCAATAAAGGTTGCTTTGTCATTATTCCATAAACCATTATAGGCAAACCATCCCTTTTTTAAGTGTTTTTGAGTAGAATACACCTCGCACCAGTAGTGATGTGATTTTAAGTAAACAATACCAGACAATCTGTATGTACAGTTGTTGACTTCAATTGGAGTATACCCCTTAGAAGAGTTGTGTGTGTACCCTACAAAGAAAATATCAGGTGTGTTTGTTACACTCGTTGAACCCAGCAGTGTTGCACCACATGTGTTGGGATTATAATTGACCGTGCATTCAGAATCACTGGTACATATATCATTTCCATCAATTTTTGTCAGGACAGAGCATTTTGATGCTGGTGTAAAATCATTTAATGTCAATTTGTGTTTTATCACTTGAATAACATCAAAGTCATTTGAGTTTAAGAAGAGGTGTGTTTCTAAAACATCATCAGTGGAAATTGGAAACACACTATGAGTGAAACTGTGACATGAATTGTGGCTTTTGTCATTTCCACGAGTGTATGAATAATTTGTTTTGATTGAAAATGTGTCTCGAAGTTCACCAGGCATTGATTCTAGAAGCCTGTAGATAATGGAGATGAGAGAGGCTTCTTTTCCATATGCATAATATGTAAACCCACTTTCTGTCTTATCTCTCAACCACTTCCACAGTGTCATTTTACTTTCGTGAAATTTACCTTTCTCCCTCAACACAAACGCTTCAAGTAGCTGTTTCAAGCCTTCTGTTAGTTTCGTATTTAAAGAGCAATCAAAATGGCGTTTGAAACTATGATAAATCAATTCAAAGAAAGTGTCTTGATGACAGCTGTTATGTATTCCATTTGAACCATACTTGTACGATTGGTATGACATTTGCTGTGAATTAACTGAATTTAATGCTCTTTTTCTTCGTACCTCACATGGGTTGAGTTTGCACTTCCATTCCTCATCTTTGCAACCCTGACACTTTCGTGTAACTGTTGTTTGCTTTCAGGGTTTGGTGTTATATTCAAACTTCTTAATGTTGTCATTGGAGAGAATGTCAGGGGTAATAAGAGAATTAGACGGGAAACATATGCAAGGACTTTTTGCAGCAATTTGCATACTCATTTGCTTTAAACCAAAAACATCTTCATGCCATGCTGGTTCTGTTTCACCAGCAGCAAGATTCCAAAATTTGTATAAGTAATTCAAAAGTAATTCCAGATATTTATCATCTCGCTCAATAAGGAACACTTTAGTACCAACAGGTGTCCATACAATGTAGTGACATTGCTGCGTTGACGTACAACACATTTGTAACATAATTTGAGGGATGTGGTTTACACAAACCTTTTTGTATGGAACTGGTTTGCCACCCATAAAAGGACATTTCATCTCTAGGACAGTTGTTAGTTTGCCATTTTCCTCTATAATGCCATCTGGGGAAGAACCTAGCCAGTTTTGATTATTGCTGTTCTTTAAGAACCAAGTTCCAGTTTCTTTAACAGTGGCTCCATGTTTGCTTTGAGAAAAGAATTTCTTTAGGTATGTAACTAGAGCACTGTGCTCATTCATAGAGCCCCACAACATAGCCAGATTTGATTCATGATCAACTGCTTCATTTTGTGAGCCATGCAAATCATTTGATAGTTGATTCCAGTAATCAGTCATTGCCTTTTTTCCGTACCATCCAAGGGCTGTTGCAGCCTTGCTGGCATTTATTATACCCTTACGGACCTCAAACCACTTGGTGCTTCTTTGTTTAAAGTATTTTAGATCATTACTGGCTGTACTGGAAATTGGTTTGTAACATTGGAAATGATCCAGACTTTTTTGTGATAAAGTACTTAATAGCCTTGGCAGTGATATGCCAGCATGGTACCATGTCTTCTTCACAGTGGGAGGTTTGTTTTGCATAATTGTAGTCTTGGGATTTTTTTGGTCTTCAAATTTTTTAGGACATACAGATTTTAAGTGGCCCTGTTGGCCACATTGAAAACACTTTTGTTTGGTCAGCCACTCTTCTTCATGTCCTTCTAGACAATCAGAAGCCCAGTGACCTTGCTTATGGCAACGAAAACAAATATCTGTTGCACCTGCATTTGTTTCAGCTTTCTTTTGTTCATCTGTTTTTTTTAATTTTTTCAACATTTGTCTTATGGCTGATTCATCTTCTTCATGGAGGGGTGAAAGCCCATCTTTGGCTAAATAGGTAACACACCTTCTCTTGGAAAACTTTCTGACAAAAGCAGAAAGAACATCAGTAGATAATTTAATTTGGGATTCTGGAATGTGGATTTCTCTCAAGAGTTTTTTCCAGTAAAAGCATTAAATGCCTTTTCACTCTTAATTTTTTTTATTGCTTCTTGAAGTGAGGCATAAGACCAGTTTCCAGTAAAGAAATGTGTTCTCAAAAAAAAGTCAAGTTTTCTAGCAAACAGGGCTACATGTCTATGGTTCTCACTTGCATGCAGAGCAGTTAGTAGGGGCTGGAAAGTTTGAAGAACTGTAGTAGGTGAAAATAGATCAATATATTCTACAGTCTGTTTAACATGCCTTGATATCTGCATTTTTTCTGCTGCATCATGAAAGTTTTCGTCAAATTCCCATGGCACAATGTCTTCAGTGGCACTTCCAGAGTTTAACTCAGTAGAACACAATTCCCAGCCATCTTTTTCAGTAAAGCTATTAGTGTATTTTCACATGTTAATTTTGGTTTTGATAGGGGTAATGAAACAAGATTAGGAAGAGCAGCCCAATCATAAGAACCACAGGTTCCCTTCAGGTCTTTCATTTCAGATGATACCAGTAGTTCTGTTTCGAGGGTAGCTGAAGACTCAAAAAACTGTAAAGTGGTTGGTTTTCCTCCTGAAACCCTTGCCCTTTGAAGTGAAAAGTAATTTTCCACATCATCCTGGCACATGGACTTTGGAATGATGTGCAATTCTGGATAATGCATCTGCACATACTGAACCACCCCCAAGAAAGCTCTAATGGTTCTTTTTAGATCCTTGTATATAAGACGAGGAATAAATTTTTTCCAGTGGTCTTTGAGACTGCCACTTGCCTGCGCAGTTGTCTGTTTTGTCTCCTGGTACCAGCTGTCAAACCAAAACATTATAGATTAAGTAGCTGTTTATAGCATAAAGGGTCAAGTTCTGTATTATTAAATATTCTAAACAAATTGTGGCATTGTTTTAAGTATGTGCGTGTTGCAATTGTATCCTCAGGGGGGAAAGGACCCTTCAGGATGTCTAGTGCCACATCAAGAGAGCAAACAGTAACAGCTCTTTTTACACTCATTTTTGTTCGAGGGGTAATAACTTGATATGTTTCCAGTTTAACTTTGTTAGGTGGTGTTTGACAACTGGTATCAAATGATCCAGCATAATTTTTTTGCCTTGCATCTCAAGGTGCCTGTCAGGATTAACAATGAAGTTTCTAATAGTTTTTTTAGCATATGGGGATAATCAGATAGCCACCAAATTGGTTTATTGTCGTTAAAAGGATTATATGTTACCCAATTTTGTGCTCCTGCTCTGCTAAAAAATGCATGAGAATATGTTGAGCCATCAGAAACACCATAGATAATTTCAATTTTTTTTTCATTTTCAAGATGAAGACTGCCAATAGCCTCACATACTTGCCAAACAAGTGAAGAGAGAATTTTATGATTTATTTTATTTAATGGAAAAGAAGCAATTACTGGCCATGAAAAATCCCCCTCTATTGAAGAATAGAAGAATTGGCAGATGAGTTTTGCTTTTGTACTAGATGGGATTAGTTCAATGTCATCATCTGTGGTACATGAACTAGGACTAGATTCCTGGTCAGATACAGTGGATGAGGCATCTGAATCACTGGATTCTGGGAAATTGTCAACGTCATTGTCCTCTTTTTCATTGTTTAAATCATTTGGGTTCATATTGAGTTCACGGTCAATATTTAAGTCTTCAAATCCAACCAATTCTCCCGTTCTTTTACAAAGCACAATTCCTTCTTTTATGCTCATCTCATCCCAATGGATACCTCCTATTCCCTTGCAACCCCTTCTTGTCATTTCCTGTACCATTAGTGCACCAAGATTTTGTTCGGAAATTGGGGTTGTTGTACTAGCTGCCTGCCTGTATGACTTGGCTGTTTCCCAGCTTGGAATGGGGAGAATGCTACGTACAACATCATATCCTGTTTTACGACACTTGCTGGCTATCATGCAGCTCCATTTTATTACAAGGGGATTATATCTCATCCCTTTGGGGTGTGGCTTCTGTTTGTTTTTTGTTACTTTCCCATGCCTAGCAAATTCCTCCTCCTGACACTTTAATGATTTCAAAGTATCAGTAAGAAGGGCATACAACACTGAATTTTCAGTCAGCCACTGGTTTGTTATGGCAATATCCATCAAGTTAGCTAGATCTGAAGAGGTGGGGTTGTAATTTTTGGGAGCGCTTAGGTTTTTTTGCTTTTCTTTTTGGTACAAAAGATAATACCGTTTTGCCTTTCTTTGGCTCTGGGCAACCATTTTGTGTAGGTTATTGGCCCTAAGTCTTAGTTCAGCATGAGAAAGACTGCTAAATTTGGCATGAGAATTGTGAGCTGTTTTGGACTGAGAAGAAGATTCACTTTTTTTTGTTAGGAAACGCAAGTTAGAGCGGAGCAAATTTTGGCATTGTTCAGGCATCTTACTCTTGATTTGGCAGTTAATTTGTATGAACAAGTTGTACTTCTAATGCACTTAGTAACATTTCCATCCATATCTGATCCCCGACTGTCGACATAATATAAAAAAGTGTCTGTCTGCTTTCTTTCAGCAGTATCAATCAATGTGGGATCAGTAATACCAGGGCAAACACGTAAGTCATCAACTGTTTTGATTATTAGATTAATGGCAGATTTAAATATGTTTGACTGAAACATGTTGGGGGGAGTTTGCCATTATCCACTTGGTTCCCCATGATTTGTACAGTAAACTGACAGATGTCATTTGTTGCTACTGAGATATTGGTTGGAAGGAAAAAGGCCATTTCCTTCCAGTTAGATATTTCTCTCCCATTTGATGTGTTTGGTTTTGAAAGGACAACCTTAAGATTGTCACAGGTTGTTTTGGAATGCACAAATGACAATCTCCATGGATAAATATCTGAAAGAACAGATTGAAACATTGTATATGTACATACATATGCATGCTGGGGCTCTGAGGGGGATTTCCCATTCAAATTTTTCAAAAGCTGAGACAATCCCTCTGTAAAAATCCCTGCTTGTAACTTTGATGGAAGAGAATTACATTTCTCAGATTCACTGACTTTGTTATCATTTGAACTGGTACTGGGAGTACAGTTCTCAAGTTTATCCTGCAAGTCTTGTTTGCAGGGCTCAGTTACAAGGTTTGAATTTCCTTGTTGTTCCTCAAACATTGACTGGGCTTTTTTGTATTGATCTTCTAATTTTACAGCATTGAGAAAAAAAGGCTGACAGGACATGCATATGTAACTTATGGTTGAGCCATCAGGAGGAGAATCTATAGATTTATAAAGATCACTATGAAATTCAGTTCTGCTTTCAACTGCTTCATCTGAAAAGTTACATGCCACTGTAAACTCAGTATTTAAAATATTGTTATATTGTGTTTATTGCAGATCTTGTCACTTGAAAGACAGACCTCTTTCTTGCATTGTGAACAAGAGACACTGCAAGGAGTTACTTTGAGAGTGCCAAGTTGGGCATTGCTCCTGGATTTTGATTTGGATGATTTTTTTCCTCTTGAGGGTTTATGTCCTCTGCTTGGCAAAGTGTTGTAATGTTTGTCACACACCCTTAGATTTTTAATGTTCTCAAGATCAGTAAGATCATGAGGACTGCATTTTAATTCATATTGTCCAATCATACTGTCCAATTTTCGTAAACCTGCCTCCTTGTCACACCCCTTAATACAGCACTGTACACCTCCAATTAACCGGCCGTTCATAAAAACAGTTCCAGTTATTTCTTTCAGTGGAACAAATTCATTTAAAGGTTTGCCACTACTTGACAGCCAGTATGAATCACTTCTTATGTTCAGTTTTAAATTAATTTGTGCTCTCAAATCAGTGGTAGTAGCATATGGTGCAAACATAAAGGAATGTGGCTTTCCTGTTATATCCACAAGTGAAATAGAAATCACAAACCTTTTTGACCTCAAAACTAAACTCAAGAGAGAGCCTGGGTGCTGAAATTCAATAGATTGTAAACATGAATACCCCAACATTATACCAAGAATGATGTACAGAAAAGGGAAAACTAGGGGCATTTCTATGGGATCTCTTGAGCTTGCATCAAAACTCTCCCCCATTGCTACTGTAATCACCACAAATGACACCACAAATATAGAATAGGGAAGAACAGATACCACCATTAGAAGAGCAATTGCTACAACATAAACAAGAACAGAATTAAGTTTGTGGTCCACTAGCAGATTTTGACTATCAAGGTCGAAAATAATGCAATGGAAGAAAAGGACAAATGTGAGCATAATAGTGGGAAGAAAGAATTTTGATGCAAGGCTCCATACATATTGCACCAAAGAGAATTTATGAACTGGCTTAGCTTGTAAGCACAAATTATAAACTGGCTCAAGCAGAGACAAACACATCCTTAATATGATGACACCAGGAAATAGTAGAAGTTCCAGTGAATAGTTTATTCCTTTATGATACTTCAAAATTTGGTAATAACATGTTTTGTATACCATTTCCCAGCAAAAGGGGGTTATGAGGGTGATGGTAATTACAAAGAAAGAAAACATGGCAGAAAATAAATTGTTCAGGTCAGGGTTGTGCACTTGTCTTACTTTATACTGTAGTAAAAACAAGGATAACACAAGGGGGGAATACTTTCCAAGCACACTCAACTTTGTTGTTATTTGATTTTGGAGCACATTTGATTCTCCAGTGGCTTGTGATTTGGATTTGTCAGTAGATGGAATGTAAATACTGCAGGGAAGCCTTGAAAGCTTTGGGAAGGCTTGCGCAATGACACCTATTACAACATGGCAACGCAAGGCAGTTGCCACCATGCACACAATTTGATGACACTGTACTGGAAAAAGCCAGGTTAATTATCAAAATGAAAATCATACACTAAAAGTACAGTCACAATAAATATAAAATTGCAAAATAATTATTCATCATTGATTTTTATTGTTCCCTTTATTGTATTTCTTTCATTAAATAACCTTAAATAACATTTTACTGTCCTTTTTTTAAAAAAAGTACCTTTCACCTAATTAATTTTTACAATACTAAAGCTAATTATTAAATTATAATTGTTTGTTTGTTTCTTACAGTAAACTAAATTTAATAAATATTTCTTTATTAAAATAACCTTAAATAATATTTTATTGTACTTTTTTTAAAAAAAAGTTCCTTTCACCTAATTAATTTTTACAATGCAAAGACTAATTATTAAATTATAATTGGTTGTTTGTTTCTTACAGTAAACTATGACCTTGATATGCTTCTGACTATATTTAATAATATTTCTTTATTAAAATAACCTTAAATAATAATTCTTTATTAAATAACCTTAAGTGATATTTTACTGTACTTTTTTAAAAAGTACCTACCTAAAAATTCTGTACAGTACTAAAACTAATTAATTTTTCTTTCTTAAATTACTCAATTTTTTTGGGGGGGATTTTCCAGTTTTATTGTATTGTTTACTTTGATAACTAAAATAAAATAGCGAAGTAAGAAAAGCAAAGCCAGGCACAACTGCAATAAAAAGCAAACTCAAGCAACACTGAGGACCCCTCTAAATTATATATACAAGCACTGAAATGAAAGAATCAACACGGCCAGCAAAAGCCACAAAATCCAACAGATTTTAACAGGAACCGACGAAGTACACCACAGTAAGCTAGTGAAAAGAAAACAAAAGAACCTGGAAAGAGAATTTACACCAGCCAACTGAAGAAGTTCGCCAAGGCACGAGCAATAAGTTAACAAATTTTAGACGAAAGCAACACCTTCGCACTCAAACGGAAAGACGTGGATATCGGCTTGGCCAAGCGACACAGAACGACGGTGAAATTAAACGTTGATAATCAAGTAGTAAAACCTCCTATTATGAAGCTTTGTGAAGCAAACTGTGTAGTAAAAAGGTGGATGTTTTAAACGGACTTCGCTTGTCCCGGAAGCAAAATGGCGGTCCCGCGGTTTGTCCCGTTCAAAAAATAAACCAAATTACAGGATTACGGGAACACAAAACAAGAAACAAATTTGACACACAGGCAGTAAAAATTTAAAAGAGTACACACTTACGAGGAATTAGCGAACAGTAGCTATAAAAGCAATAAATCTAATCCTTTCTTGACCTCTGTCGTCGCGCACCTAAACTCAATCCCGCGTAAAACTGAACAGCGCTCTCTCGTTGCCGTGTGACGTCATACTGGCAGCGATGAGTCGGTCACGAATAAACAACTGGAAACAAAAGAGTCACCTCCCCCCCCTGCCCGGTGCGAATTTTTTTTTTTTGGTATAACGTAATGACCCTACAATGAATTATTTATCGAACATGAACTGACATGCATAGGAAGTAGTGACATGAAAACAATCTCGTTAACTAAAGAAACTACATCTACCGAGTAATGATTGCGAATTTACTACGCCGATCATCATAATAGCTCTCGCTTATCTTTTTTTGGTAGCATAAACCCACCAGGCTTTTACTACTTCCCTCCATCACCCCTCGTATTTCGTTTTCGACCGTGACAGTCTTCCAACAGTATTTGCGTGACTCTTTGCCCTGACCCTTATTCCTAATTCAACATCTACGTATTCAGAGGTTTTAAAAATACCAGCCCCCTAAAAACGACTTTGTGAAAGGCTACCAAATAACTACACAAATGACAAATAAAACACACCAGACGTAAGGTTAAGCATTTTTATTATCATTTTTATCATTAAATCGTGTTTCGGATCAGTAATAGAAAGCAGAAACGCGTCGAAACTTGCGAGACACAAACCACGCTTGATGACTAAACAATGTACGATGAATTCGTATTTAGAGACCATAGCAGTATAGAAAAGGTATCTGTAGACTGAGGACTTATAATAGATAACTCAAATAGCAATTTTCTCTTTCCTAGGTAAAAGAAGTCTTTGGAATGCGCATGCAAACCACTTATATGTTAGGATGTTCGCTATTTCGCAAGAGTACACGAAATACTAGTGAGGTCGGAGCTTGGTTTAATAGCGCTTATGAATTTGAAGCTAAGCTGCCGTATCTACCATCATGAGTTATTTTTACCAGTGACGAAGTACGCTGAAGCAGATAAACAATTGTTCGGCGACTCAGTATGAAATGAAATAGCGCACGTTTCTATGCTGTCTGTGCTCTCTGTCCAAGGTATCCCGAAGGTATGGATCATATCACCCGGTCGTAACGAGCTCTTTCAACTGCACATGGGTTTATTACGAGATGTACAGTTCTAATAACGTTCCACTTCTACAAAAATAACTTTACAAGCACTAACTTTTCAAGCAATGCTTCCATCACTTACCTTCTTTAGATCAGACGCCCGTCTTTTCTTAGTTACTGCGTCAGAACAGAGAAGCATACATCAGTGAGGTGTTGCTGTTTTCAAGGAAAGCACGTGACTCCGTCAGTGGGAGATGGGGGAGGGGGGAGGGGGTTGCTATATTTGGCGCTAACCTGGTATATGTTCTTGGATTACTTTTGCAAGCTATGACAGTAAGCTGCATTTATTGCGTAATTCAGAAGTAAGCTATTTATCATGACCCTTGACCATTCTTACCTGTCGGCACCTTATTCTATTTTATAGTAGAAAGCTAGTCTGTTTGTTGTTCCGGCTACCGTACATGTCGGATTTTAGGCTTACGTATTCTAATACACCTCCGTTCAAGCAAACTAGCGAAGGCCGATAAGCTAAGACTACAAGCATATCCCGACTTCTTGGTCCGGAGGGGCAGCAAGGGTTTGGGCGAAAGGGGGAGATTACTACCACTTGTATGCCATACAGATATGGATGCTGTGCTTGTTATGCTAGACAGCTAGTAAGTCTACAGTACGTATCAAACGTGTTATTAACTTCTTATGGGGACCTTACGAGGGGATGTTACATGCGAATTTTCCCGACGTTTTAGGTGTTTTCGTTACTTATCTCTTTGAGATTCCATTAAATCAAAAAAACTTCCATCATAAGTGAGTATAGTGAGAGCTCTCATAATCTTTTTAGTTGTAAGTAAATGAGCCTCTAAGGTTTGAAAAAAGTTAAGGTTCATGGGCACAGAACGCTGTTTCAAGGTTGGCCCTTTGAAAACATACAGATCGTGAGGAGCACACAGGGAAAAATAGCGAGCTACGATGCCAGGGAGCTAAAGGCGAGGGGACTGGGAAGATGGGCGGTCTCCTTCCTGCAGACGCAGGAATGAAAGAGTCTGAGGGCAGTCTGCTGAACTCCGCCAGGGACAGGCTATTTTTAAAGTTTTTCAGGCGTTTTTCTGGGTACGTTGCTGAAAGGAATAACTGTTCCTTTAACCAGCATGATGGTCTCGGAAGATTCCTAGCCAGCACATTGCGAAACATGTTTTTCATATTTCTTAGACAGCAATAAAACGTTTAATAGGGTTCCATTAAGAGGCAACAAGCATATTACAATTCAACTTTAGACACTTCATTTTGTAAGGAAGGCGTGGCTCAAGTCAACAGTTTCACCTTCCGTAGTTTGGGTGGGGGGGGGGGCAATTACACAACAGGCCTGGTCATACTTTTAATAGGGGATTTGAGGCTGACTGTTAACAGAAATTTACTCATCAGACTTTTCCGTTGTTCCCAGCAATACCAGTTTCCCACAGAGTAATTTTCTTCCAGGGAAAAGTCTATGTAAAATCATTTTTTAGCCGAATTGTCTTGAGTTTTCTGGACAAGGGCAAAGATTCAGTAGGGATTAGCTCTCAAATGGCATTTAGTGTCAACCGTGTGCGTGTCCTACTCCTTCGTAGTCTCAGCTGAAAGGTACGTAGTTCTCCTACAAAAAAGGGGTGGGGGGATGGGGAGAGACGACGCGTAGTTCGGACTACGAGCTACAGCAGGTTACAAAATCCTTACATAATTGGCCTGTGGCTCGTTTTTCCACAACAGCCTTCCAATTTTTGGCGATAGGTTTAGAAGTTTTTGGCAGGACAAGATTGACTACGCTCACTGAAATTGCAGGGATAAGTGATAATGAAACTCTCCTTTACCAAGGACCCAGTATACATACTGAAGAGCAATTTATTCGCCTTCACTATCCTTTAAAATGGGATAACATATTTACATATTTTTGGGTTGATTTATGCTGGCACTGTGTAAAATCAATCGCCCCATTCCAGTGTTGCTCGATTCAATAAGGGTGCAAAAAGTGTAAAAATCTCTTGTAAAATTCATTAATTATTCATGATGGTGCAAACCAATCCCAGCACAGTATTCAGATCACATGTACACAACTGTATACCCCAATACAAATCAACTGTCTGAAAGCACAGGCATGGATTGAATAGGTAGCAGGGAAAGGCTGGGGTTGATGAATTATTAAACAGTAGAATTAACTTTTGATACAAACTCCTGCTCAGCTAATTAGTATTCATTAACTTTTGATACACATCTCTACTGATTAAAATGAAAAACACAATGGACATATTTTCGTCATAGAATTTAATTTCATTTAACAACTAACACCATGAACCTTTAAAATACAAACAATATACTGGTTAAAACGGAACATACAAATAAACACAAAATGTGATGAAATATTGCTTCAACTGAGAATGTCGTTTTACCTCCTATCACTTTTCTCCAGTATATTAAACGCCATTTCCCCCTGTACATTTCCCAAATGGCGATTAATGCCGCAAACAAGTAGGTACAGCGTCTTAGGAGGGTAGCGTTCCCCGGTTTGCTTCGCCACTTCACAAATGAATTTGCAGAGCCAGAAGTTTAAACTGTTTGCGGACATGTGCTCGAGTGGGACTGACAGGTCCTCGACATTAGTTGACTCAAGTCCGTTGTGTCCAACTGTTTCCAACTGCGCTTTTTTGTTCATTCTCGTATTCTGCCAGGCAGTAAAAACGTTCACCGCCCATTTTGTACTGTACGTGGTATTTTTAGGTACTGTTTCAGACAGTAAGGAAATTTCTTCCTCTTCAGTTTTCGGAGGACGAAAACGAGCTGTTGCCATACTCACGGTTTGGCAGTGACTGAAAATTATTAATAGTTCTGTTATTGTCTCATGCACTCTCTCCTGTGGGGTGTACAGAATTTTGGCATGCATGTCCAATTACCGAATCGCATAACAATACTTTGCATTCAATTTATTGTTTTCATTTCACAAGTAGGATAAAATATTCGCGTCCGATCTGTATGGGCATTTACAATGGCTCGCCTATCGGCTCGCGCCATTGTAAACACCCATACAGATCTCCCGCTCATATTTTATCTACTACTTTGAAAGGTACGTTATCACGGCGAAGTAAAGCTTAAAAATAAAAGGCGTGATGGCAAGCAAAAGCTCACATAGGAGCATAGTTTGCTACCAGGTTTACCACCCGTTCACAAACACCATCATTTATTTACCAACATGAGTACACAAACGTCTGTATTTTACAACATCCATGTTTTGTTCTCATCTACATAAATCAAGCTTTTCACTTTACAACAGCAACGTTAACTAATACAGTAACAACCGCCTAGCTACAATTAGCTATGGAGGATTAGCATAGGGGCAAATTGAATAATTGTACCCTATGGCTTAGGACTCCAAGCAATCGGAGGTCCCCCTTCCAGACATCCTCCCCCCCCCCCCCCACACACACACACACACAAAACAACAATGGGAAATCGAAAAAAAGAAACCAAACAAACAATGAAGAGCCTAAAGAGAACTTCAGGTGCATTTTATTTCCCGAGGAGGTTGGCCCACAGAGCGGCGATAGTGACAGACTAAACTTTTCTCGTGTCAGCTTTCGATTAGCGTTGTTAAGGCGACAAGAAATAAAACCTCGGACATCTATGTGAAAGTTAGATCCCTTTCAAACGTGGAAATTTTTATGCTCCGAAACTTATCCACTGAGAAAAAGTTATCGCTTCGGCTGATTGCAAAAGATTCGGGATTGGATCGAAACGGGCCTTGTTAAAAAAAATGGAAAATAGCCTTTCGACATAACATCAGTTAACTGGAAATTCTCCAGATGTGCCAGGGCAACAGAGTTCCTGAACTAAAGCAATTTATATAGTGCCGGACCATCGAGGTACCATACAAAAATCTTGGTCGTCCCGCTCATATTTTATCTACTACTTTGAAAGGTACGTTATCACGGCGAAGTAAAGCTTAAAAATAAAAGGCGTGATGGCAAGCAAAAGCTCACATAGGAGCATAGTTTGCTACCAGGTTTACCACCCGTTCACAAACACCATCATTTATTTACCAACATGAGTACACAAACGTCTGTATTTTACAACATCCATGTTTTGTTCTCATCTACACTAGCTTTTCACTTTACAACAGCAACGTTAACTAATACAGTAACAACCGCCTAGCTACAATTAGCTATGGAGGATTAGCATAGGGGCAAATTGAATAATTGTGCCCTATGGCTTAGGACTCCAAGCAATCGGAGGTCCCCCTTCCAGACATCCTCCCCCCCCCCCCCCCCCACACACACACACACACACAAAACAACAATGGGAAATCGAAAAAAAGAAACCAAACAAACAATGAAGAGCCTAAAGAGAACTTCAGGTGCATTTTATTTCCCGAGGAGGTTGGCCCATAGAGCGGCGATAGTGACAGACTAAACTTTTCTCGTGTCAGCTTTCGATTAGCGTTGTTAAGGCGACAAGAAATAAAACCTCGGACATCTATGTGAAAGTTAGATCCCTTTCAAACGTGGAAATTTTTATGCTCCGAAACTTATCCACTGAGAAAAAGTTATCGCTTCGGCTGATTGCAAAAGATTCGGGATTGGATCGAAACGGGCCTTGTTAAAAAAAATGGAAAATAGCCTTTCGACATAACATCAGTTAACTGGGAATTCTCCAGATGTGCCAGGGCAACAGAGTTCCTGAACTAAAGCAATTTATATAGTGCCAGACCATCGAGGCACCATACAAAAATCTTGGTCGTCGGTTAAACGAGGTTTCAGTAGACGAGAAAATGACTGCATGAATTTTATTTCTTCGGTCCAAATATAATTCATTGCCAAACAGATCGTATGGTCTTAAGAGGCAATGTCCACTAAGACCGAGCGAAATCGAAAATATGTGGCACATGATGAAAAATCAAAATCCTCCGTTTTTCGCCCAGAGATACCATATGGTAGCTCTAGAAACGTGGTGACATTTTTTGTTGAGAAAATATTTTTACACCTCCAAAAAATTAAAAACCGTTACTGCACTACGTGTCTCCACAAACACCCCCGAATAAACGCGAATCATACCTTCTCGTAAACTTCGCTCTGTTTAATTCGCGTCATGGAAAAATCCTGTTTTGAGCTTAGAAAATTGCTGTTGAAGAGTTAACAAGTAATTTGAGTCAAATTATACTTTTTTGAATTAATTTTCAAGGTCATGGCAGGCTGCTGAAAACCACTGAAATTCGCTTCCTCAGAATTCTCAATTTGGCGCATTTTTTCAAGAGAAAGTTTCCCTCCCCGGTAAAACACCGAATCACTTGAAATTCAGAATTCTTGAAAGAGGAAATGCCGTTCTTAAACCAGGTTTAAAAATTAGTTTCGAGTACTCAGCGCCGAGTACAAACGCTCTCAAAATCCCGATAATTACAACATTAACACGTCAACAATCGGCACATACTTCCGACCAAATAACCGAAAATGTGGACATTTCCTTCATTTTGTTTGGTATTCGGTTGTAATCCACAGCGGAAAGGTAATGTCTCGCTCACCTGACTATGATATTGTCTAAATATCGGGTTCTTGTACTCTTTCATAATAACTATCTGGACGTCCAGGGGTCAACAATATCACTGAAGCATCGCGTATTGGCAATCAACCCAAATGACTTATTTCCATCAGGCCTCCTTTTGTTTAAATCAAGAACCTTCAGAAATAAAATGATTTTGCCTTATTTGAACTTCAAAACAGGTTTCTCCTATAAGACGTCTTTTCTGTATTCGTTGCAATATTTCGAAACCACAATTTCTTGTCCAAAGCTCACAAGCCTGTTTAGTTTGAGTCACGCAACAAAATGTCACGCACTTGATTTTTACCTGACGTCAGGTTTGACCTTGGGAAAAGTGATTTGGAGGGGGAAATGCACAGGAAACAACAACAACAACAGCAACAACAAAACAAGCAAGCAAAAAACAAACAAACAAAAAACGGAAACAAAGCAATGAGAACTTTGAAAACCTATGGACCCAAGGACCGATTATTTATTTATCATTATCACTGAGACACAGTGAAGCCTTGCCAACGGCCGGCCTTGCCTGTTACTAGGGCTTTGAAAAAGAAATCATTATTAGGTCTCTATGTATTGTTCTTCAAAACTTGGTCAAGACAGGAGTAAGAAAGTAAAAATGTATGTTGAGTTTACTCAAGCACAAACCAGGGGTGTGGCCAGCGGTGCCGGAACCGTCCTTTTTGTTCTTTATAAGCTTATGAAACCATTTTATGGCAAACCTAGCGGATTACACATTTATACATGAAACTCAAAATAAAGTTGAATTTGAAACTCAACTCATGTTGAAACTCTTCATGACAAGGAGTCCTAATGTTCAGGGCTCTTTGTCGCTTTCCGCCTGCTCTTTTGAGCAGTGCAGGTGGAGAACCATCCTTGTTACAAATGGCTAAAGCTCGAAACGTCAGCTTTCAATCTCTTCACGGTGGCTCTATTTGCCTTATTGACTTATGCTCCATTCACACCAAAGCTTAAACACGTTTAAAAGCTGTTTAATTAAACAAGGCTTAAAGTTGTTTACTTATTAAAAGTTGTTTGCTGATTTTTTTCTACTGCAAATTTAGTGCAAATGAAAAAACAAGTAAAAGCTCTCTTGAATTCTTCGTTTAAACTAGTCATTCAGCTTTCTGTTGCTGAATTTCATTTTGTTAAACCTGGCCATGGTTTAATAAAACATGTTTCGTTGGTGTGAATGGGGCACTAGTTGATAAATCCAAAGTTTTGTGTTTCGCTTCCCCACCGACGCAGCACCACAGTTTCTCTAGAAACTAACCCCCTTGTTTGACACGTGACAGTTGGTTGTGCGATATTTCTCCGTCTTTTCACGGTTGAGGAGAACGAGCTCGGTGTCGCTTAGAGCACTGCTATGAACGTTAGACCATCTGATGACAGGGCCTTAGATTTCAGCGCATATATTAGTTTTATAGGTCCAACGCCACGCCATATGCTCTTCATGATCATACACGGACGGATTCCTTCTTTGAAAATCTGTATATTCGAGAGTGTGCTCATACCATCGATCTTCCAAGTGCTTGTAAAGGGCTTGTAATGGACGCGCACAGGGTGACACTTAAGGATGGTTCTCCACCGGGATCCTGATATCGTGTCCGAAATTTGGAAGAAAAATGTCTCCGCCGGCCTTGCGGTCGTAGGCTCTCCATGGAGGGAAGGGAGCCAGGATTTTGAACACCATGCCCAGCTCTGCTCCTAGTACTCCTGCGAAAACTATGTTGCCCCTGCAGGCCCTGCAGTGATAGCAGCCAGCGTTGTATTGCCGGAAACTGACTGTCTTCAGGGCTGGTATGGCGGTGTTAATCTGCTTATTAAATGACGTCTGCCATCACAGCGAGGAATGCACGAAAGTGGGTGTGAGAAAAAGGTGTACTTACCAGAGCCCACTGGAACGAAGACGCCGATGTCTTGCAAAATAGCTTTGGACTCCGACTTGCCAATTTTACGGTCTGCATGCTTTTCTCACTTTCCCGTTCGAGGCATACTTAGACAGCCCTGGTAGAACTCAACATGACCAACGTCGATTAGTCCCTCTGCGCTAGCCAATTCCCAGAGAGGAGCAATGGGCTGGGCAAATGGTCCATGCTTAGAATACTAATTAGAATATATTACTGCGCGTGCTGAAAGAAAATCAACGAAGCTCAACTTCTGAGTGGATATCGCTGATTCCAACACTGCAAGTGTGACCCGAAAAGTCTTTTTTTTTGCAACTGGAACAGTAAGTACTCGTTCATATCGCTTGTAAGAGGCGTAAACGCCTGCAAATAGTTTCTGAAAAGAATACGTGACCTTTATTCGCAGCCAAGGGAGATTATGGTTTGATTGGCTTTTGTACTCGGTGACAGGGCTCCTGAATGCGAGAACTCCAAAGAACCCTATCCTTTTACAATGGCGAAATATAGAGTAAGCGCTCTACAACTAGTGTGTGTTAAATCTGGCGTTTTCCTCTTTTTTCTGTTTTTTTTTTAACGAAAATTATCAGTTTTTGAACATTTACTCAAAGCCGATCCGCACTTAAGACATTTTGTCTAGTTTCCAATAATGTCGCACCTGAAATTCTCACACGCCTGATTTCCAACAAGTGTGTTATTTTCGCAAATGGCAGGTTATCGAGGCGCCTTCTTCGACGCAACACTGGTGGCTCGCAAATAACACTGAAATCCTTCACCGTGAAATTAATTAGGCTGTGGGTAAAATATCCTAAAATGCGCTCACGCTAAGGAATATTCGCGTCTTAGGGGTTGTTTACATGGAGGGAGGAAGATCCTAGCACTAGGAAGATCCTAGAAGGCGAAACAAATTTTCGTTTGGTTTACATGCAGAAATTTCGGTCGGAGTGGTTGCTGGAAATCAAATAAAACTGTTGGCCTTTAGTGGCTGAACGCCCGGCCACAGCCATATTTGTTTTTCTGTCCCTGGAACTAGGATCTTCCTAGCGAAGGTAGTTTACATGGTGCTAGGATCTTCCTAGCGCTAGGATCTTCCTATCTCTCAGCTAGGAAGATCCTAGTGCTAGAAAGATCCTAACGCTAGGGCCAAGTACAACATTTTGCATGTAAACTGAATACAGAAAACATATGGCGCTAGGATGATCCGCCTACTAGGATCTTCCTAGCGCTAGGATCTTCCTCCCTCCATGTAAACAGCCCCTTAAAAACTCGAACTCTGCAGTGAGATATAAAAAAGATACATTGTTTGCTATTTTTAGACTCGGAAGCTAATATAAATACTTTCTGCTTCTAGTGAACACGTGACAATTTTTTTCCTCTCGCCAGAGCGTCACAAAATGTACATCTACGTAATCTGTAACTTGTTTTGCACAGGTCAGAATTGTGTGGTGAATAGTCCCATCATATGTAGCATCACTCTATTTTACTAGTTTTCAGGCATAACTTCGGCGGTGTAACATGACACCAAACAGAAGGACGGACAGTGAGTAAACAAACACAGTTGTAGCCAAGTGCTACGCATTGAAAACTCACGATTATAGGAAAAAGTGAACTTAAAAACTTCAGGGATCTTGTAACAAACAAATGGATGCCTTCTTTGTTAACCTTCGATATGCATTAGTTTAAATCATGGAAAAAATTCAGCTATCTCTGCGGTTTTGTTTTTACGTTGAGGTAGTCCCGCATCTGGGATGAAACTGAACGGTCATTCCGGTCGATCGAGTTGCTGAAACAAACGGCATCACTATTTATATCGCCTTCTATCTTGCTTAAGTTATTTCAGATGTCCTCATCTTTCGATTTTTTTTTCCATTTTTGCAATCCCGTCACCGAAACCTATCCTGTGGTTGTGACTGGACCATAACCCGTTGCGTGACAGACAAATTTAGTTAAATCAGACCATAATAACAGTGCGGTTTCTGAGATGAATGTGGAGATCACTGCAAAGTTGTTTAGTTTCTTCAAGGAATTAACACTAAGAGATTTTAAAAGTTCATTTGCCATTCGTTAAGGGATGTGAATGTGATGGCGGAGTCTTTATTCATTACTTGAAAGTCAATCTGGAGATACCAGGAGGTAAAGGTCGATTCCACGCGTCAAGATGGCCCTTGGACAATACACCTAAAACTTGACAAAACCTGGCATTTAGACAAAATCTTATTCAAAGTGAGCTAGAAATGACCTTAATCCTGTACTTTTCATCAAAATACCAAGGGAAATAAGAAAAAAATGTCAAGTTTTCGGCTGTTCGGTCGGAGGCACGAGCCTATTGTTTGTACTGGTTGACAGGTTAATGCTGTGATTATCGGGATTTTGAGAGCGTTTGTACTCGGCGCTGATAAAAAGCCCGAAACTAATTTTTAAACCTAAAACTAGAATGGTATTTCTTCTTTCAAGAATTCTGAATTTCAAGTGATTTGGTGTTTTACCGGGAAGGGAAACTTTCTCTTGAAAAACTGTGCCAAATTATGAATTTTGAGCAAGCGAATTTTAGTGATTTTCAGCAGCTCGCCATGACCTTGAAAATTAATTCACAGATCTAAAACAGGACTCAATTACTTCACAAACACTTCAAAAGCAATCTTCCACGCTTAAAATGGGGGTTTTCTAGGATGCGAATCAAACAGAGTGAAGTTTACGAGAAGGTATGATACACGTTTATTTCGCGTGTTTACAGGACACGTGGGGCCTAAACGTGTTATACATTTTTTTCGGGCTTAGAAAAGAGATTTCAAGAAAAAAATTCCGCCACGTTTCTTAGATTACCATAGAGTATTCGTGGAAAATTTATGGGGGAATTTTATTTTTCATCATGTGCCACCACTTGCTCGATGGTTAGTGGACATCCCCTCTTAAGGCGTTTTGCACTGTTAATTGAAATCGAGTTAAAACTATCTGAAGCCTATAATACTACAGGAAAGCTATGTTTGTCAGTAATCAAGGTGACGCTACTAGCATTACAAAATGTACATTACATTTAATTGTCAATACAAGCATATTGATCATATTGAGCATATTGATCAAGCATATTTCTTATTAATTAACATCATCGTTGTCCTGGAAAACGTGATCAGTCAGTTTTATTAAAGTTATAATAAAAACCATAGGGAAATAGACGGCGCCCATGACTATCACTATTACTGTCGTCATCGTCGTCATCATCATCGTTGTCGTCGTCCTCGTCGTCAATGTCGTCGTCGTCGTCGTCGTCGTCGTCATCATCATCATCATCATCATCATCATCATCGCAAGCTATCGTGCGTTTGCTTATCTTTGCCACCGGTTAAACCATTTCTGTATTGGGAGGTGAACCGATTTTAAGGTAATACAAAGTAAAGCGCCGTGGTTTTGATTATGTTTTTTCCGACTTTCTGTCAGTAAGAGCTTTAATTATCTGCTTTTTTGTTGCTACAACTTCTGCTTGGTGCTCTTTTCTTGATGTCTTTACCGCAAACTTCACACTACTTTTCATACTTTTAAGAGCAGTGACAAAAGATTCCTTTTGGCTTTGGCAATTTTTTTCATGGAGCCAAGCTAATTCTTGTAACTCTTCTTTCAATTCTTTTCTCTTTTTCTCTAAAATCTTAATCTGCTTGTTTATAAAAAACATCTGTTTTGGAAGAAACATCTTTGCAGTTAGCCCGAGCCTTCCGGTTTTGGATGTCAAGATTCTTTATTGACGCTTCCAAAGCCAATATTTCTGCTTTCGATTCGTCTATGGCCTTTTCAATCTTCTTCTTTTCAGCAGGGTAGATATCCTTAACGAACTTGTACCTGTGGTCGCGATGATCTATCAGAATACAGTCACGGCAAATGAGCTTCTCACAGGTTTGACAAAACAGCTTGAGTGTTTCTCCTTCATGATTTTCACAACTTGGGCTCGCAGCGGATTGGTCATCAAGTTCTGAGAGACGTTGATTAATAAGGAAGTTGGTCGGCAGCCTCTTGACGTTACCCCAAGAAATCTGTCAAAGTAAAGGTACATATTTTACTAAAATCGATCAATTTACTGTATATCCTGGCGGACTCCAGTACAAGAGCTATATAGGAATGGGCGTCCCCAAAGGATGTGGATTTTAAACCGTTATGCTCTCAACGAGCTATATAGTATAGAGTTTGAAACAAGGTATTTTTTGTTTACTGGTCTTAAATAAGGTAAAGCGTTATACTAATTAGTCTGAGAGGCAAAACAATTTAGGCAGGTTAGCTCGACAAAGTAAGGTAAAGTAAAGTAAAGTAAAGTAAAGTAAAGTGAAGTAAAGTAAAATCTTTTATTTAAAGAGGGTAACACTAAATAGTGCAAAACACTAATAAGCTTGTGGCCCTCTAGCTAAGCTAAATTAAAAATAATAAAAAGAGTTAAAAAGTTTGAACAAGATCTGATTGCGGGCGAGCAAAAGCGAGCCCGCAGACCTAATCTTGGAGGTGGTGGTCAGCGGCACTTAAATTGTTTAGCCGAGTTGGAGCAAAATGTGGGCACATTCTTGGCACTCCCATGGACTTCCAACTGGTATGATTAGTATGTGAGCGAAGGCCCTGGTGTTGAGTTCAAGGTCCGTTTTAAGTAGCCTGCGAACACCGTGTGGAACTCGCGCAAAAGGTTTCCTTTATACAACTACCGGAAGTTAAAAAACTGTTGTACAGAATTACTGAATTAAACCGTCGCTCTATAATTTATTTTCAATGCTGGCGTACAAACAAGTCTCGGTAGAGAAATTCTTTGCTTCAATACAGCGTTTGTTTGATTAGTTTCGTTGTTAAGACGATTTCCGCTCAACGTTGGAGCGGTAGGTGCAAAAATTAAGTTACCAAAAAAATACTTGCAGCACAGTCACATTTTGAGAACAGATAAGAAGAGCTTATCGATAATTCTGCTCCCAAGCTGACCCCGCGAGAGAAAATTGGATATGAAGTTATCCATATTTCAATTAAAAAGACGCTTCATGTCAGTTCAAAACAAAATGGCGCCCGTTTCTGGCATATTCTTAGCAGAGTTTTCTCGAGAATGCTTGAGAATTTCATCGCAGGGTCAATTGGAGAACTGAATTTAGGTGAGATGTTTTAAATAGCATTGAAAATGTTACAGTGTTATGAGCAGTTTTTTAGTAAATATTTTTGCATTTATTGCTCGAACGTTGAGCGTAATCCGTCTTAAAAGAGAATTTACGACGCCAGAGTGCAGCTACGGGTGCAGCGTAAACGAATGGGTATGTCTGCTCAGTAAATTAAGCGTTTTCGTTCGCTCATAAACTTTCAACAATTCTGCCGTGAAAATTAATATCTCCGCGAATATGTACTCTTTCGATCGGATGAAATGAATAATTCCGAATTGCTCTATACGATTACCTTATTATTCCGTCCTTTAAGAATTTATTTTCAAGGCTAACTTTTACAAAGGAAACTCACCTTCGGCGAGTCAACTGGTTGTTTTGACCGGAACGGTGATTTATATTTTGAGCGTCATGAATTTACTAGTTCGTGAAATTAATTTCTTAGGGAATGTCGCATGGTTTTAGCTCAAACAAACGCTGAATTGAAGGTAAAAAATTGCTCTACCGAAATTTAACATCGACCAACGCTGCTAAATGACTTATTTCAGTTCTGGTGGTTCTCCTGAGGATTGTATTATTTTGTAGCATTTTAATTGGAGCAGAAACTATTTTTTAACAAATTTTCTAGTTGTGTTGTGCCGTGTTTGTTTTGTAAACATTTGCAATAAAATATAATTCCCGTGATCGGTTTACTCAACTCATCACTCAGTATGCTGCTAATAATTTCTTTTCTCAATACCCTCTGAAATGATTAATATATAGATTTAGCCAAGCCTTATTAAAAAGGGGAGGCCCCTCTTTTTGTTTTGTTTGTTTGTTTTTTTTGCTGGCAGTTATTAATTTGTGAAAATACTCTCAATTAAGTCGTTAAATTAAAAAAAAAAACAAGAAATTCTCAAGAATTTACAGGCGGCGCATAGTCTCTCACCCCCTCCCCTCTCCCCTTTTCTTAAGGAAAAAAGGTTTTAAACCTTAGAGCTTTAATAGTTTGTGGTTTCCGGTGACCTGTTATGGACAATTTGCACTTCCGGTATGTAAGGAATTAAATGTGTGTATGCAACTTGAGAACTTGGTTTGTTTGTAACCAGTGACCTCTGTACGACTCTTTCTCCAGGAGAAAACCTGTGGCTTTACCTGGAGAAATAAATCGTTCTTAAACCGTGATATTGTTAAGTACGGCCCTTAGGCATTCACGACAAATGTTTCAGTCTTCAGGCAAGGGCTCCATTCGGATCCTAACGACACGAGTGCAGGCTAATTGCAATCTATTTTTAAACAACGATGCAGGTCCATTTTAATTTACTTCATGATAACAAGAAGGCCATTGTTCGAATGCCGACCAGTGATTCTAGTGTATTTTGTCAACACTACCCTGAGAAATAAACATTTCAACGCTTACCTTACTTTACTTCAATACATACATACATACTTTATTGTTACCTCCCCAATGGGGCTTTTCAGGAACAATTACTTAAATTACTAAGTTACTAATAACTATACAATCAAAATTAATCAAATTTAAGAAACATTTACAACATTATCTAAACTTTGTAGTCGCCGAAATACTAAAAATGAATAAAATTTAGGGAGTATTTACAAAATTGTCTAAAAGCTTATTCTTTAAGATACGTTTAAAAACTTGAACTGAACAGCTTGATACGCTGCGAAACTCAAAACAACAAAATTACGCTCCTTTCTACGGTTACTTTTTTCTATCTGGTTACGTCATAGCTACAGATGGAAAAAAGGTAATATCACGAGCAAATTGTGCGGTATTTGAGAGATTATCTTTTAATCTAACGAGCCTGATTGTTAAGAGCCCGTGCGAAGACTAAGTCTACTGACACCCGACAATTCAGGAATGTGCCTTGCATTTCATGAGACGGCAGCGACGCCTATTTCCCTTTCGTAAACGGTCGTTGCCATTTTTGACGGTCGATGCCATCATTGGTAACCAAGCCTTTTCTCATGGTAGATGTAATATATGCTCTGGATTAAGTCACAATAAGGTAACAAATACATTTTTAAATAGTCTTAGAAAGAACAAAGTTTAAGCCCAAGTTGAATTTACGTTAAACGTTCTGGAAAGGGCTAGGGTCATCTATTATAGATGTATCAGTAATGAAAGACAGTTAATTATAATATATACTTTAATTTTTCGGAATTGTGGCAGATTGGCGTGGTAGTGTAGTGGTAAGGGAGAGAGATTAGCATACGAAAGGACCGGGGTTCGAATCTGGGTTGTGGATGTCTTCCTTTTTAGTAGAAAAACTTTCAATAATAGTTCAAAAATTTTCTAAGTGTCTTAAAAATGGCAACGACCGTTTACGAAAGGGAAAATTGCGGCAGCGACGTTTGAGACGTCGCGCCGCCTAATAAAAGAAAAGAAAAAACAAAAATGAAAAATTCTTACCCTCACTGAGAGCCGAACACGGGTCGTCGGCGTATGAAGCTAGATATTAGTCGACTAGTCCATGAGCGATTCTTGTCATTCTCCAAGTTAATTTTAATACTTATTTCTTTCTTCGTGACAAGCTGCCTATCAGCATGAAAATGCTGGTGTTTTTCCTGGCAAAATGTGTTCGGAACGCCGTAAAAACCATGGATGTAAACAGAAAAAAACAAATAGCACTAGCTCTGCTATATTTGGCGTCGAAACCGCTGCGAAGAGCTGCGAACTCAAGTGGTGTGCCGACCGAGTTCGAACAGAACCGACGAGGCCGATTTGAACTTTTCGCCTGAACTTTATCGCCTAATTTTTTTCGCCTAAATTGCACTGTTCCCCTTCCACCAAAAAGACAACTGAGTATTCTTATGACCTTTTTTTCCATTAACAAATTTGTTTTTGGCTTTTGTTGTCTTTGCTTGTTTTGCTACAACGCGGGTCAACACGCGATTTCGCGCCACAAACGCACGGGATTCAGCAAAGGGTTATATCCAGTGTATGAAGTGTATTGGTAATCCTGTGGTGCGGACGGACGGACGGACGGTCACGTGACTATTACGTCGCTACCAAAATTTCTTGGCTTGATAGGTTGACTGATAGGTTACCAAATTTCCTTAGCAATGGAGCTCCGCTGACGCGCTAGCGCGCAGGCTTTACTATAATAGTAATAGGGTTGATGTTCTTGGGCGTAAATATGTTTTTGGCCCCTCTCAGAGCTCATTTTAACCTCGCCTGCGGCTCAGGCTAAACTAAGCCTGAGTCGTGCCAAAAACATATTTACGCCCGCGAACATCAACTCTATTGTTGTAATAAATCTCTAAGTAAAAGCAAGAAGACGACTCTATAAAGCGGCATCTTAACCGGCATAAAAATTCAGAACAATTATCTGATCGCCTTTTATCTTAGGGCAGATGAAATAACGACCGACCAAGACTAGGTGACAAAATCGATAGAATGACTAAGTGTTCAATTTAAACCGCATTTCCTTTCTTTGTAGTAAACATTAATGCAGATCACTTAACATTAAAATTGTTCGTTACTTTTTCGTTTAAAACTGTTTGCTTAACGTGTGTTCTCTTCAAAGTGTGGCCATATTAGTTCGTTTACATTATTTTCGCAATGAAATTTAACGTACTACTCCTGCCAGGTGCCTTTTAGGTGTATTGTTTTTAGTGCCGCTTAGGGTGTTTAAATGTCCAACGTCAGAGGGATCTCGTCACAAATTAAGTTTTAAAAGATATGTATATATGACACTGACAATTTGCAAGAAAGAACTGTTATCTTTTCGGGGTTAAAATGAATTGGAGCTGCTCCTACCAAACGAGATGTCACTTTCATAATGGAAATGTCTTTAGAAGATCATTTTCAGCTAAGTTCGCTAGTATTAACACTTTTGCCATTGTATCAATGTTTTGTGGTTGATGCACAAGGCACAGAAGTAGAAAGTCTCCCTTCCAGTGGGGGGAGGGGGATGGAAGAACATAAATAAATTGTGAATGAATCCTCCATTTTCTTTTAATCATGGATTGTTCCTACTTTTCACCTTGGTTTTTCTTCTACATTCATGACATTTGATCTGAAACATGTCACGCCTTTCATCAACGTCTGTCACGAGCCTCTTCAGACACTTTCTACAGTAGGAGTGCCGACATGTTTTAAAACACTTTTGGGTCCTTGAATCTCTCCAAACATATCGCATATTGCAAGTGCTTTGCTAATTTCTTGTCCATACCTGACGCCATCTATTATATACCTGTGAGGAAAAATTCAAAATAATATTTAGAAGCCTAATATATCTGTTCAATCTTAAGAAATCCATTTTTATAAAACTATATTCAACGAAATAATCATTGAGAATAATTCAAAAACGCAAATAGTCCATTACTGTAGGAAAACGAGCAAGCCCTAGTAATAACTGCTTACCCTCCCGATTAATTGTTTTTTTAATAATGCTTAGAATCCGAATTAGATAATGACGATTTTCTCAAAGAAATCATAGCGTCATGGGATTTTTCATTGCTGATATTTTTAAAGATCATCAACTTTGGAATGTTCAGGGAACCTGTCAGATTGCTTATTGTCATCATGGCTGATGGAATGGTCCTTTTCATGGACCAGTTCAGCCCGTCATATACCACAGTGAAACAATCATACACCTCTTTATTTTGTCGACTTTTTCTTGGCCTTTTGGCACAATTTTGTTTCTTTTTGGAGGTTCTGAAAAAAATCAAGAAATCTAAGATGGCGGATCTAAGATAGCCGTTAATGGCAATTATGACGTAGTTATGTTTTATGTTTTCGAGGAGAGTTTAGATCAGCGTGAGACACAAACCACTCAAGATGGCCAATCAGTTACATAATTGCATTTACAAACGACCTTGGGAGTACAGAAAAGCCTCTCTAGACTGAGGACTCACAACGGACTACTCATATAACATTTTTTTCTTATTTCTAGAAACTGTTTATAGGGTCCCCTAAAATCTTGAAATATTAGCGTGGTGGAGGCATTGCGATAAGCGAGCTGTGTCTCGAAGAAATTCAACGTCGAAAACATAAGCCCGTTTCCGTCCACACCCCCATAGGTTATCCTTTAGTCAATCAATCAATCAATCAATCAATCAATCAATCAATCAATCAATCAATCAATCAATCAAACAATCAATCAATCAATCAATCAATAGGCCCTTCTTACGAGCAGGGAGAGGGAACGAGTCTGACAAAACCTAAGGCCATTTCAAAGAACGTCAGCTTTTTTCGTTAAGCGTGGTTTCAAAATAAAGTAACTGTCAATTACCACGTTTGCGGTTCAAATTTTTTTGTCGGGGCATTTCTTTAGTCGTTGTCATACGATCTAGAACGGCTTGTAAACTTTTGAACTGAAACAAGTTTCAAGCCACTGCAAACTGGAAGTGACGCTAGCGTTTTGACCACTGTCATGGACAACGGTCATTAGCCACCTCACCACTACCACTGTCCGTGTTCATTTGCCGGAACTGCAGCCTGGATTGCCACACGAGGATTGGCCTATAGAGACACAACAGACACACTTTCCCTTGACCGAAACAAAAAGGTGCATCACCACCATCGCCCCTAGACAGACGCGGCTGGCTGCTACGTATTTGTAGAAGGAACACATCTATTTCTCCACTATTCATAGGATATTTCTCCTTTGGAAGTAAAAAGGTGGGACAAAAACGTTTCATCGACACATTTCAAATGTTTTTCCCGACCACTAAAACTGCAAAACTGCTTTTAACAGAGTAAATCAGTTATCATAACACAAGTGAATGAAAAAATTACTCAATGCAGATTGTAACTTCGTCCATGTTATAGTAAAACTAACCGCAGTGCGCGATCACGTATAGTTCTCAAACACCTAACTGAGTTATTCTTTATTCAAGAGTTTCAAGTCTGGTGGAAAAGACAAAAAAATGTCTCAGATAAAATGTGCGAAAGCATCTAAAACACGAATTGTTTTCTTTACGTCCTCGTGTTAGGATGCCACATTTTCTTTAACATTTTTAGTTTAGCTCGAAAGTTGAACGTCTAAACATTTCTGACGTCGACATACGTAACTACAACAATCGTTTTTTTATCAGCGATTTACGCAATGACGTCAGCAACTGTTGCCCTTCCCATACATGTAGGATTTTTTTACGGACGATAGAAAGAGACAAAGTGTAGACTTTTTCAGTATATTCAACCAGACAAGTTGGTTAAATCTTACGATACATGTCACTCTAACGGTAACAACTGTAACAACAATAACTACACAGAAACAAAAGCCTTGGCTAGGAACTTCATCAAAAACTGTACATTCAAACCATTTGTTCAATCTGCACAAGCGCAACCTTGTCCCTAGGGTCTTCCCGGTTTTCAATATGGCGGCGGCTCCGGATAGTGAAAACCGAGAATATCCTGGGGAGAAGGTTGTGCACAAGCGCTGTCAAGCACAAACTTACATTTGTTTAACTCCTTAATTAATTCTGGTAAATGCAACCATTGAAGAGTCACAGAATTGTCGATCATAACACGACCAGTCATATATAATAATAATAATCATCAAAATAATCATCTTAATCTTCATAATCATCAGAATCATCAGAATCATCAGAATATTCTGATGACTCTGAATCATAATAAGAATCATCATCGTCGTCGTCATAGTAACCATCAGGTTCGCCGCCGCCACGATAAGCTCGTTTTGCGCGGGGCATCGTGGAAGCCACTGGTGCTGGCGAATGTTGCCTTTTGCGAAGTTGGGCGTTTAAATATGTTTCGCCAGTACTTGTATTAATTTGTGCCATCTTTTAAACCACTTCGTTCTTAAGAGGTGAAATGACTTTAAGAGAATATGAAATCTTGCCCTGTATTTTTCCGGTTGATGTTGCAGACTTTTTACCGGTTAGTTTCTTAACTATGCCTCTCTTTGCTGCTAAAACGCCTTCTTTGTTTCCTCTTCGCAACACCTGGTTCGCGAACTCAACGTCTTCTTTTAGAGTATTAATAGAAGAGGTTAAAGATTTCTTTTGAGCTTGACGATCTTCCTTTTGCACCCGAAATAATTCTTTTAGGTCGTCTTTTAAACTTTTACGCTTCTTCTCTAAAACCTTAATCTGTTCATTTATGAAAGAATCGACTTCAGAAGACACTTCGTTGTAGTTTCTTTGAGCCTCGCGTTCTTGACTTCTCTAAGGCAAGGATCTTTGCTCTCGATTCGTCTACGGCCTTTTCAACCTTCTTCCTCTCAGCAGGGTAGACATCTTTAACAAACTTGTACCTGTGGTCGCGGTGGTCTATCAGGGTACAGTCTCGGCAAATCAGCTGATCACAGGTTTGACAAAACAGCTTGACTAATTCTCCTTCGTGTTTCTTACAGGATGGAGGAGGAGCGGGCTGGCCTTTGAGTTCTGAGAGAAGATCATTCACAAGAAAGTTGGTCGGCAGACACTTGACACTACCACCAGGAATCTGTCAAAGCAAGGAATCCATTTCAGATTTCAGAACTAAAAAAAAAAAAAAAAAAGGAGAAATAACTTTAGCACCGGCCAGACGATCAAACATTTTCGTCCAACATCGTGTTAGTCACACGAAACGTTCGGTGGTTAAACGGGCAAACAGTGTTTGACCAAACATCGGACAAGGGGAAACCGTTTAAATAAAAAGTTGAGAGAGGCACCTAAACATTAAAACATGTTCATCCAACACGATGTCGGACAAAAACCTTTGATCGTTTGGGAGGGGCTTTACACTAAATCGCCTCGCCCCTCCCCGCCCCTTACAGTGTTGTGAACTTGATCATAATTCTGGGATCAGATGCGTTAAAAGATTCCAAATTGTTGGGCAGGCATGTGAGACATTTACTGCTCAAGTTCCGGTAATAACTCTAACAATTCGAATGCCATTTGAGTAACTTGTGACTGAAAGTTTGTGCATATTCTCGCAATGATATTATGTACGTTTCTTTTAACCTCGTTCCTAGCGTCCCTTTTCTTCCTGCCTCCTTATCCGCAAAAAATTTGCATAAGATAAATGAATTAAAAATTTACAATTTAACCGTGCGAACTACTGTGATCGAAGTTGCGCATTAAGCATAGATCGGCTTTGTCAAAGACTGCGGTGAATAATTGTTTTACTAAATATCACGCAACTGAATAGCCTGAAGCCCGCAAGAGTTATTTCGTCTTCTAATAAATGGGCAAAAAACTCCCTGCTTTACTCAGAGAATATCTATTCTGAGCTTCAGAAGCCAATCAGAGGGCAGATAAAATACTATTCAGTGGTGTGATGCATGTACATATAATATACACCTAGGTAGGTAGGTAGCTAAAACTTTATTTAAACACGCTTGCCCTGTCAACTAACATAATACTAAAAGCTGATTTTCACAAGGGGCGTGTGGCTACAACAAAAAGATTAAACTACTTAAAATTCCTCAGCCTTTCATTGGCTTTGGCAGGTAACACAAAACTTGACCTCGATAAGTGTCGCTTAATCATGCTCAACCTCCTCCACCGTTTGTCAGATACAAGAGTTGCCATATTAAACTTGTTTTCCCCGCTGATACCATGAAAGCAACAAAAAACCAGTGAACTATTTCGCTTTCTTGCTTCAGGATTACTTTTGTTTACTAAATTTTATTAAACAATATTTCCTAGACAATACTATGATGTGCAGTTAATACAAACGACTTATGAAGATTTGAAACCTAAATTCACTAAATTTTAGGGTCAATAAATCAGTCAATCAATCAATCAACAGTCAGTCAGTCAGTCAGTCAGTCAGACAGTCAGTCAGTCAGTCAGACAGTCAGCCAGTCAGTCAGTCAGTCAATCAGTCAGTGAGTCAGTCAGTCAGTCAGTCAGACAGTCATTTAGTCAGCTAATTAATCAGGTTGTTAGAATTTTTACATGTAACTAACTTCATATTAGGAAACTATTAAGTTACATTGTAAGTTTATGCAATTTGAGTGAGTGAATAAAATCCTTGTTTGTGACACTCCACACAAGAGCTGTAGAGAAGCTGTTTGTTTCATTCTCTCATTCAACCCTCCCCACTCCCGCTAACACACTCAACTCACCCATCTACATGTATCAGCTCTACCATCCACCAATTAAACCACCCACCCAAGAAACGACTGTGTGCCTTTATTACTGTTCTCCATGAGAATTAAGACTGTAAAGTTAAAGGGAACCTCCACTGTTACAACAAATAGATGTTAAATTGTTGGAAATAAAGTCTAAATTTCAATTCTTTAAGTTAACAAGTGAAAGGAAAGTTTGAGTGTACCAATAAGTTAGATATGAATATCACCTACAATGCATTTTCGCTTTTGACTTTCCAGCGCGATGCCATTTCGAATTTTTATGATGTCAAATGGTTGCCACTATTGTTACAAAGCAACTTTCTTTTGTATGCAACAATAGTGGCAAACATTTGATGTCATAAAAATTCAAAATGGCAGCACCCAGGAAATTCAAAGGTGAAAACAGGTGATATTCATATCTGACTTTTTGGTACACTAAAACTTTCTTTCCACATGCTTGTTAACTTAAGAATTGAAATTCAGACTTTAAATCCAACAATTTGACAGCAATGTGTTGTAACAGTGGAGGTTCCATTTAACAACATTTGTCACCAGGTGAGGTTGGGTTCCTTGGGAAGGAACACAACCTCAGACCTCACTATGGAAGACTGGCCATGCGGCCAGGATAGCCTGGAACCCAGACACGGGTCTCCACGCCTGCCACAATGGAACACGGGCACCAATCACATTGAAATACAAGATTTCAGTAGAAAGAATGTAAACAAAACAAAACATCCATAACATCACTAAACTAGTTACACTAAAGATAATAATAAATAAATAAAAGCTAAATAAAATACCCGAGGATGAGTGGGCGGGGGAGTCATGCAACTAACTAAACCTAAACAGTCTTGTGCCATGTTCAAAGGTATAAAGCTGTGATATGAGCTAAGTGAAGGTAGGCTAGCGAGAAGGGAAGGCAAGACTGCTTACCACCCTACATGCAACGCTAACCACAACTGCCATGCCACCGAATAGAAGAGCCCTACACCGCCCCTGAATGCCAGCCGCTAACACTAACAAAAACATACTACAGCCACCAACTGAACACCAACACCATACTAAACGCAAACAACCGTGAATGTAATGCTAACCACAACCACCACTAATTGCTTCTTACAAAATGCTAAATGCAAACCACAAACGTAGTGCTAGCCAGAGCTGCTGCCAAGCTATGCTTGCTCCTTATAGTTAAAAGTCAAATTGTGTGGTTGCAGAAAATACCCATACCCACCTCATGGTTGGTCACAGGAAATTCCAAGAGGGTGGGGGGTCATCTCAAAGGCCAAAATTTTTAAAGGAAAGTATGAAGTTCAACTGGAATTTCCAGAGGGGTGGGGGGCTCTAAAGTAACAAACCATCGCCAAGGGGTGGTATGAATATTTTCTCGGACCTCACATACACCTTATTCCAAAATGGTGGAAAACACATTTTTCTTTTGTCTCTATCTTAATTGGCCCTTGTTGCCTCATTTTAAGCCAAATATTCCTTTGAACTCTGCAGATGGGATTGAGGCAACAAGGGCCAATATGCAATGAGACAAAAGAGCAATGTATTTTCCGTCATTTTGGAATAAGGTGTATTGTATTTGACTATTAAAAAAAATTGTGGATCTAAATCCACCAAGCACAGCATACAGTTATGTATGTGACGCATTGAAACCATGAAGCTAAATCTCTTTGTTTTTTGGTACCAATACTTCTGATACATAGTAGGATGAATGACCCCAAGTTTAGATAGTATTGTTACAGAACAGATAAGTATTGCTACAGAATGCCCCAGTGACAGGGCAACATTTCTGTGAAGATTTTAATGAACTTCTACTAACCCCAGCTTTCTCCCTTATTAAACAAAAGTTTTTTCTCAGGGAACCCCTCACCTCTGTCTTTGTCCTGCATTCAGGACATGAAATGTCAAAATGCCTTCGACCAGCTGCAGTCACAAGTCTCCCCAGGCACTTTCTACAGTAGGTGTGCTGACACAACAACACTTTTGGCTCCTGGTATCTTTCCAAACAGATTGCACATTCCAAGTGCTTGGTAAGGTTCCCAGCAATACCTGTCGATGCCATCTATAGTATTGTCTGCATAAAGGAAATGAGGAAGAGTGGGGTTGCACTATTGTCTTTTAACAGATTTAGGAAGACCAATGGTTCCTAAATAAGTCCAGTAAAAGAAGTAGCTGGGCAGCTTTTGTCATTCAGATGTACAAATTAGCTTAGTAAATTAGTTTAACCTGTCTTAATTTTACATTCTAGTGAGCTGTGTACAACAAAACAATGGACATACACATCAAGAATCTAAAGAAAGGACCTAAAACAATTTGCATGCATCTCACATTTTGTAGTATTTAGCCTAAAATGTTGCCGGCATTTTTAAATACATGTACGTGTAGCTTCAACTATCATTTTACTAGCAATTTCACGAGTCAGCGTTCCTTGTGTTTCTTGTGTTTAAATATTAGCCCTAGTTTTAAAGCTTTTGTGCACACCTTGGTGTGTGGAATATAAACTTCTTTGGCAACAATTACTTTTCTTTTCTTTGAAATTCACTCCAGTGAAGAGTTAAATTGAGTTTTTTTTACATTGTGTTGTTTTAAATATTGATGTGCTAACAAGCCTATATCGCAATGCTTTGAAATAAGTTGAGAATCATCGTTAAGCACAAATATTAATGTAAACATGTAACTTTATCATGTGCATATCAAATTTGTGAATTTAGAACCAGCAATGCACTGTGCTAAAGTTTTCTAGATTTTATGATGTTTTTTTTTTCACAGCTATACCTTATATTTTTCACTTTTTAAAAATGTAATGGAAATGATTTCCAAATGATACTGCAAAAGGATGGAATTGTGGGCATGTAGTAATTGCCGGAACACCGGAACACCGGAACACGGAACACCGGAACACCCCGGAACACCCGGAACAGTGTGAAAAGCCCGGAACGCCACGGAACACCTTCTAGAAAACCCGGAACACCCCGGAACACCTTCCAGAAAACCCGGAACACCTTCCAGAACCTTTACATACCCCAAGAAAGCCTGGAACACACCCCCAGCAAGGCGTTATTATCACCATGCTTAGGAAATCGACTATTAAATATTAACTAATATTAATATTAATATTAATCGAGTACCGGAATAATCCGTGAATAATAACAAAGACATTTTTTTTTATCAGAGCTTGAGAAAATGAATTTGAAAGTTCACAGGAACAATTCGTCCTTTGAGCGATTCAGTGGGTATATTGGAGCTTAGAAATTTGTTTTCGATGTTTGGTGTCATTAGAAATGATTTTTTTTAAATAAATAGTTAAAACAGTAACAAGTTTGCAATAAGATGTAAAAAATGCTCAAAGGCCTGGCATAATTGTTTAATACCGCTTTCATAAACACAACTTACATGTTCTTGTAAATTTTTATATATGTCAAACGCCGTATCTCAGAAACGCAAAGCTTTGTGAAAACAGAGCAATATTGTTAACGTTTTTGCCACTATTTTTTTTAAAAACATCCTGTTAGCCGTTGCATTCAGATGTTAAAAAAGCAGAGACGGCCAACTAGAGGTAATTGTGTGGGGAGTAATCAACGAATAACATCTTCACTGAAAGTGGTGTGGAAACTTAGGTAAAGAAACGTTTCAAGAAAAAAGCATTTCAAACGTGGTGAGCACAGAGGAGAAACTCAACAATATAAACAAGAAACGCGAACTAGATCGGCAGTGCCAGAAGAAAGGGGCTCAGAGCGGAAACGGGTCGCTTAGCTGTCCAATGTCCCAGTCAAATAAAATCAAATCTCACTGGCATAGAAACCAAACTCTTGCTCGAGGTAGGTTTTATGGCATTCCGTGAGGGGCAGACCTTCAGGGATTAAAAGAGAGCGCGGAATAAACGAAGGCTCTTGTGTCTGAATACACGCCACGCAAAGATGGTAGTGTACATCCGTTTCCCGAGAGGGGGTGCGGAGCAGCCCTGTTTCACGGTCCCTGAATGGTCGCCAGTAGTATGGTAATTGAGGGTATGAGGCCATCCGTCAAAATTTATGATTAATTTCCGTCAAATTTCTACAAAATTTTCCACCAATTTTCCCCAATTTTCAGAAAAATCTTTCAGGCCATCAGTCAAATTTCCTGTCAAATTTTAGCAGAGAAATTTTTTCAGTCAAACAAAAATTTACCACCAGTTTTTTTAAATTTGACTGAAAAAACCCCCAGTCAAATTTTTACCGTTTTATATCCAAAAGATTTCGCTATTTTCGAAACCATATGCATAACTTGTCACGCCATTTTCATGAATATATCTCTTATCGTCAAAACAGCTGAGCGATATTTTATCCACCACATAGCTACCAATTTGATGTTTTTCACTTTTGATTAGTCTCATCGTATGACACATCTGTTTTTTATTGAAAAGCACGTCCTTGTACTTATCATGTCCTAACTGTTGTTTTATCACATTCTTTTTTATTCCCTTTGCTGTGCGACTACTCTGTTCATTGTCTTTTATGTAAGAATACATTTTTGATCTCAAACCAACAAACTCTACGATTGGCATTCCTGCCGCTTCATCCTTGAATTTACCAATGACTTTCTTATTTGCATTATTATAAAATGGGCTATTCTTTGGATAATCACTGTTATCAAATAGATGTTTGTCTTTCCAAAAATCTTGGTAAACATCATCTGCTTCAATTTCATAGGTTAGACTATCAGTATCTGTGAACAGCAACCGAGCTTTGTCACCATACTTACTTTTGATGTAATTGTAATGAAAATCATACATCAATGTTTTTGACAAGTCCAGGATGCACATTCCAACATATGCTGGTCTGTTTAATGTTAAAGTTGTTTTGGTTTTATGAATGGCAACTAAATCCTCATTAAATATTTTACAGTTTATGAAACTCGGTTTGCTAGACCACTTTAATAGTTGTTCTTCATCAGTTACAAGTTTGATGTCCTGTCGCTTTCTCAAATTCTCCATCGTCTTTCCAAACACCGAATTGTTCATCAACTTGAAAAAATCCTTTTCAAAAGAGTTCTTTGCCTTTGCTCTCTTTTGTGTGTTAAAATCGATATAAGGTTTCAACCATGGACTCTGATTGAATTCAAGTGCTCTATGAATCTTCGTCAATTTCAACCCCAAAGACATATAGAGTTGCAAGTTGCGGTAATGCAAAACATATCTCTCTTTATTGAACAATGTTGGCACCAACTTTTCAACCAGTCCAATTTTTACTCCAAATTTTTCAGCAATTTTTTTGCAAAAAGGTGACAACATATTTTCAGTCACTTTAATTTTTTCAGCGGCCAGCGGATAATCGTTGTGGAGATCATGCAACTCCTTAGGATATTCCAAATCAACCTCCAATATCAATCCTTTTTCAAACTCATCATCGAACTTGGATAAATTCACCTCTTTTTCAGATAACCATTTAAACCCACCTGTTGGAAGATATTGACTCATTGCCCAACCATATAAATTGTTTGCATCCAAATACATAATGTACTTTGACGACGCTTTTTCATCATATTCTTTCATGTATTTGTTGTTTGCTTTGCCATAACGATTGGCAATATAACTAATTCCACCACGCATACCTTTTTCAATGAATTGAAACATATCAACATCACTAATCAACTCCAATTCAGTATTCGTCATTTTCAACATTGCATCCCAACTTAAACCAGGTGTTGTGAAATAATGAGCGGGATCCAATTCATAGTATTGTTGGCATGCTTTGCGAAAATTTTCAAAAACATCGGCCAACAACAAAATATCAGATTTGAGATACAGATCGTGATACTCTCCCATTGATGATAGACCAAATTTTTTCCAAACATTTTGCGCGTGTTGATACTCTTCATCTGTGATATGTTCATTATTCATCAAACTGAAAAAATCTTCCTTATTCGGTAACCTGTTATCTTCAAACTTTTTGAAACTATCCATATAGTCATAAGGATAAACTCCTTTCTTTTTCATCAAACTCAATTGTTCGTCTTGAAATTCTTCACCTATATATTTGAAAGCTTCATTGGGAAGATTATTCACCAAATTACTCAATGAAGAGCTCATGAATTGAAAGCTGTCGATGAACACAAGATTGTAACCCAACATGAAGGCTAAGTATTTTTCAATGTTATGTGGAATGACATTTATATTCACGTCAGAATATTTGTTTTTTCGTTCATCGAAATATATATGATTTTTAGCAATATTACCAATCTCTTGCATTATAAAGTGACTGTCATATCCCTTGAGATTGTGAAACACCACAGGTATTTTATCAATTAATTTAAAATTTAGATTACAAATTGTATGTGCTGCGCCTCTGTATTTACCAGTGACATGACAGTGATCCCTTACTTTGACATTTTTTATTTGTACCTTTTTAATATTTTTTCCTCCAACATTTCTTACTCCATCCTCATCCATACCAAAAGGTTTCTTGCAGATGTGGCATTCTTTCATATTTTGAAAACTTTCCTCATCCTTTTCTGTCATTTTGAGAGGTTTTGTAAAGTGGGTTTTTACAACCTCTTGGCAGTATTCAACTTCAGCCAACATGTCTTTCATGAACTTCTGAATGGTCATTTTCCCTCTGTAAATTTTGATTGGTTTTGAAAATTTATCATCATAACAACAAACAACTTTATAACCATATCCACAAGCTGTATGTTTTTGATATTGCTCGGTTTGAGATTTTTTTTGCGAAACTTTTTCGGTGATGGCTTCAAAATCAGCATAAATCACGAAAGGGGCCGGCAACTGTTTGCGATAATTTGTGAATGAAATTTTTGTTTCAGGTTCTGGCATTTTAATGGCTTGTTCCCCGTTAATTTCAACACAATCGACTTTATGATTGTCCAATACCCTTTCAGAGCTGAAACATTGAAGACAGTACATACAGAAATGCTTTCTTCCCTTGTGCTTTGTTTGATTGTACATGAATTTATTAAAGTCCTTTAATAAACAATAATGCCCCACCTCTCCTTCGGTTATTAAGAGTAGATTCAAACAAGAGTTAAACTTTTCTTTTGAAACGTAAATCGGATGCTTTTGCTTTTCCTCGTAACCGAAGACATTGATACGAATATTATTTTGTTTCTCTATTTTGTTGTATTGTTTTACAGAAACTGGGAACTCAATCCCTGAGTAATCCAATTTTTCTACATATTTTTTGTCACACTCTTTTATTCTCTCTGGATGTTTATTCTGCGGCCAGAGGGAGCGAATATGACACCAACGAAAACATTCATTATCATTATTTTTCATGTTTATTATCCCTTTGGATGAGTGCTGCAACTCTTTGGGTAATGGAATATATGAATTACCTCTGAGTGGTTTGTACTTTATAACATTGATGAAATGACCATCGACCGATTTGATAGTCCATCCTGATCCTTTTGAAATCCATTTCTGAATTTTATTGAGAATCTGTTGTTGTGTTATTTGCAACAATTCTACAATCTCTGTGTCGTTTGTTACTGTTTGTTTTTCTGCATTCAAATAAGCTGACTCTTCAATCAACTCATCTCCATTCTGTTTTTCAAACATAATCTTCAACGTTTCATTGAATTTCAATCCTTTCATTTCATTTAAAATCTTTAATAGATTGTTATTAATCAACGAACGGGTGTTCTGAAGTTGAATTAATGGGTCTTGTCTGTTTGTGAGACCAATTTCATATGATCTTGTGTACCCTCGCAGGGCTTTTTCTTTATGTGTGAAAGTCGGTTCAGTTTGCTCTTCAATCACTTTATCAACATTTTTCGACCACTTTAACCAATTGGCAACTTTTTGAGTCGTTTTTTGAATTAGATTTGGTAACTTTTTGAGTGTTGTTGTGACAAATGTTGGTTTGAGAATGGGAACTTTAATCTTTTCAAACAAGCTTGGGGGTTTTATGTTGAGGGGTTTACCAAATTTATTTGTAATTTCACCAAACGCTTTTCTCAAGAGCGGATAATTTTTTTGTGAATTCATTCTTCTTATTTCTTATATTCGAGATTTTTTTAAATTATTTTTCATTTCAAAATTTCATGAAATGAAAAGTTCAAGCAAAAGACAATCTGATCTTATTTCCATCCTTATCCACAAATGGATTTCCACAATTTGCGAAATAATGAACCATATTATACTTTTTATCCAATATTTTTGAACACTGATAAATGCTTTTACATTTTGTAACAACTTGTGTATCAACATTAGTAATAAACACCTCCTTTGCGTTACTTGGTCTTTTCCACAATTTTTCATCAAGATTTAACTTTTTTGCCAGCTCTTCTTTTGAGAGTTTACCTACAAATTTAATATTTTTTCCAACAGCCATTTTTCGCATTTCTGCAAGAGTTAAAATTTTTGCCATATTTCCTTTCTTATAGTTAAGATTTTTTTAAATTTATTTTACATCAAATCGCTAATATTTACCCATGAATTAAATTTTTCTGGATAACCACTCCACTTTACCAAAGCTTTACCTTTTCGAGCGTCTCGTCGAATTACTTTCTCAATACGGTAAACGTCTTGAACAGCCTTCTGCATCTCCTGTTCATAAAAAGAACCTGATATCTCCTCACCACTGAAATCTTTGAGTCTGTAAGTGATCGGATTTGTGTATTGTATCTTGTCGACTGTGAAAACTTCTTCTGTCCAATTAGCTGTATATCCTTTGTCAAAGACAGGACGTTTGTACTTAGATATTCTAACCTTATCACCAACTTTGAACTTTGACTTTGTTGAAATTGGCTTCATATCACTGAAAAGGTTAAAGTAAACAACTCCTTCATTCTTCTTTTTACTTGCTTCTGTAGGCGTCATCTTTATGCTTAAATGTTTAGTGTTGTTATACTGTTTCACTAATTTGGGTAACATTTCAAGATACTGTGTATTCCCCTGAACACTAAACTGCTTCCACATTTTGGTTTTAATTGTACGGTTCCATCTTTCGCAAACTGACGACTTTTCCTCATTCTCAGTTGAGTACAAGGTTATTTTATTCTTATCCAGTAGTTCCTTAACATGTTTGTTGTAATACTCTTTCCCTTTATCAGTCCAAAGATATTGTGGTTTACGCCCCTCTTTGAATATTGTTTTAAATGCATTCATAACGGTTTCACCCTTTTTATCCTTCAATGGGACAATCCAACCATATTTACTAAACACATCGAGTACCATGAGAAGATACCTATAACCCTTATTCCACCGACTGAATTTTTGCATCTCAACGATATCTGAACACCATATCCCGTCAATATGGTTTACAATTACCCGCCGCCGGGTGAAGTTACGCTTTATCGGTTTATGAAGCTCATCAGCTAATTTTTCTTGCCAGTTTTCTTCACTCGACGGCCTTTTCAGTTTAAACCAAGACCAAGTTTTTCCTTTGTGTTAATAATATTTCGCGCCATCCAATGACCCCATTGCCTCTCATTATAAGGAACAGAATCCAAAGCTTTGACCATTTTCCGGTCGGCTTTGTTCTTACATTTTTTATCATCTTTGCAAACTGAATAATCAACATCATGCTGCATCGCTATGGCATCGGTATTACCAGTTGGTTTGTCATATATCTCGAGTATCTCTCCTGTTTTTGGATCCCATTTAACCTGATTTTCAAGATCGTTGTAGGGGCCTGTGTATTTATGCCCTGGAAGAGTCCACCCCCCCTTTGGTTTAGGGAGTTTTCCAATGGCTTTATGAATGTCAATCCCAGCTCCGTCAAGTTCTTTTCTATCGGTTTTATATTTTTTATTGGGTCGTATCTTTGTTGATAGTTGATCAAGCATTTCCGATCCTGTTTTTTGAACAAAGGGAGCCGCTCTTTCCAAAGCATAATCGAGAGCCTTTTTCTGAAGTTTTGGGTTTCTCAAGGCTTCTGATCCATAATATCTTCCCATTTCTACAGCTTTTTTTCCAAGCCAAGGAATACCATGGTGAATTAACATATCAGTCCCTGTTGATGCCATCGTATCCAAAATGCCCGCCCCTTCAGACGGGCTAATTAGTTTCCCGTTTGTTTCACGAATCTAGTTTTAGTTATTCCACATTCAGCACATGTGCAAAAAAACATAAGTCTACCGTTTTTTGCATATTTATAACCAGAGGGTTCAACACACTCAGTTTCTTTTCTTTGTTTCACACAATATGTTTTCATTTACCATATAGCAGGATTTTTAAAATATCTTTCAATAAATTTTTCATTTTTCATGGTATCTTTAACATCAAAAACTTTCCAAAGGTTGTAATATGTATTACCCTTATTCATTTCATTCAAAAAGTATAAACAAAAATATCCACAAGTGGTTGTACCCAAATGTTGTAACTGATCACTTTGATGAATCAAAGTGAGATTCTTTTTCCGTGCATGATTCACTATTTCTTGAAAAGGAGGTGATCCAAAACTATCGAAATAATTAATCACTCTATCCTTTACAAATGTTGCAACCCAATGACTTCCACTCATGTATGACGGCTCAAGATTGTAAATGAAAAACGCCATTTTATGATTATGTGGAACAGTTTGGTCTCTTGATAATACTCCACCCATATTAATTGGAATTCTAAGATATTCACACCATTCCATCAAATCATAATTACTCAATGGAGCATGTTTACGAAATTTCAAAGTATGGTTCCCAACAATGGAATCCCATTGAACGGACTGTTTTTCCCAAGGAGCAACCCCTCTCCCGATTTTTTTTTTTTTTTTTTCTTCTTTCCTTCACCCATTTGTTCCCATGTTCCAAAAAATGGAGGTGGTGGTTGATATCTCCCCATTCTGGGAGCGGCTCCACCTTTTAAAGGAGCTGGAGCTTTTCCAATTCGGGGAACCCCTGAACCACCCACCATCTTTTTGAAAGCTTCAAGAGCGAGTGGAACACCAATTGATGCAAGAAGTGTACCAAGAAAACCACCACTTTGTTTTTGTGTTGGTTTTATATGAACACCCGAACCAGTTTGCAAAGCATTGAGAATATCCTTTTTCTGTTTATTACTCAATAGATGTTTATTTGCGATGAGTTGATCTATTTTAGAATTTGGAATGAGAAAACCACCTGTCTGTAAACCTTTTCCAGATATCTTTTTAACAATTTGAGATGCTCCTTCGGAAGCGGCTCCCGCAAGAGCTGATAACCCCACTGTTTTTGCTAAAGTAGGTCCAAAAGTTCGAGCAAGTGATAATATTGAAGTTAAAAGTGAACCCCCCACTTGTTTTCGAATGTTGGTTTTAGCCAGTTTTATTTCCATTCCTTTTCTATCAGTACGATTTTTTTCCAACCTTTTTACAACGATTGAAGGAACAAGAAGAGTATCATTTCCGATGAGAGCATCATGTTTTAACCTAAGTTTAATTGTTTCACGTTCGTGATAAGCTTTACTAAGTTTCTTTTTCTGAAAATCAGTGAGTGATACATTAATTTCATATAATTGTGTAGTCATTTTATTTTATTAAACGAAATAAAATAAAATAAATTCATGAATTTTTCATCAGTTTCAACATATTTTCCATAACGGCTAGCCCTGTTGAGTAAGTCAATAAAGAATAATCTAAATCAATAACAATTCCTTTATTATCTTCACGAGCTTGTTCCAAATTTTCAAAAACCGTTGGAGGAGTGAACAACTGAAATTTTCCATCTCCTGAGGGAATAATGAAATAACCATTATTATACAGTTCATGAAAAATTTTTTCGTCAAGAACATATCCTACTTCACCTGTTTTAACCATTTTGTGAGGAACAAGAAGGGTATCATTTCCAGAAAGGGCATCACTTTTCAAAATCAGTTGGGTGGATTCATGGTTGATGAAAGCATTAAAGATATTTTCTTTATCATCTTGTGAGAGTTTTACTTTTATTTCATACAGTTTTGTTTCCATTTATCTTATAACACTAATTTTTTTATATTATTTTTGACAAAATCTTTTGTTAAATCATTTACCAATGAATAATCTAAATTAAATTCTATTCCTTTATTTTCCAAATCTTCATCTATCGCTGGAACAAAAAAAAGACCATAATATTCCCACATTTTATCATTTGTTGGTTCATCTCTGTAACTTTTAAATTCTTCCCACATTTCTTTTTCAGTTTGTTCATCAACAACAGCATCAATTCCATCTTCATTATCCATATATTCGAAAAAACGTGTAGGAACGAGAAGAATATCACGTTCTTTGAGGGCGTCTTTTGATAATCTCAGTCTGATTTTTTCACGGTTGATGAAAGCATTAAGAATTTTTTGTTTTTGATCATTTGAAAGTGTGACATTTATTTTATATAGTTCTGATTGCATTTATTTTATTCAAACGAAATAAAATAAATTTACGATTTTTTGAATCAAGCAATCATTAGTTCATTTCCAACCTTATTGACAATGAATTCCTCTTCGTAAAATACAACAGCATGAGCTACCACATCAGCTGTTGGCGCTACATTCAATCTGTAGTTTAAACTCAGTTTTTTAGGATCTCGAGTAGGACTCTCTTTTTGGTAGGTTAAATTGAAATAAACAAGACCGTAAATTGATGAAAAATTATGTGGATTCAGTTGAGTTCCTGAATCCATATCATTGTCTCGAAAAGCATAAGACATTAGATCGTCAAAAATAATCATTTTTGAATCGACATCATACTCTATTTCAGGATAAAAAGTATTTGCTCCATACTGCAAACGGCACAATGAAAGAGAGCTATTGTTATCAGCTGCATTCAGCTTGAAAGTATCAAAAATATAAGGAGTTCTTTCAGATTCATCATTGTTGGGGGCATCATTTCTCTGCAGATAAAAAAATACGTGCTTAACATTATCAATAGCTGGACTAATTCGAAACTCGTTTTGAACTGTCCTTGTTACAGCACTTTGAATATAAAGATCTTTAAGGTATGTCCATTTGACTGGTTTTAGAAAATCTTTCACATATTCACTATATCCACCATCTTTTGGTATCATTTTTGGAATATATAGATAAAATTTTTTTACAACCACCCGCCCAGGGTCAACACCATTTGCCATGTGAATCAATTCTTCGTCTTTATTTAAATTAATTTCAAACTCGAGTTGCATGGGAGGAAGCATTTTATCTTCCAATTCCTCGAAAAAACTATATCTATTCAATGGAATAAGCATATTTACGGTTTTAGCACCACCCCCTCCATTATTCTGGTTTGCTTGAGTTAAAATTCGCCTTGCTTCAAAACCTGAATTCGTATTTGCTGTTGAATTTTCTGTGTCAAGATACCAAAAACTTTTTTGCGCCACTGACTTAGTGAAACTATTATTATACTCCAATAAATTTTTAACATTTGTGATTCTGTGAAGGTTGTCAGTAACATATACTACTTTACCAGACGATCTGATAGTCATACTATTAATGAGAGAATGTGCTCCATTAATCATTGTAATTCGATTGGCGGCTGCATAACCGGATCCATCAGCTTTCTTTTGAAGTTCTAAAGTTACTTCAAAATATCCTTTATAAAAATCATAAAAATCAGATCTATCAGGTATTGTGAATTTATATGATGTTTTTTTTTGAGAGTTGTTGTTTCCAGGTTGTTCAATTAAATTGCTAGGGGAGAATTTAACTCTTTCATATCTTTGTAGTTTATCACTGCTTCTATAACTCATTTTTTATTATATGCTTGAAACTTTTTATTTTTTATTTTTTATTTTTTGGTTTTTATACCCCTCTCCAGAAATCAATCTATTCAATATCACGTTGTAATCTTCTTCTTCTTTTTGTTTATTTGTTTCTTTTGGAACTTGTTTTTGGAGATTAGATTTTTTCCCTTTTTTCTGAAGTTCTTTAATTAAGATATGACCTGCTTTTGTAACAACTTTTTTACCAATTTTATCCCCTGCACTTTCTATCCCCGATTTCAAAGCTTTTTTTGCAACAGGTTTTAAAACTTTATCCACAATCATTTTCATTGGTTTAAAAATATTATCAACAATTAAACCTGATCCTTTATGTTTATAAACAAATTTCCCAAAACTCGGATGATAAATTATTTTGTATCCTTTCGATCTCAACTTCATTTATAATTACCTTTTATTTTTTATTTTTTTTCTCTCAAAATCAGAGAAAATGATGTATCAGCGTCATTTAAATCAATAATTCGTCTTTGTCCATCAGTAATGTATATCCGTAGGGTGTCAATGTAATACTTACTCACCGGATAAAATCGAACTCTTAAAGGATCTTTAGTAAAAGTATAAGAAGGGACTAAATCATTTGTTCCGAATGTGTAAATAATATCCGTTTCATGTTCATCAACAAGACTCCCTGAAATGAGATTACAATGTATATTCAAAATTTCTCTATCTTGACTAAGATTTGGTAAGTAGTCACCATCACTTGAACTGGTTAAAATTTGTTTGTTAAAACCAATTAGATCACCAAAATTCGATGTTGTTAGGTCCAGTTGATAGTTTGTTGCTAAAGTTATTCTTGTTCTCAAAGTTATTTCATTGAATTTTAATGTAATTGGATATGTGGTTGAGTCTGAAGTTGTTATTTTTGTTTGTGCCTTGAAATAATTATTCAAACCCGTATAATTCCATATACCCGGTGGGAATATTAAATCTTTCCAAGTTTTTCCACCATCTGAAGAGTATTTTATTTTTTGGTTATTCAAATTTGATGTGATATTGGACCATGTGAAAGACATGGATATAATACTACTTAAACCCAGTTCATACTCTTTGTTTTTATCAAGTCTTATTGGTTGTTGATATCTTATTGTGAAATCACTCGGTTTGTTTTTTTTGTTTTTTTTCCTTACATCGTGAGAAGATAAAACTATTGTTGTGTTCATTTATTTTAAACGTAAAAAAATTTTTTGTAAATTTTGTTGTATTTATCTTTACTAATTATGTAATTTCTCAACAAAATATCGAGAATGCCAACACCAGTGTTTCTGAGTTCAATGCTATTGTTTCCAGCAACAATCGAAGCGACTATTAATTCCAATTTTTTAAGAGCTTCTGCGGGATTTATGAAAAGAGTGGACGCATTTCCACCTCGTTTTGTTTTCTTTCCTTTCAGACCGGAACCTTTGAAAATTTTCAACTTATTTTTGTTAAAATTGATATAATCATTGAGAACTTTTCGAGCGTCGTCAAAAACCTTTCTTCTTAATTGTGCCTCAGATGGGCTCATCAAACCTTTATTCAACTGCTTGGTAATTTGTGTTTTATACCCTGGAATTTGTTGTCTTTTCTTAACTGCATTTTCTATTTTCTTTGATAAGAAGGAACGTCTTGTTTTTTCTGTCATATCAGCTCTTTTCAGTTGTGCTTCAATGTCATCATAGTTAGTCAATCCAAGTTTATCTAAAGTCTCGTTTATTCTATCTTCTTCAAAAATCTCATAATCTGGAACTTCATCTTCTTCATATTCTGGTGGGTCTTCAAGTTCTTGCATATACTCAGGATTGACATATATTTTCTTTTCCCCTGTTTCCAAATCTTTTAGAACATCATCATAAGAGGGGGGTTTTGGAACCAATTGTTTGTCATCTTGTGGTAAAACTTGATCATCAAATAGATCTTCCAATCCATAATCAGGCACTTCATCATCAATAGCTATTCCATAATTGGGAACCTCTAATTTTTTCTTTTGCAACTGTCTTTTAATAGGTTGAGGTTGTTTTAACTCTTTCAAACCGGATGTTATAGGTTTGAAAAGCTTTTCTGCTTCAACATTACTCATCATATCAGTTATTTTCTTTCGTTCTATCGTTTCCCTGATATTATTAACAACTTGACCTATTTTCGATCTTTTTTCAGCCATTTCTTTCCACTTTAGTAAACTCATTTTATTTAATTGAAACAAAAAAAATATATTTTTTGTTTCATTTGAATACAAAAAAGCTCGCATAACGTGTTGCTTAGCATATTGCACATCACGCTGCTTAGCGTATTGTATAAAATCATTTAGAAAAAATTATATTGTAAATTAACAAAATGGAAATGATAAACTATGATGTAAAACGTAATGAAAATAATAATTTCACCCAATTATATCCTTATATGCCTGATAGATTATTCAGAATGTTAATTTGCGCACCATCCGGGAGTGGTAAAACCAATCTTTTACTTAATATGATCATGAGACCCCTATTATTTTATGATAAGATTTATCTGTACGCAAAAAACTTACATCAAGACAAGTATCAGCATTTGTTGAAAGAATTTGAGCCTTTTTCGAAAAAATTTGGTTATAATATTATTGAAGCGAGCAACGGTGATATAATTCCTCTAGATGAAATGGATGATGATGGGTTCCAAAAAATAATTATTTTTGATGATTACCTCAACACTGGAGTAAAAAATGATCGGGAAATACGAAACTATTTTACAAACTCAAGGAATAAAAATTGTAGCTGTATCTATTTGTCTCAGTCTTATTACAGTACAGATAAAACAATAAGATTAAACTGTTCCCATCTCTGCGTTTTCGATTTACAAAGCGAAAATGAAGAGAGAATGATATGCAAAGAATTGAAAGTAAATAAAGATAAATATTTGATGGCAACCAATGAACCTTACACTTTTTTATATGTTGATAAGCCACGAAAATTTAATGCAAAAAATTTTACTAAAATAATATGAATAGTTAATAAATGAGTTATCAAAACGGAGTACAAAAATCAATCAATTCAATAGGTTCACGGGGTTTACCGGGTATTGGATTCAAATTAGATGATAATAATGATTATGACATGCAAAATAAAAAATTAGTAAATGTAAAACAAGGAACCAATAATGATGATGTGGTTACAAAAAGTCAGTTGGATAGTGAAATAGCTAAGATTCCAAGTGCAGATACAACTCAGTTTGTAAAAAAGTCAGGGGCAACTATGACTGGAGATCTGATTTTACAACCACAATCATATCCAATTCATGGAAACACTAATAAAATAATTTCATATGAAACAATGCGTGGTATTTTTTTGAGTAAAAAAGAAGGGGGTTCCATGTTGCAAAGTTTGGATATGAATAATAATTTTTTAACCAATGTTAAAGATCCAGTTAATGTTGATCATGGTGTGAACAAAAAATATGTTGATAATCAGCTTGCTAAAAAATTAGATAAGGGCACTACTATTGATATGAAAAATAATGCAATAACCAATCTTAATCTTCCGACAAACCCAAGAGACGCAACATGTGTCGAGTTTGTTAACAACAAGCTTAGCGAAACACAAAAAAATTATCTCAAACTTGATGGCACAACAAGTATGTCAGGGGACTTGAATTTGAATAACAATAAAATTGTTAACTTGCAAACCGATTCAAAAAATTCGAAATCAGCAGTTAATGTTGAGTTAATGGAAAATGAAATAACAAATTTGAGAAATCTTGTCACTCAAAAAATTCATGAATCTCAGATTATTAATTCAGGGCAAAAAAAAGATGCCTTCAGATACTTGATGGAAAACGACGACGAATCTTCAAGTGAATCAAATATTCAGGTTTTGGGTATTGTCGATTTTTCCAAATCTCCACATCAAATTAATAAAAAAGCTTACCAACTTAGACTACTGTTTCAAAAAGGCTCACCAAACCAGTACCAATCACGCCTCGGTTTTAACCTTTATAAACTTCCTGTTGGATACTATACTTTTGTAGTTGAATGGTTTCCGCCGGAAATGAGTGAGTTAAGTGTTGCAGTGCAAGGTACTACGATTTCGATTTCTAATTATGCAACAAAAACATTCGAAAACTATACCAAAACAGTTGTCAATTTTCATCGATGGAGTAGCTCGCCTCCACAATTTATTTATCTCGATCTACAGGGTTCAGTTACTTTTCCATCAATTTTAACAATTGGACATCTTATTGTTTATGGTGTAAAAGAAACGATTTCAAACGTTAACCCAAGTGTTTATGACACCGCTTTTGCTATTGAGAATGGTAAGATGGTGATGGAAACAGATTTGTCTTTAAACGGTCATCATTTGAGTGGTTCAATTCATTACATAAACGGGTATTTAAATACGAAAAATGATAAAACACTTTTTGAATTAAATGGTAATTCAGAGATACTCATTCCAGCAAACAGTACTTTATCAAATGCGACAGTATTATTTAAAAACACTTTAATCTCATTTCCAGCTATTACTTTAAGAGTATTAACTATTGGTTTTTCTCCATTAAGTTTCACTTCAAAAAAAGCAATCAAAAAACAAAAAATAGATATTGATTTGAAATTACCTAGTGGGTTTTTAAAGGTTTTTTTGTTATCTCCAAAATTTAAAAATAAAGAATTCTTAATTTTGATTGAATATAGAGTGCCATAAACATCAGTATTAAAAAATCACTCAAAAAATGTATCCATATAATATAAATGGATAGACGTGAAAGCATATTCAATTGGAACCATGTTTCTGAAAAATTAACGGAAAAACAAATATCTGAGTTGAAAGCATTATACAAATTTTATCATAAGAAATACTGGCTTGCAAAAATGGCCTTTAAATACTTCAAAAAGGCAGAACTTGTTTGTAATATTGGATCCACTTTGTTGGTAGTTACGGGAACAGTAGTTGGCGGTGTAACGCTAAACCCTATTGTTCTCGGAACAATATCTGGTTCTGGTCTATTGCTTAAAACATATTCAGAAATCAAAAATTATAAAAGGAAGATTGAGATGTGTAAATTTGCATACACTTCATATGAAAAGGTTTTAACTGATTTACGGTCCTTTATGAGAGGAGTGAAGTATGATGAAAAAGGATTCCTTGATTATGTTAAAGTTATAGATGAAATAATCATTGATATGTGTCCATTAACTGACAAATTTGAAAAGAAATACAACAAGGTATTCATCCAAGAATAGATCTCATTTTTCCGTTCACTGTAAACTTTGTCGGCAAAGTTTACTTCAAATACATGACCCATCGGGAAAGAACCGTCCAACACGTTAGACAGATAATTGAAAAACTTTGTCGACAAAGTTTACTTCAAAACAAAAGAACTGTCTAACATGTTAGACAGACAATTGAAAAACTTCAAATACAAGTTCATCTAATATTGCATGACAATTTGATGACTCATTTCCTCGGGAAAGTCCCTGTGGTTTTCAAAACAAAAGAACTTTCTAACACGTTAGACAGACAATTGAAATGGCTCGAATATATAAGTTTCATTATAGGCAAAATAATGAAACTCATGTAATTTTACGTAACTTTTCTAAATATTTTTCCCAATTGTTGGCCATGCATTTTTTATCAACAAAAATACATGATGCGGAACTTAAATTTATATTCCATAAGTTTTGCGTTATTATTACTTGGTTTTTTGAAAAATTAATCCCATTAATTTTGTTTATACGACCATTACTGTAATCAATATCTTTAGCCGTGATTACCTTGAATACCATTGCAATTAAAATGGTAGACAGAAGATGGCGTGCCTGTTTTATTGACAGAGAGTAATTGGTTCTCATTTTGGATACATAAAGTTCAATCAAGGTCTCTTTCATTTTTTTCTTGATATCATTCAAATTTTCAATATCATTTATCTTTTCTACTTTGTCTTGATGGGAAAAAACACCCAAACGATTTCTTAACAATGAATAAACTTCTTTAAATAAAGTTTCACTATCTTTTTTTTCTATTCCGTAAATGAACTCTTTTTGATTAAGACTACAACATAAAAAATCTTGGGAAATATAAGTTCCAAGGGGTGGTATTCCAAATGCAAGATTAAAAAAAATATTTTCCCAAAAAAAATCATCAGCGTATTGACAACACTTTAGGAAAAATGGGTAAACAAGGTTATACATTTTTCATTATTTCTTATTTCTTTAAAATATCACTCAGCTGCTTTGATGATAAAAATGGCGTGACAAGTTATGCATATGGTTTCGAAAATAGCGAAATCTTTTGGATATAAAACAGTAAAAATTTGACTGGGGGTTTTTTCAGTCAAATTTAAAAAAACTGGTGGTAAATTTTTGTTTGACTGAAAAAATTTCTCTGCTAAAATTTGACAGGAAATTTGACTGATGGCCTGAAAGATTTTTCTGAAAATTGGGGAAAATTGGTGGAAAATTTTGTAGAAATTTGACGGAAATTAATCATAAATTTTGACGGATGGCCTCATACCCTCAATTACCATACTACTGTCGCCGTTCCTTTCGGGCGACACAAAAATCAAAAGGAGGACTGCAAATCGTTCCTGATGTTGATTTAAGTGACCCTCTGCACCCTTGGCAAACTTTTATGCGGGAGTGCATCTCTTTTAAGCAGAACGGTCTTGCATTGGGCAATGATTCGGAATGATTTTGGGGGTACACTCGCTTTACGCGTTCATTAAAAGAATAAAGCGTTATTCATGATCTAATACATACGAAAGCAAATTATTGAACAGCGCGTCATTTTAAAACGCAGCGGCTACTTAAGCTAAAAATTTACTTAAACAATGCAAGCTTCAAAAACTCTCATCATTTACTTTGATCCGAGTTTTGACGGCTAAATTATGCGTGAATATGGCTGCACCCTACAACTTACATGCAGCGTTTGTTAGAACCAGCAAAGTCTACCAATGCGTTAGTTTTTTGACAGGACGTTATCCAGGTCACTAGTTACATTATAACAGAAGCTTTTTTGACCTAAATGTTTTGCTCTTTTGTCGGAAGTGCGTTGTTTTAGGCTAAGCAGAATATAGCAAAAACTGATTGCTGAATGAAATTAGGCCCACGGCGCCAGCTACTCAACAAATGAATGAATCAAAATTTTTAAATCAACTTATGATAAGCTTATATAAACTTATTATGCAAGAAAATGAAACTGATTGCAATACTTGCTCACCTTAAGTAATTCAGAAAACGCCGTCAAAAACGAACCAGCACGTTAAACCAAACGAGACTCGCTGCACATTGAGCACATTCACTGTTGAATGGAGAAAAGGACCTCCGGTGACAAGGCCTCGACTTTTATTATGCTTTAGAGCGAGGCTGTGCCAGGCGAGGTGGACTGTCACTGCTTTCAGTTGGTATGAATGAGAAAACAAATAGCAGAAGGCACGTAGAGGTCTTTAGTTGCAATGGGGAATTTGGAAACACGAAAAAAAATGTGCTTAATCTGACGTTTAATATCATTTAATTCTTAGCGTTAACGGCAGGGCCGTAGGCAATGTGTGTGTGTGTGTGTATGTGTGTGGCGAGGGGGACTTTCGTGGTCCGTTGGGGGAGGGGGAGGGGGAGAATCCGTCCGCATCCCCCAACGGACCACGAAAGTCCGTCTTATTGGTGAGTGAGGGGTTAAATGACTCTCAAAATGTATTGTAGGAAATGTGCATGTGGACTTCAACAACTTGATATTTTTAAACCTAGCACCAACCCATGCAAAATCATGCCCGATGGCCCTGAATGGAATTGTGAATTCACGGACAGCTTTTCCCTTTCTATCATATTAGACGATTCCATTTCTTTCTTTTTTTGTGAGGGGGGGGGGGGGATGGAGGGCAGAGGGCTGTAGAGCGCATAAAAAGCTGAGTTAAATTATTTGAGTGTAAAAACTGTTACCTCCATTGCTATATGTGATTGTTGTGTTTATTAAAACGACATTAAACAACTATTAAAAACAATATCATGGAGCACTGGGTATTTTGGAGGTGTTTTGGGCTTTCTAGAGTTGTTCAGGGTATTTTTGTACGTGTTCCGGGGTGTTCCAGGTTTTCTAGAAGGTGTTCCGGGGTGTTCCGGGTTTTCTAGAAGGTGTTCCGGGGTGTTCCGGGTTTTCTAGAAGGTGTTCTGGGGTGTTCCGGGTTTTTCACACTGTTCCGGGTGTTCCGGGGTGTTCCGGGGTGTTCCGGTGTTCCGTGTTCCGGTGTTCCGGTCTTCCGGTGTTCCTGGAATTACTACATGCCGGTGAAAGTTGTGCTGAAGTCTTCTTTTTGAAGAAAAATAGGTCAACATCACTGTTTCCTCAGCGGTCCGCATTCTGTTTTTGCCTTTATGTTTCCCATTGTCGTTTTTCATCTTTTCGCGAATAACGAGTCAACAACTGCACAACTGAAATGTACTGTATGTTAGGGGCCAATAAGTTGAGAAGAATCTTTACAAACCATAAATGCACTCCAATTTACGAGTGTTTAGCTTGATCAGGATAAAAGCGCAGAACAATTCAGGAGTAGAAAAGTACGAAGTTTTTAAACGATGGCACGACGTTCCTTTCTCTCTTTTAGAATGCTTTTAAAACAGTGTTTTTAAATGAAAGTCGTAAAATGAAAGACACCGTCTAGATTTAAACTATGTCTCGTCCAACGCGAAAACCGACAGATTCAGTCACTTACGAGCAGTACTGCATTTCCAATCTTTTGCAGTGAAATAAAGCAATCACTCCTATTTTTAGGCCGACATGTTTTCATGTCTACGTGTGGCATTTTCGTTTAGAGGGAAAGGAAACGTATCTAAGGCTTACATCTGATGAAAAATCTTTCCATCTGTAATTTGTTCTTAAGAGATTAGAAAGAGTCAAAAGAGTAAACAAATTGTGAAGCAACTTCTTGAAACAAAAACAAAAACGGCACCTAACTGACCCGGCCGATAGTCTATGAAATATTGAAAGAAAACCTACCTCCTCTCGGTCTGGAAAAATGTCGATAGCTGTTATAAACTGCAGCAACCGATGGAATGAAAACCGGGTTGACCTGCTGAAGTAGACGAGTAGCCGATTTTGATAACTCCACTGAGCGATCTACGGCGAATGAGAAAGAACAAATCGAAAACTTGACGAGAAATTCCAGCTTTCGATTACAGGTCAGTTCGCTTCAGAGCCACTGATTCCAATTGAGTGGCATTTCGTGTTATTTGTCAAGATCCGAACAAGATGAAAACCCAAAACAATAACCCGTTTAGTTTGGAGTGAGTTATATTTAGCTGTTGTAGAGAAGCGACGTTTCCAGTTCATTCAAGCAAACAGCCAATAAGTCTGAGATGATTTGACGAGCCTTGACAGTTAAATGACAGGATATTGAAACATTGTAAAACCAAGAAACACGGTGCAAGAAGAAGAAAATAAAATATTTCATGCGGACAGTTTGAAGATCCAAAAAAGTTAATAACAACAGTAGTGTGACTTTCGCGTTCAGATTATCGTGGGGCGATTCGCGGGAAAATTGGCCAAAATTTGCGGCGCTGTGTAAACACTTTCGAAAGAACATCGCGCCCGAAAATACAGGGGCACCCAACGGTTCCTTTCGGGGAATATCTGTTCGGAAGGTCTAAACTCGCGTGAGATTTTCGGAATTAATTGCGGTGAAAGCTAGACATTTCTTTGGCGAAACATCACGTCGGACTTTCATAACAAGAGAACTTATTAGTTCCTATTGTTTTCGGAGGGACAAATATGTTGTTTAGAGTGCAAAATAAGGTCAGCTAGAATTTTCGGCGAGCCATCAGCAGCTCGGAAATCCGAATGATGGGATTCTGTTTCCTAAAATTTTCTGCGGCCTAAATTTTCAGCTAAGAACGCCGAGCAGATCAATCTGTATTAGCTTACACAAATATGCCTTTAAAAAGCTCTAAACCAATCTAAAAAAGCAGAAAATGATATTTCAAGTATTTTGCTAAATTTTTCTCGTTGGGTGCCCCTGAAAATAGCCCCGCAAAATTTTTGGGCCCGAAGAATTTTGGGGTTTTTGAGAAACGAACACCAGCTTATTGATGGGAGCTCCGCTGTTTGGCTAGCTAGCCTATCTATATATATATTACAGGCTTGGTCTGACCCCACTGACAATTTGCAGTAGCCTTCTAGAACTTCCAAGCACGTACACAACAATCAAGATTCTCGGCTGCACATTCATTGAACAATGAAATCGCCTAAAGGCACTCCGTTATAGTGTGTTCTTTAATAAGGAAATTGTAAAATCCCCATACAGTTGGCAGAGATAAAATCAATCGACGTTTTACGAGGATTTTGCTTTGCTGCATCATTTCACCACGCATTCCCTCCGCCGTCTTCGGCTCCCAGCATGCATCACTTCTACTTACATTTTATTCTCTACCGGGGACGAGAGCGTCAAGAAAATCGTCACCGATGGAAAACTTGTCGTGCGTGAGTTAGGAAAAAGTGAAGTTAACTTTTAAAAATGCACGGTTACCCCTAGTTTTTATGTAATCAATCAAAAACAGGACAACTGTTAGGTATTGTGATATTTTTTTTTAGAGGAAAAACCGTCTGTCAAAGTTATTTTACAAAACTTTCCAATCTACAAGGTCAAATAATGGCCCCAAGAAGAGGAAATTCGCACATAGAATTCCTCAGCATGTTGAGAATTGTATCTGTTGTTATTCATTACAAAGCGCCTATCAGTTTAGACATCTTCATCTCCTACTTAAGTCAAATAATGGTTATCTTTTGTTGTACAAAGTTTTTTTCCTAATTTTTAAAAAATGCTCAATCAGCTCTTTTTACCATATTTGGGCCTAATTAACTCTGAAAAATGCACGGTAACCCCCCATTTCCTTTCTGGATTTTAACAGCCCTAAGTACGAGTAACAAATCCAACGTGGGCACAAATAGGAAAAAATACCTTTCTATTAGGGGCCACCGTCCTTAAATACCTTAGTAACCTCAGTCAAACTGTAGCGAGCGCTGCGCCGGTCCACGACCACAACAAGCAAATCCAGCTCTCAAATAATCGTTTATTACTACACTCAGCGGCTCCTCTACAGTGCAAGATCAGCGCACAAAAAAACCCAACCTTTACAACGAGTAAGTCCCTTTTATACCTACTGTTGCGTGTGCTACTTCGCTAACTATTCGTGATATAACCGTCCTGCATATCTACGTAAACTATTCGCAATCTTAACGGTTCCTTACAGCTCGTGCACAACTGTTCTAAAATACCTGTTTTGTTGTAAAAGTATATTACCCCACATCTTGAACAAAATTATGTATTCAACTTTTTCGTAACAGAAAATAGTAACGAAACAATACTGAGTTTTCCTTCGGGAGTAGCTGTCACGAATGATGGTCATGATGGTCAATAATGATTACACATGTACGTCGCCAAGTTCCCACCAATAGATAAGCTCCAACGTTCTGCATATAAACCAAGTACAACCCATGATTTCTCGATCCGCTCTGACGAAGGGCAAACGCTCAAAACGTCAGTTTTCAATTTCCCTACATTTCCCAACACCGACGCAGCACCTGACCACAGCTTCTTTTGAAACGAACCCCCTTATCTGTTTGTTGATAAGCCACGCTAGGAGATACCCAGGCCAGCAACTGCGCGAAGCTCAAATTTCCAAACATTATTTTGTAAGGCGGGCGCAACTCAAGGCGCATGTCCTTTCCTTTAAGTGGTTGCGGAGTGGGGAGGGGGGGAGGGGGGAAGAGGGGAGGAACACAACAGGCCTGGCAAATATCTGTCTTTCATGTATTTTTGGAGGGATTTGAGACTGATAGTTAAAAACAAAAAAAGAAGTTTCAAAAAAACTGTGATGTTTTTCTTAGCAAAATCAATATTTTAGAGAAAGAGAAGTCAAAGCGTTATTTTTTCCCTTGGTGAAAGGCCAGCACGAATTCCCTCAGAGAACAGGAAAAGATCCTTTGAGCTCATCTAATTTTTCCCCTAGTCATCTAAAATAGAGTAGAGGTTTGAGTTGTCAGGAAAAGGGCAAAGATTCTGTAGGGAAATATCTTAAGAGGTCAGCCGTGCCCATGTCGCACCCCTTTATGGTTGTAACAGAGTTACACGCAATTCTCCCACGGGGGCGCGCGGGGCGCGAGACGTGTCACAGCGCAGACTAAGGCCACAGCAGCGTACGTCATATAAGGTAAAAAAGGAAAAATCTATTGTTCTTTATTGCCTTACATCCACACCTTACATCCGTTACTTTTGAAACCTACAAGGTGTTAGACGTGGGTTAGGAGATCTTGACCCTATTTAGCCTAGGCGGGGGGCACATTGTACCCGCGCTAACTTTAACGAATTATAACTTTTAAACGGCTAGACGAATAAGCACCAAATCTCGTGACTTTTCCTGAAATTTATCATACAAAAAATTTTCCTGTGTCAATGACGTGTCTATGATGATTGACGTTTCCATACCAACCGTCTACTCAGGAGGTATTTTCACTATTTTCTGTCTTTTTTCAGTCTTTTTCTCAGTTTTTTCCCTTTGTTTGTAAGAAATAGATAACCCTTTACTTTTTTGTGCTTGTTTTGATTAAGCATGTTTCTTAGAACAAATTCATATATTTACTATGTCGTCATTGTAAACTGTATGACTGCAGGCTCGGGATTCGGGGTGGCGGCCTCATAATTCAAAATGGCTGCTTTGAGACGTCATTTTGACGTCATGACACGTCATAATCGACACGTCATAAAACCAATCTGTTAAGCTAACAACGTGCTAAAAACACTGATGCCAAGTTTCATCACAAGAGCGTGAATACTTTTGGAGATCTATGGGGAGGGGGGGCACAAAGTGCCCCTTCCCCCACTCAGGCTCAGAAACTCAAAAAAAGCCCAGGCAAAATAGGGTTAAGCAGGCTCTACGAAGATGCCCCCATATTTACAGGACTATAGTAAGTTAACAATAAGAGGCCAATATATCTTGCTCTAAAATGGGGTTAAGGTTTTAAGCTTCGGGAAGACTAGGTGGTAGTGGAAGCACAACACTTACTAGAGTGGCGAATCCAGGGGAGACATTCGGCTTCCGGGCGGGCCCCCCCCCCCTCCCCCCATTTGTTTTTTTACCTATGTTAACGTCAGTGCTTTTTAAAACCGATACCTGTAATTCTTTAACCCTCGGACGTACGAGAGGTGAGAATTCCACCCCCATAAAGTTTTCCTTTTTTTGTCAGCACCTGCCGTTTTAACGAGAAGAATAACAAGACATAACGTCTTTGATCCACATTCGACGCACTTAAAAAACTTTAAAACGATATAAACGCTGTTAAAATTTTGTTAAAATTGGGGAATATATTGAGCTCTTCGAGCCTCGTCAGCCGCTAAATAAAATTGTCACATTGGTCATGTAAGAACCACTAAAATGTAACAATGTTCATGTAAAAACCATTGGAATAGCCCACAGTTTGATTCCATGTTAGTCGTCACGGGATGTCCTACTCTGATGGTAGCGCGCGGCCATGCAGGATTACCGCGCGCGGAATTTGGAAAAAGTTCCAATCGTTCTTAGAGTTAATTAAGGAGCGACCGTTACATCGACCCAAAGAGTGGAGGAAAGACGAACGAGAACAAGAAAAGGTGAGCAAGAAAAACGACTGGTACAAGCAGGGAGGAAAAGAGGCGGTCATCTTTGTGCCAGCTACACCGAATTCACAGCTACAGAGGAAATATCAAAAAGAGATAAAACGGCAAGGTTTCAAGATCAAAGTAGTAGAAAAGGCTGGTATTGCAATTAAGAGATTACTCCAGAGATCTGATCCGTGTAAACCGCGACAATGTGAAAGAGAAGACTGCCTGGTATGTAGAACTGATGGAAAAGGACCGTGTGATAGACAGAGCGTAACATATGAAATCAAATATACGGAGTGTAACAACATCTACTGGGAGAAACATCAAGAAGCGCGTATACCAGAGGGAAGGAACACGAGAAGTCACTTAACAATAAGGAAGAGCGATCGGCCCTATGGAAACATTGTAAGGAGAAACATAACAATGAAGTGCAGAGATTTCAAATGAGTGTTACCGGTCTTTACCCTAACGACGCTGTGCTGAGGCAGATATCTGAGGGTGTGAGGATAGAGAAAATACCCGGAGACTCCTTAATTAACTCTAAGAAAGAGTGGAACTTTTTCCAAATTCCGCGCGCGGTAATCCTGCATGGCCGCGCGCTACCATCAGAGTAGGACATCCCGTGACGACTAACATGGAGTCAAACTGTGGGCTATTCCAATGGTTTTTACATGAACGTTGTTATTTAGTGGTTCTTACATGACCAATTTGACAATTTTATTTAGCGGCTGACGAGGCTCGAAGAGCTCAATATATTCTGCAATTTTAACAAAATTTTAACCGCGTTTATATCGTTTTAAAGTTTTTTAAGTGCGTCGAATGTGGATCAAAGACGTTATGTCTTGTTATTCTTCTCGTTGTTCGAACACATTCTTGGCCTCGGTGGCCAAAATTTCTCAGACCTGCCGTTTCAGTAGCTGCCAACGGTTTGGTGAGAATCGATTCTTGGTTTATATCGTTATGATAAAATGAGTTTGCTCGCATGAGCAACATTGAAAAACTAAGGAGTTAAACAAAAATGATATGAAACTTTCCTTGAAGATTTCTCTCTCTAGTTTGTTGAACATGTAAAAAGAGCAGCTTTGTGGTTACCTTATACTGAATGTTTTAAAATTTTGTTGACGTCACATGAAAACCAGCAATTGCGTTGGTTTCGAGACACGGGCGTCATTAAAACATGAGCTCAAGCCATTTTGAAAGATGATGCATACATTATGTCAGTAAACTCGTGTCCTACCCAATGCTGGTCATAGCAATATGCAGGACACAAGTCATAATGAACCTAGTAAATACAACTTAGTTCGCCACGAGTCTCCGAGTAGTTCAGTGGGTTCGGCTCCCTCAGGGCCTCAGACTAATAAAATACTTCTTAGGTTTTAAGCTTAAATCTTATCATGATTAGTTTAGCGATAACGTTTCTGTTCGATCAATGTAGTTATTCTGTTCAAACAGTAACAGCCCTGTTCTACAAGCCAAAAAACCGTCTTAATACGGTGACGGTTAAATAAGCGCGCGAGTAGGGCTCGCCTCGGCTCCGTATCAAGAAAAGAGGATCAGATTCGAAAACAATAGGTATTGTTTACATGTGTGAAACTGGCCATATTTGGTCATTTTTGAGAGCGGCGAAAACAATGACTAGCTAATGCACGAGGGAAATTCAAAATTTCCGATGACGGCACTCGCGGTAAGTTTCAATCTTCGGCGAAAGCAAAGCACCGGCAAAATTTCCCTGTGGGAGAGGGTAAGAGGAACATTTGTCACGGCACGAATAGTTTCACAGGGGTGGGTGGTTATGGCAATGAATGTCGCTCAACACACGGACAACAAAGAAAAAGTGCAGCTTAGTTTCTCGGCTTACAGAACGAGTAGAAAACATCTATACTTGTTTCGGCGAGATTTAAGTTTGCTAATCAGAGACTATATCAACGGGAATACACATCTGCAGGCTGACACACGCGAAATTCAGCGAGGGACTGTTCGCGTGTTTCATTTTGTTCCACACAACTCCTTTCTTTCAAAAAGTAGTTAACCCATTCAATTCCCGTGAACGCACTGTAAAAATTGACTAGTTAAATTAACCAATTAAAATAGTTGTGAAATGCATCTGAGACAACTACCTTTTTTTAGTCACTTTGACCGGTTCTTAATAGTTAAAATAACCACGTTCTTTGGTTTGAAATAACCAATTATCACTAGTTATAATAACCACTGACAAGGTTATTTTGCCTTTTAATTTCTGTTTAGTCGTTTTGTCTCTGACATTTTTGTTGTTTTAACTATTAGAATTAGTTGTTTTAACCCGTTTATTTTTAGTTGTAATAACCAATATCTTTAGTGAAAGTAACTCAATTCATTCGGTTATTGACCATTCAAATTGGTTAAATCTACTATTTATAAAAGTACCTGGGATGCATCTGAGACAACCCATTTTTTTTAGTTACTTTTTGTTATTTTAACTAAAAATATTGGGTTAACCAAAACTGTTATTTTAACTTTATATGATCAGTTGACTTGACCATTTCAGTAAGTTAAAATGACCCTTTAAAATAGATCAAGATGACAAATAGTTTTGGTTAAATGCACATCTTTATTAAGCGTTCTCTAAAACGTATAACTGGCCGTTGCTGGTGGTTGAAACTGGTAATGTTCTTTTATAGTCTTCTTCTTCTGAAGAAGAATGTGCGCCATGTCAGTAGCAGCCAAGATACGTTTTTCCATTTCTGAAAACAATGATTGAAATGTAATTATTACTGAGAAATATAATAGTGATTCATGATAAATAGTTATTCTGCAAAACTAAAGCTTTCTTTGGAATTAACCAATCTGCGTTGCAATACAAGGTACTTGTGAATAATATAACTAAATTATTATATTCTGACCAAGTTATGGATATTAGCCTCCTGGAACAGTTGTCCAAGGCTAAACTTTCCTGACTAAGCCAATAAACTGGGTTAAAGTACAAAGGAACTCGCTCCATGAAGGTCTTGGTAGGCAGAGGCAAACTAGAATGACGAATGAGACTTAGCATTGCTTTTACTCCGTTGATAAAGTTGGACCTCGCAAAGTATTCTTTTTTGTTCAAGAAATTTTACGGAAACAACTATGCCTTTATATTTATCCTTTACCCAACATTTGACACATCTTCCAAATGCACCCTTTCCTAAAATCATGTCACTTTCAACCTCTAGCAAGCTTTTGGTCACATAATCTTGCTTCTTGGAATATCTATATATCTACGTCCTTAAAATTACTGCTGCATGCATGGCAGAAGAAACAAGTCCATTGTTGTTATCTTCCTTTGTCTTCTACCGTTTGCAAAAATATCCATACACAATTTCCTTGGCCGTCTTACATGTTATCCTCAGGCTCAAATATATTTTCTCGTTGACTGCTTTAGCCGAACTGGTTTTCAAAACAGTTTTTTTTTTCGATTTAAACAGTTCATTCTTTATCTACTTTTTTGTTTATTTCTTTCCACCTCTGGGGGACCTTGTCGCCTGTAGGTTAATTCCAGACGGTGTTGCTGCTTAAAGCTGCTTGAGTCACTGAGGGCAAGATATTATTTAAACCGATAAATTAAATTTGAATTTGGTACATCGTAGACAGAATTTAAGTAACTGTAAAAAATGTGAGCTAGGTCAATCAAGAAAGCAAGAACTCACAGGCAGACTACAGCCCAAGCAAGGCTGCCAAAGTGACAACCTCAGCAAGGAAATTGTCAGTAGGCAAGCAATTAAATCTTGCCTTGACAAAACTACGGCTTCAGACTGCTGGAGTTCAGTCTCTCTGTCTCAACCCTCATCACATTTAATTTAAAACAATTCAGTCCTTTAACTACAGTTCACGTAATGAATTTTATAATGGCCCACAGGCAGCCTTCAGTCTCCTGGAAAGTCTGATAACCATAAACACTACAAGGTTTTCTTCTGAGGTGACTTGGAAATGACACGCATTTTAAGATCATCAAGCCTGATGGAAATTACCGATAATACTGAAACTACTTTTTGAGACAATTCAGTTCAGCCACGATACTCAAACAGCACGCTAAACATAATATTTAGCACTTTTTGAAACCTGAGAGGCCAATGGAAAGCAATATATTTCCAAGACTTCAAGACTTAACTTTTTGGAAGAAAACATTTAAAGCGATTTTCTCCTTGCTCATTGTCTAGCTACCCAACTGAAAAATGTCTGACAGATTTCCCTTGTAAGGAGAGCTTAAAAACAGCTGAATGAATTTTCTAGATAATTCAGTTCAGTCACGATACCCAAACAGCACGCAAAATATAGTAATAAACCTGAGTGGCCAATGAAAAGCAATTTCCAAGACTTTTAGTTTGGAAAATGTGAAGAAGCCAATTGCATCTACCTTAGCTTTGAACTGATAATTGAAGCATTGGAGGAAAAGTATCAACTTCTAATCACCAGGAAAAAAGCCCAAGCAAGGCTGCCATTACAGACAACCTCAGCCAGGAAATTGTCAGAAGGCAAGCAGAGATCTTGCCTTGACAAAACTACGGCCTCCCGGTTACAGAAGTGAACTTCCCTTAACTGGTTTCAGTTTATATTATAATTTGATCAAAAACGACAAATTTTAACGAAAGTATCTTCAAATAAAACAATAAAATATTAACGTTTTGGAAGAAAACATTTTAAGCGATTTTCTCCTTTCTCGTTGTCTAGCTATCCAACTGCTAAATGTCTGACAGATTTCCCTTGTAACAGTTGAATGGATTTTCTAGATAATTCAGATCAGTCACGATACTCAAACAGCAGGCAAAATATAGTAATAAACAATCTATTAAACCTGAGTGGCCAATGAAAAGCAATTTCATTGACTTTTAGTGTGGAAAATGTAAAGAAGCCAATTGCATGTACGTTGGCTTTGAATTGATAATCGAGGCATTTGATCGGAAGGAGAAGTATCAACTTCTTATCACCACGAATAAAGCCCAAGCAAGGCTGCCATTTACAGACAACCTCAGCCAGGAAATTGTCAGAAGGCAAGCACAGATCTTGCCTTGACAAAACTACGGCCTTCGGGTTACAGAAGTGAACTTTCCTTTACTGGTTCGAGTTTATACTATAATTTGATAAAAAACGGCAAATCATTATGGAAATTATTTTCAAATGACTGGCAGCTTTATGCACCCACTTCCGATGCTAATAGGCGCGCGCGTCGCTTGAAGTCGCCGGAAATAATTATGTGACAGGCGGAAACAAATACAATTACACAAAGAACATTCATATCTTTTATAAAAAAGTGACCGTTGGTTTAAGCGGGAAATTGTAATCGAAATAACTGCACAAAACTACGTATCTCATAGATCCCGCACGTAAAAGCGTAAATGTTACTGGAAACGTTCATGCATATATGTAGGCTAATTCTAAAAGCACAAAAATTTCGGACATTCAGATCACAGCTCATCAAAGTTTTGGCGGGAAGTTTATGCAATGCGTTTCAACGGCACGAATTAAAACATTGTTGCACATAAAACAGTCACAACTCCGTAAATAGCTTTGATCGTCTCATAATGATTAAAACGTAAAAATGAAAACAGCTCAAATAAGCTACTTTGCTTATATATTTAAAAAAAAACGGCAATTTACTTACCACGACCTAACCGGCGATGGCCTGGCACCACGACAGCATGAAGGTCGTCTAGGGAAGAATTTTCTTCACGGCTTACGGAGAAATACGGCCCGATGTTGTGTTAAGTTGTACTTGCTGTAAAAATAAAGTAAAAGAAGAAGTGGAAAATATAAGCTCGAGCAAATGTGGGAGAATGAACAACATCGATATATCGGCAAGAAGTGATCTTCGTTTGATTCATTCAATCTCATGTAACTCCCCAACTGATTCCAAAGAAAGCAACTGGCATGTAGTCAATATAAAGAAACAACCACTGCTGTGCGAATTGTCCGTGCCTCTGAACTAGAGCGAAAAATCCATCCCCGATTGAACGACGCAAACATGATTTCAGGTTCAGTGACTAAAAGTGGACTGAATTGAATGTAACTATAATTGTTTAAGGGTTTTGTTGGATATTATTCACTGATTGGTCAAAAAATAATAGGATTTAAATTCCTCTATTATGATTGGCTGTAGTGTTTACACAAGGCGAGATCTAGGACAGAATCTGTCATACCGCAAATACTTGCGGTAGATGACTGCAAATACTTGCGGCAGGTATACGGATTCCTTGCATAATTGAACGATACATTATCGGCTTTGAGCAATGAGTTATTCAAAATCCAAACGTCACTGAAAGAAGCCAACGTTTTTTTAAACGGTCTAAACGCCATTTGGTTTAGAAGTTGTGGCTGCAAAATAAAGAAAAGCTTCAAACAACCTTGCTCGGCGGCGTTTGAGCCGATAACGTGTACCTTATTTCCTATGGGTCAGTAAAAGTCACGTTATTTTCTACCCGGCATGCAATAACTAATCCTATTAGTTGAGTTTACAACCTTAGCGTCCTTTACGGGTCATTTTGTTTTATTATATTGTAAGCAACATGGTAAATCGAACATCTTTTCATTCAACTTGTCTTTAGTTGATGTTTTACCTCTTGCAAAATGACTGTTTTGATTAGTCACAACCACTCTTAATTGGTTATATTGACTGATTTAATAAGAGTAATTTTAACCAGTCATCGAACAGTTACAATAGTTTCTGCTCCTGTGATGAGGGATCAAACGATATGAATCAGTCAACGGCCTATGAATTATTAGCCACAATCACTAGCAATCGACTGTCGGATTTACTAAAAAATCTGTCACTAAAACAAGACTGAGTTTGTTTATTTTTTAATATTTGAGTTTTAATAGCGAGCAGAATGTTCCTGTGGCGAGTTAAATACATTATACTTTACCAACTAGTAAGTCATATGTACCATGACTAATTAGTTTGGTCGTTTAGACTAATAAGAGAAGTATAGTGATCACAACTAATCTCAATGGTTAAAACAACCTGTAGTTAAATGTAACATTAACTATTTTATTTAGTTGACAAATTTGACTGTTTAAAATAGTTAAAATGACCATTGTTATTAGTTACGACCATTTTAAATAGTCATTTTAACTAGTCAATTTTTACAGTGCGGTATAATAGAGTACTTCTTGAAACGTCAGAGATCTAGGCGTCCACTTGAAGGGACTTCCTTTGATATGTCGCCCGTTTAAAAGAACCTCAATCTGGTAGACTCGAGCTCCTTCAGAAGGGCAGTGTTGAAAAGTGAAGGAACCATTATCCAATTTCTTGATTTCAGGTGAGCCAACAACACGCTTTGATCTAGCTACCTTGATGTTCACCTGCACTTTGTTTAAAGCCTCAGCTTGCGGCATGGTTTCTTTCTTAGGACGGATTTCAAATTTACTCGCCACGTTATATGGAGATATGAAGGGCCCACCTATAATTTCATTGCGCTCGTCAGGCCACTCACGCATAACCAAAGTGTATGCGGCCTCATCATCGCCTTCCTTGATCGACATCTTTTCTAGGTTTTGAAGAATACTTTGGTCCAGACTTGAATCAACTATAAGATCACATGATATCATGATGTCCCGCGGTGGTAGCATGTCAGTGGTAGACTTGACATCAGTGAGTTGTTGAGTTATCTCAGTTTTGGCTGCTAAAATTTCTAACTCGTTTCCTTTTCTCAAAACCTGTTCGGCGACGTCCACGCTTGTTTTTATTCTGCTGAGAGATGAGGCAAAATACTTCTCCTGGGTTTCATGGCGATCTTTTTGAGCCCGAGCTACCTTTTGTAACTGATCTTTCAAACTTTGTCTCTTTTTCTCTAGAGCTTCAATTTGCCTATTTATAACAGCATCAACTTTCAACGAAAGCTCGTTAAATTTTATTTTAGCCGAGTCTTTTTGAGATTTAATAGTCTTTAGTGACGTTTCTAGAGCAATCATCTTTGCTTTCAATTCATCAACAACCTTTGTAATCTTTTTCTTCTCAGCAGGATATATGTCTTGCACAAACTCGTACTTGTGTTCTCGGTGCTCTGTTATGGCACATTCGCGACAAATCAGCTGATCACAGGTTCGACAAAAAAGCTTGAGTTCTTCCCGCCTGTGCTTTTCACACATCAAAGTATCAACGGCGAATTGGCCATCAAGTTCTGAGAGGAGATTACTAATGAAAAAGTTGGTCGGCAGACCACTGACGTCAGCCCCAGGAATCTGTCAAAGCAAGGAATCATTATTTTGAATCATACTTTGGGAGAACTTTTTTTATTATTTATGTCAAGGCGGAAGCCCGTATTTACGTCATATCACGTCGAATGCATTTAGGATTCCCGTGGATTAGCCGCAACTTCTATCCAGGATAACAGGACGGTGACTGCAAGATATTTAAATTGTCATCACTGCTACGAAACGACCGGGTAATTATGATACATTTAGGTAAAATTAGGATAGTGTTAAAGGCTTGCCCTTAGGTATCATTTGCCCTTTCTTATAACATTTTTTGGATAAATTTGAATTCTGGTTGAAATCGAAGATGCAGCCTTCTTGGCCGCCATCTTCGATGACATTTGAGGCCCCTGAAAGGCCATAACCTATTACAGAGGACACAAAAGAAAATCTGTTTATTTTAACAACTTTTCTTGATAATGTAACACAGAAAAAATCCCACGGGGATCCTATCGATCCCTTTCTCTCGTACGTACTCCGGTGGGGGCATAAGTTGCCTTATAATTCCGAGAGTCCAAGGGACACCGTCCCGCAAGAATGTCTAAATTTTACCGACTTAATAGGTGGGTTCATACTAGGGTAGTAAGTAGACCTTAAGTACACTTGAGCTTTACTTCAGATGTGAACGGGTTTAATTTCAGCTCAAGTAGCCTACTTTGTGGCCATGGTAACACACTTCCTTCAAAGGAGCCGAAGTACACTCTCAAGTCTGGTTCAGACCATCCTTACGAGCCTACTTATGCTCTATCAAAACACATTCCGGAAACCGACGTCAATCAAACACGCTCTTGTGTGCTGTGTTTGTAAGTTTACTAATACAAGGTCACACAAGTATTCAAATGTTTCTCGGGTGACTCTGAAATGTTCCTTTCAAATAAAGTTAAGCCCTGGACTTGCTATCAAGTATCGAAGCCAGTTCTGTGGACGACGCCAAACCCAAGCTCTTCGTCTCCGTTGAGCGTTTTGTTGATTCATATGGGTCACAATCATCAGCAACAACATTTGCCTGTTTCTCCGCCTAATTCTAAATTCTTCCTCCATAACGTGAAAGTGATAAAGTTCGAAAAGCAAAGTTCTTTGACATTGCAGTAAAATAATTGTGAGCCGTGGTAAAAGGCAAGCAATTTGAAGGTTTCGAGGTCGCATGAATACAAGTGGAAAATTTGCTGCTTAACTTGATTGACAACCCGATTACCTTGAAAGCATACTTTGAATTCTAATGTGAACGCTTATCATGGTAAGTAAACATGCAAGATCTCAAGTGTACTTGAGCTCCGGCCATACTTAAGGTCTACTTATTCCGCTAGTATGAACCCACCTAATTTCTATGTTCAGTTAAAAATGTTCATGCACCTTTATTCGATGAAAAGATTTTAAAGGACAAAAACAACTTGTTTGGGGGCACAATGCTGGAAGTGGATTGCAGTGTTTACGAAATCATCTTTGATTTTTTTAACCGGCCGTCGCTATGGCGACCGCCGGTTTATAAAATGGACACGGTTTTGTCGTGATAGTCAGTTGGCTTAACATACGAACAAAGTGCTGTAAAGCTTGTGGTACGGGTACTCAAGAGCGGTACTGTCTTATATAAGACGCATGCGCATAAAGTACAGCCCAAAAATAATGCACGCGCAAGAACTTCTTTTTGCGTCCGCAAGCCGGGAACCTCTTGCGGCTACTTGCGGGACGCTTGCGCTTGGATACTGCAAGCCGCAAGAACTTCTTTGCGTTTAGAAGTTAAAACCGCAAGAACTTCTTTGTGGTAAGATGTCCGGACCGCAAGTAAGCACAAGAACGTCTTTGCGCTAACATCTTAAAAACCGGGAACCCGGAGAAGGTAAAAAAGAGACCACTTTGTAGTGCAACGCACGTTCGAAATCAGCTGCCTTTGTAGCTTGCAATCAGTTGTTTATTTGGTCGCTTGTAAGTTTTTTTCTTCGGTTTAGAATTTTTTATCTGATAAAGAGTTCACTAGGTTCTGAATTTGACGCTGGTCGCCTTCAATGCTATTTTTTAACGGCTAGGGAGAAACGAGACTCAAACGAAGCACGCGTATGTTATTGTTTATTATGTGTCCCGGAGTCCCAGACATGCGGTACGCTTAGCGGCGCGAACGATTTCGCTCGATTTATTTCACTTAAACAAGAAAGCCCATTGGGCATTTTAACCGGCCATTCTCACCCTCCCCACCCCTAGGTTTCACAGATGTTAGCGCGATCCTCTTTTTTTACGAACCGGCGTGACGAAAAGTGTGATTGTGTGACACAATATTTTGACTATAGCGGTACTGGATGACGTAATGTTTAAACTCTGATGACTCAGCTTATTTCTTATCGCTTTATTTGTGCTGAAAAACGCAAAATCACTCAAACGTTGAATGTCGATATGAATTCGTCCACAACTGAGAATGCTCACACAGGGACGACGAAGTATTTACTGTTGTGCCTAGACCTTAAATACAAACAGTGAACATAGCAGTAGAATCAAAATATAACGCTTGATAAACACGAGCTCGAGCAGATCGTCAGAGTATGGGGCACATCAAGGCATATCGCATGACGTGATGTTTAAATCCGGTTTGCTAACCCGGTAATCCCCTTGCAAAAGTAAACAAGCGAGCGGGGACGAAAGTCGCCCACGTCTTTGAAAGCTAACGCGCCTGTCGAGCCGCAATCGATTTCGCGCGCACTCGCCTGTTTTTCTTTTCCTTCACTATCTATCTCTGAACGGAAAGTGAGACTGCTCGTAGCCTTTAGCGAACACCACACGCAAGCCACACAAATCCGTCGATAATATTCAGATATTTTCGTTCTTTCAATGCAAAAAGACTCGTAACACCTGCCTTATTAATTAATATCCTTACTAATGACGATTCCTTCCTATCAACTTCTCGCCTCAAATAAACACTCATTTCTCTCCGTTCACAAGAACTATCATGTACTGATGGTGTAATCAACTAATATTGCATCATCACACTAGTACCAATTCCTTCTCTTCCTAGCCCACGCCGGCAAAACGCAACTGTCCTTTTTGTCCGCTGCGAAATACAAGTTAGCCAATCAGAAACCTTACAATCCACTTCGCAAACCACCCCCCCCCCCATAAAACGCCAAGGGAAACTGCCTCTCACGCAGCACAATATTACGCTGCTCCTATACAAAACGCAACTTTCAAAGCAAATCACATTCACAGAAGCGTGATATGCTCCTGACATTCACAAATCCTTCTGACTCCCACATTTTTACACCCCTCAAAATGTCAATCCCAATAAAAAACTCCTGCGCTAAAAAAATTTTCACCATAACCACTAACTGACCCTAACTAGATCAGACAACAAAGCCAATTTCGCATTCAATCCTATTAGCTGCTTTACTCAATTGCACATGCGTTATACAAGACAACTACAGTGCAGCCCAAAAATAATGCACGCGCAAGAAGTGGCGCAAGAAGTTCTTGCGCCGCAAGAACACGCAAGCCCGCGCAAGAAGCGAAAGTGCTAGGTTTTTGCAGTTTACCCGCAAGAACATTCGAAACGCAAGAAGTTGAAAATCTAGCCGCAAGAAGCCGCAAGAAGTTACTAATGTTACCGCAAGCCGCAAGAAGGCGCAAGAAGTACTGAGGGTCCAGCCGAAGAAACTTGTAGTGCTCGTGTTAGTGTGACGTATTGCAAAAGTAATGAGAGCGAATCTCGCGCTCTATTCTCTTTGAAATATCACCGAGCTTTCGAGCGATTTTTCGCCGTGTTGGCGTGTTGGCGTGTTGGCGCGACAATTCGCCAAGTCAAGCGAAAGTTCACAAGGCTAATAAAAAAATCAAGGAAGCAAATGTTCGAACAACCGAGGTATCGAAGAAAATTCACATCACGAAATGGAATATCCGCCAGCTTTCCGACTGCAAGATAAACACCCGGTAAACATGATCTCCGGCACATGACAAAACATGAACAATTTTTTTAAGCGTGTCTCAGACACAGTGATACGGGTTCAACTCAGAACTGACTCAATTCAGTTTTTATTCCATCCAAGAAATAGAAACAAAAAGGTCCAAAAGCTATAATTGTGGCAAACTGCGCGAACTCTTCTTTGACAGGCAAGACAAGACAAGACTTACACATGCAGGAGGTCATGCCATCTCGTGGGTGAAACCGTCAAGAATCCCTGCATCTTTACCAGTTTAATTTCCCAGCAAAAAAGGGATACTCGAAGAAATAGCATAGACATATGATTTCAACTACACATTCGCCTTTCGACACAGCTTGCTGCCCGGGGCTTGCTGTCTTGACGGCTTAGAGAACTGCTCATGCATTGCGTTACAAAATGTCATTCAAGCAAATCATACTAAATTTGCATACGGCAGATTTTGTGTTTACTCAGGTTAGAATTGACGTGCCGAATTTCTTTCAGATCGCGGAGTTTTAGTTTCCTTCAGACTTTTTTGGTTTACTTCGAAGATTTAAAATGTGATATCGACTTCAGCGCAATGAGTGGAACTATTTTTAAAAACATAATGTGTTTTTCCAATTAAGACTTCGAATATTATTCCTTCTCATCTGAGTGACCATGCTCATTTCTCACACGTGTGAGCGCAACTAATTAAAAGTATTTGTCCGAGTTTAATATGTTGGTGGAAGTACAGCAACACTGAACAGGTGAATGTCGGTTCTTTAATAATGTGACTGATGGACTGTGCTTTGCCATTGTTCCTCATTTAAGTGAAATAAATCGAGCGAAATCTTTCGCGCCGCTAAGCGTACCGCATGTCTGGGACTCCGGGACACATAAACAATAACATACGCGTGCTTCGTTTGAGTCTCGTTTCTCCCTAGCCGTTAAAAAATAACATAGAAGGCGACCAGTGTCAAATTCAGAACCTAGTGAACTCTTTATCTCATAAAAAATTCTAAACCGAAGAAAAAAACTTACAAGGGACCAAATAAACAACTGATTGCAAGTTACAAAGGCAGCCAATTTCGAACGTGCCTTGCGCTACAAAGTGGTCTCTTTTTTACCTTCTCCGGGTTCCGGGTTTTTGAAATGTTAGGGCAAAGACGTTCTTGCGCTTACTTGCGGTCCAGATATCTTACCACAAAGAAGTTCTTGCGGTTTTAACTTCTAAACGCAAAGAAGTTCTTGCGGCTTGCAGTATTCAAGCGCAGGCATCCTGCAAGTAGCCGCAAGACGTTCTCGGCTTGCGGACGCAAAAAGAAGTTCTTGCGCGTGCATTATTTTTGGGCTGTACTGTACAAAAAACCCCAAACTTAAACAATCCTTCGCCGTTCATATCTTAAATACTGTAAATTAAAAGACAAAAACATAGGAAAGTAACATTCAGAAGACTAATTTGCGCATGCGTCATATATAAGACAGTACCGCTCTTGAGTACCCGTACCACAAGCTTTACAGCACTTTCTTCGTATGTTAAGCCAACTTGCTTTCAGGAAAAACCGTGTCCATTTTATTAACCGGCGGTCGCCATCATGGCGACGGCCGGTTAATAAGGAACAACGGCAAAGCACAGTCCATCAGTCACATTATTAATGAACCGACATTCACCTGTTCAAAAGTCTTAATTGGAAAAACACATTATGTTTGTAAAAATAGTTCCATTCATTACGCTGAAGTCGATATCACATTTTAAAACTTCGAAGTAAACCAAGAAGTCTGAAGGAAACTAAAACTCCGCGATCTGAAAGAAATTCGACACGTCAATTCTAACCTGAGTAAACACAAATCTGCCGTATGCAAATTTAGTACGATTTGCATGAATGACATTTTGTAACGCAATGCATGAGCAGTTCTCTAAGCCGTCAAAACAGCAAGCCCCGGGCAGCAAGCTGTGTCGAAAGGCGAATGTGTAGTTGAAATCATATGTCTATGCTATTCCTTCGAGTATTCCTTTTTTGCTGGGAAGGTAAAGTGGTAAAGATGCAGGGATTCTTGACGAGTTCACCCACGAGATGGCATGACTTCCTGCACGTGTAAGTCTTGTCTTGTCTTGCCTGTCAAAGAAGAGTTCGCGCAGTTTGCCACAATTATAGCTTTTGGACTTTTTTGTTTCTATTTTTTTGATGGAATAAAAAACTGAATTGAGTCAGTTCTGAGTTGAACCCGTATTACCGTATCAGACACGCTTAAAAAAAATTGTTCATGTTTTGTCATGTGCCGGAGATCATGTTTACCGGTTGTTTTATCTTGCAGTCGGAAAGCTGGCGGATATTCCATTTCGTGACGTGAATTTTCTTCGATACTTCGGTTGTTCGAACATTTGCTTCCTTGAGTTTTTGATTAGCCTTGCGAACTTTCGCTTGACTTGGCGAATTGTCGCGCCAACGCGGCGAAAAATCGCTCGAAAGCTCGGCGATATTTCAAAGAGAATAGAGCGCGACATTCGCTCTCATTACTTTTGCAAATTACCTCACACTAACACGAGCACTACAAGTTTCTTCGGCTGGACCCGCAGTACTTCTTGCGCCTTCTTGCGGCTTGCGGTAACATTAGTAACTTCTTGCGGCTTCTTGCGGCTAGATTTTCAACTTCTTGCGCTTCGAATGTTCTTGCGGGTAAACCGCAAAAACATAGCACTTTCACTTCTTCCGCCGGCTTGCGTGTTCTTGCGGCGCAAGAACTTCTTGCGCCACTTCTTGCGCGTGCATTATTTTTGGGTTGTACTGTATTAGTCTGCTGAATGTTACCTTCGTGTGTTCTTTTCTTTTAATTTACAGTATTTAAGATATCAACGACGAAGGGTTGTTAAGTTTGGGGTTTTTTGTATTTGTCTTGTAAAACGCATGCGCAATTGAGTAAAGCAGCTAATAGGATGGAATGCGGAATTGGCTGTGTTGTCTGATCTAGTCAGTGGTTATGGTCAAAATTGTTCTAGCGCAGGTTCTTTTTATTGGGATTGACAATTTGAGGGTGTAAAAATGTGGGAGTCAGAAGGATTTGTGAATGTCAGGAGCATATCACGCTTCTGTGAATGTGATTTGCTTTGGAAGTTGCGTTTTGTATAGGAGCGGTGTAACATTGTGCTGCGTTTTATGGGGGGGGGTGGTTTGCGAAGTGGATTGTAAGGTTTCTGATTGGCTAACTTGTAATTCGCAGCGGACAAAAAGGACAGTTGCGTTTTGCCGGCGTGGGCTAGGAAGAGAAGGAATTGGTACTAGTATGATGATGCAATATTAGTGGATTGCACCATCAGTACATGATAGTTCTGACTTGTGAACGGGGAGAGATGAGTGTTTATTTGAGGCGAGAAGCTGATACGAAGGAATCGTCATTAATAAGGAGATCAATTAATAGGGTAGGTGTTACGAGTCTTTTTGCATTGAAAGAACGAAAATATCTGAATATTATCGACGGATTTGTGTGGTTTGCGTGTGGTGTATGCTAAAGGCTACGAGCAGTCTCTCTTTCCGTTCAGAGATAGTGAAGGAAAAGAAAAACAAGCGAGTGAGCGCGAAATCGATTGCGGCTCGACAGGCGCGTTAGCTTTCAAAGACGTGGGCGACTTTCGTCTCCGCTCGCTTGTTTACTTTTGCAAGGGGATTCCCGGGTTAGCAAACCGGATTTAAACATCACGTCATGAGATATGCCTTGACGTGCCCCATACTCTGACGATCTGCTCGAGCTCGTGTTTATCAAGCGTTATATTTTGATTCTACTGGTATGTTCACTGTTTGTATTTAAGGTCTAGGCACAACAGTAAATACTTCGTCGTCCCGGTGTGAGCATTCTCAGTTGTGGACGAATTTATACCGACAGTCAACGTTTGAGTGAATTTGCGTTTTTCAGCACAAATAAAAGCGATAAAAAAGATAAGCTGAGTCATCAGAGTTTAAACATTACGTCATCCAGTAACGTTATAGTCAAAATATTGTGTCACACAATCACACTTTTCGTCACGCCGGTTCGTATAAATAGAGGATCGCGCTAACATCTGTGAAACCTAGGGGTGGGGAGGGTCAGAATGGCCGGTTAAAATGCCCAATGGGCTTTCTTGTTTTCACTAGGTAGGTATAATCCTTAGACACGATTTGGCAAGGTTAGATTAAAAAAATCGGTTTCTAGGTGTACGAAATATGACGTCATAAGTGGCATGCGGTCAAGCCATTTTAGAAAAACTGCATGTTTTCCTTAAATGTCGAAAAAGCGACATTAATTATGTCATATTCTATATGTCTAGGATGAAAAACGTTTATTATATCCGCCGTTTTTGGAAAATTTCTAGTTTTGAACAAAATCCAAGATGATCTTGGCCGCCATTTTGGTTGACGTCACAGGCCCCCAGCAACGCCGCAAGCCATATTATTCACCACATCACGTAGAGCAACAACAACACCACCTTTATTTCACCTCGGATTTACAAGGGTAGCTGTATAGCTAATTTCTCCGAGAAAGAAAAGACAAAGAAAAAATAAAAATAATAATAAATATATAAATAAATAAAATAGTATTAATAATAAAAATAAAAATAAAATCATATATTATATATCACAGGTTATCTACCAGAGGCAAATTAAGTTCGAAATATTGTAACACAGCAAAAAACCAAGGGGTGCTCATCAACCTCCTCTTGTACCACGGCGGGGGCATGAGACAGGAGCCCACAACCCAGAGCAGTTTATTTTTACACTTAATTTCTCGCGAATTTTTATTCCCCGAAGGAGCCTTGCTAACTAATCAAATGCAAATGATTTGTCAGCCTTGCGTGATGCTTTGCGTTACGAATTGGACATTTTAGAAGGAGAAAGAACAATCTATTGCCGCTATTTTTGGAGGAGTGAGGACTCTTGCGCACCGAAACTTAAATTTTCGCGGGAAATGGTGTTGTAAACTTGTCTAAAAATAACCTGGTCTGCAAAATAGGCTTAGTATGGGAGTTGCACGCTCCGGGTTATGGGCCTCTGCATGAGATCGTTGTACGACCGAGGACTAGAGCAAACACTAGCTCCTTCCCATACTGAAAAAAACCAAAACATTAGCCTGGACAATGTTCCTCTAAGTGCTGAACCAAAGTAACATATGAATATTTCTTCTCTATTTCTCACCTCAGTTTTTCTTCTACATTCAGGACATGTGACTTGACAATTTCCTCGGCCATCTGTAGTCACGAGCCTCTCCAGGCACCTTTTGCAGTAGGTGTGCTGACAAGACAACACTTTTGGCTCCTTCAATCTCTCCAAACATATCGCACATTCCAAGTGTTTGGTCAATTTTTTCTCAACGCCTGACGCCATCTAATACCTATACGGAAAAAAAATGCCGGAGAGAGCTGTTTCAAAATATCCGCCATCCGGACTTTTTTCTCCACTTCTTGTAAAGATAGAATTAAGCAAAACGCATTTAACTGCATTACATCACGTGGAAGGCGTTATACATGAGTGACTGTTCTACCCACTATGTTAATTTCAGACAATTACAGTGCCGCGCGTCTTACCGTGGCCACCCAACAAACTTTTTCAAAAGTTATAATTAGCCAATCACAGCGCAAGATTTTGGTTGATGGTCACGCCTCCTCGAAAAGTATTCCGCGTGTTAATAAGCTTATCTGGTGCTTCTCTTCTGTTTCAACAAGGAATTCCGGGAGAAAAATCAAGTTCAACTGAAATTAAGCAAGTTTCGATGTGTCGTCCTGCTTTTACGAAAATCTGGAACGCTCGAATTGTTGCTTTCCATTCAAATCCAGCTACGCGCCATTTCTTGTCTTTTACCGCAACCGCCCGTTGAAGTAAAATTGTCAAAAAATATTTAAAACGATGAAATAATCAACACAGGACAGCTCGACAGACGTGACATGAGTTGACGTATTTTACGTTGCTCTAAAACCCGGATTCCTTTGGTAGTTCCAGGTTTCCGGACAGATGTGAGAGTCATGAGAGCCAACAATACGAGGTACATGCTAGCTTGGAGAATTCAAAACAATGTAGAGAAGACTTTTTGCAAGGGTTTCCTGAAATACATCTGTACATTTCCACTGTTGTAGTCGTAACCTTTCCTCTGTTCTCTGGCGCTGACTGAAGTAATATGGATTTGTACTTTTGTACAGAAAAGAACACTAAGGGTGCGTGTCTTTGGGAAAATCCAAATCCGGATTCTTGTATCCAAAAACGGATTTTGCGTTTCTTTACCTAAATCCAAAAATGGATTAATCACGGATTAGTGATCTGAAGAATCCACACTCCGAGTGGATACATCAGATCAAATCTAAATCCGGATTTTTAGGATTCATGATCCGTGCGTTTCTTTGGGGGACGGATCCGAAAATAGTACATCTATTAAGCGGTCTTCCATGCAAATTTACTGGTCTCGCCATATTTTCTCTCGATCTTGCGTGACAAAACATTCGATCGTGAAAAAGAAAATTCAGGTGATTATTCCGTTCCGTATATTTGAAAAGTTTTCTCCAAAAGTACAGACAGAAGCATTGACACGTCAGGATAACTTCATCTGTGTACCATTTCTGTAATTCAGGGACCAGATTTTGCTAACTGTGAACGCAAATAGCGAGTTCACTTAAACTACTGCAGATACTGTCCTTGTTTATAAATTATTTGTATTTCATTCTAGTTTAATTCTTGGGTAGTACGAGAGAAATATCGTTCTGACATATATATTGCGCGCCTCCAGCCTGTCTTGTCATGACAAAATAATCCTTTTTCGGATTTTGCGTTCCTTTGGTGTCGAAGAATCCATATGATCTGGGATCAAAAATCCGTTTTCGGATTTTCCCAAAGAAACGCACCCTAACTTGGGTTTGTTTTGGTATACGGTGTCGCTACCACAAAATGGACAAAAATAATCAAGTTGATGTAAACATGGCTATCTCTAAAACAGGGAACGGAGAATCGAGGAACGGGGAACGGGGAATCTCTAAAATAGGGAATCTCTAAACGGGGAATCTCTAAAATAGGGAATCTCTAAAATGGGGAATCTCTAAAATAGGGAATCTCTAAGACGGGGAATCTCTAAAATAGGGAATCTCTAAAACGGGGAATCTCTAAAATAGGGAATCTCTAAAACGGGGAATCTCTAAAATGGGGAATATCTGAAATTGCAAACCTTAAAATTATAGCATCGGTTCTTTGGAAGCTCAGCTTAGCGGGGTAAAAAGGTCAAGGTCGCGTTCTACGACTGATTGATTTCGAACACTTCGTAGGTTTCTGGTTTTCATGGCTGGCAGGTTAGCTGTCGATGTACAGTACGATCGGACCTCAGACGTCCGTTAAGAAGGGTGTTTTTCGCTCCCTTCACGGACTACTGATTTCACTCCGCGGGTTTGAAAAAATAACCACGTGATCACAGATCGTAGCATCTGTGAGCCTTACATATACATGTGAAAAACGTACAGTAGAACACCGGTAACTCGAACTCGGATAACTCGAACTCCCCCGCTAACTCGAACTAAGTCCCATTTCCCTTGGATTTGTCCCCACTTTTCAGTCATTTTTACTCGGTTAACTCGAACTCGGATAACTCGAATTCCCCGCTAACTCGAACTATATTTCGTTTAAAATTTTCACTGTTTTCCGGGATCTTTTCCGAGGTTAAGAATATTTAAAATCGACGTTTCGATCAGTTTCACTGATCTTCTTCAGGCTGTTGTTAAAAATGACAATATGGCGGATTGTTTCTCATGTTCAGCTTGGTAACCGCACCAATAAATCGTGACTATTACACGACGTATGTGAAAAAAGGGCGGGAAAATGTAACGAGGCCTGTTGAGTAATTTTACATTTGTGATACTTCACTGACTATTACAGTCTCCCTCACGATCGAAGAAGGAGTTCAGGATTGATTTCCACGTTTCAACATGGTCAAAACTGTTAAGCACTTTCATTCCGCGGTGCTTCTGTCGCAGTGATTCAATTCCTTCGAGAACCTTCCTTTGTCTCAACCCTCTCTCTGTCGCTACGATTTTTGCGTTTATCCAGTCAATACTTCTTTGGCACTCAATAGTGTGTCGTGCTAGGCCTCCATCTTCTTTGCCCATTCGTCTTTCGGCCGATAGAGTGTTTCCTTTTTGAAGGTCTTCATTTGTTAATCTGACTTTGTCCATGTGTTCTTTCTTTCGTGTTTGGAACAGGCGCCATGTCTCTCCTACATACACTGAATTCTGGCAGGTACACGGAATCTTATATACAACACATTTCTGCCTTTCACCAAGCGGCTCTTGACATGTACGTTTAATCTCTTTGATCTTTCTTCCAGGCTTGAAAGCAACTCGAAAAGAGTGTCGGTTAGCAGTTCTCCTGAACCGCTCAGACAACCCTTTTAAATATGGTATGGTCACGGCTCCACGACTTTCCTGTTCTTCCTGTTCTTTCTTGTCTATCTGTTGATGTCTTTGCTCCATAAACCTTCTCACGGTCTCTCTTGGATACCCATTCGCTACAAACACGTCTTCGATGTTGTTCAATTCTTCTGCTAGGCGTTTTTCATCACATAAGGCCCTCGCTCTGTCAGTAAAACCTTTCACAATCGCTCTCTTCATACTTTCTGGGTGATTGGACCTTTCCTTTACATTTATGTTTGTGTGAGTCTTCTTGTAATAGACAGAGCATTCTATCTTCTTGGTCTTCCTGTCTACGGTCTGTTTTAAATCAAGTACTGGTAAAACATCTCCTTCTTGGTCTTCTTTTGTGAACACAATTACTCCTGGCTCAATGGTATTGAGGTGATCTAGTATCTCTTGAGCTTCTCCTTCCTTGCATTTGGTCTCACTATCATCTACGTACCAGAACCATTCATTTAGGGGATATGGAGACGTTTCCATAGCTCTCAACTGGAAGTCTTCCATGTATATGATTGCAATTTCACCCGTGGCACCAAGGCCTATTGGTCCACTGTCTAAAACAAAATGACTTCCTCCATATTCACAATAGGTCAGATCGAACATCCACTTTAACAACTCCATTATTGATGTTACACTCATTGTGGTTGTTTCTCCGAGGTCCTCGTTCTCGTTTAACAATCTTTCCACTAGCTCTAACGCTTTGTCAATAGGTATGGAAGGGTACAAGTTCTTAACATCATAGCTGACCAGAATCTCATTTCTCTCTACTCTCCAATCTTTGATTTTCTCTTTGAGTTCCCTGGAGTTCTTAACATAAAGGCCACTCCTCCCTTGTATAGTTCTTAATATTGGGATTAGGGTCTTTGAAACCTTCTCAAAGGGGGATCCTACCATTGACACAATACCCCTCATTGGTACTCCTTCTTTATGGACCTTTGGCAGTCCAGTGAGTCTCGGTGCATGGCAATTCTTTGGTTTTAAGCGGTTGCCTTGATCTTCCGTTAACTCCTTTCTACTGACTATTCTGTCTATAACTTTTCCTCCGTCCCGACATACTTTGTCTGTCAGATCCCAGTCTTCTCCTGCTCTTATTGAGGGTCTCGCTTTGAGGTCGACGAGTACTTGTTTCATCTTGTATTCGTAACTTTCCTCGCCCCCCCCTGCTCTCATATCGATCCATGGCGACCATTATCCGTCCTTTATCCGCAGGTAGGAACACTTTCTCTTTGTCTTTCATGGCTTTTTTCTTTCCTCTCATTTTCCTTTTGTTAAATTCGTGGTGTAATTCTTATCCTTCGTTTTTCTTAGAATCTCTTTCACTTCCTCTCTAAGCTCGTCTATTTCTCTGTCAACTTCATTTTCATTCACTTTCTTCTTTTTCCCCTCCTCTTTGATCGTAGAACACATCTTTTCGGTCTCAGCAATGATCTTTTCATAAGGTATCTTTGTTGGAGCTTCACAAAAATCAGGACCAAGAGCCAGGTAGTTTTTAATATCCTCATCGATACCTTGTTTTGTGAGGTCAACAACTTCTACCTTGATCTTATCTCTCTTCGTCTTCTGGTAGTCATCTCTCTCTTTTTTCAAACGTTGCTCAGTCTAGTTCTTTTCCTTCTGCAATATTTCATACTTTCTTTTTCGTCGTTCTTTAATAATTCCGTTTTCTTTTAACCTTGATGTACTTACTACCTTCTCTAGCCATTGAAAATCGGTGTTTCCAAGTGTCTCTTTCAGTGTGACCGCTACTCCATCCACCTGGTGTTTCCCTTGGTAAATCTTTCGTCTAACATCCATTATCCTCGATTGAACTCTCGCATTCTCCAGTTTGGATTTCAATCGCATAACACTCTTGTTCTTCAAATCACTTCCATGTAAATATATTCTGAGGCCTTTTGGTATGATGTCGTCTTTTCTGCATCGCTTTAGAAACTTCAGATGGTTTGTCTGTCTGGCAAGTTTGGTTGTTGATTTCTGCAAGTTATCCGCAAGTTTCAAATAACGGCTCCCGTACCGATCTCTAATCCTATTTCTGAAACTTTCACCTCTCATCTTAAGAAATTAAAATTTTCACTGTTTTCCGGGATCTTTTCCGAGGTTAAGAATATTTAAAATCGACGTTTCGATCAGTTTCACTGATCTTCTTCAGGCTGTTGTTAAAAATGACAATATGGCGGATTGTTTCTCATGTTCAGCTTGGTAACCGCACCAATAAATCGAATGGTTCTGGTACGTAGATGATAGTGAGACCAAATGCAAGGAAGGAGAAGCTCAAGAGATACTAGATCACCTCAATACCATTGAGCCAGGAGTAATTGTGTTCACAAAAGAAGACCAAGAAGGAGATGTTTTACCAGTACTTGATTTAAAACAGACCGTAGACAGGAAGATAGACCAAGAAGATAGAATGCTCTGTCTATTACAAGAAGACTCACACAAACATAAATGTAAAGGAAAGGTCCAATCACCCAGAAAGTATGAAGAGAGCGATTGTGAAAGGTTTTACTGACAGAGCGAGGGCCTTATGTGATGAAAAACACCTAGCAGAAGAATTGAACAACATCGAAGACGTGTTTGTAGCGAATGGGTATCCAAGAGAGACCGTGAGAAGGTTTATGGAGCAAAGACATCAACAGATAGACAAGAAAGAACAGGAAGAACAGGAAGAACAGGAAAGTCGTGGAGCCGTGACCATACCATATTTAAAAGGGTTGTCTGAGCGGTTCAGGAGAACTGCTAACCGACACTCTTTTCGAGTTGCTTTCAAGCCTGGAAGAAAGATCAAAGAGATTAAACGTACATGTCAAGAGCCGCTTGGTGAAAGGCAGAAATGTGTTGTATATAAGATTCCGTGTACCTGCCAGAATTCAGTGTATGTAGGAGAGACATGGCGCCTGTTCCAAACACGAAAGAAAGAACACATGGACAAAGTCAGATTAACAAATGAAGACCTTCAAAAAGGAAACACTCTATCGGCCGAAAGACGAATGGGCAAAGAAGATGGAGGCCTAGCACGACACACTATTGAGTGCCAAAGAAGTATTGACTGGACAAACGCAAAAATCGTAGCGACAGAGAGAGGGTTGAGACAAAGGAAGGTTCTCGAAGGAATTGAATCACTGCGACAGAAGCACCGCGGAATGAAAGTGCTTAAGAGCGGATGTCTGTAAATATCGACCGGAGGCGTGCAATAAGGAAAATATCAAAATTCTGAAAAAAATTCACAAAGTAGCCCAAGGTGAACTATTAACAGAAATATATTTTTTACTTCGATCTGATAATTGTTTTAGACGTACGGAGGTAGCCTTCGTTTCGCAGCTCTCGGACCTGGCTTTCAGGATCTCACACAGTGCATTGCGAAAAGCCCGTTAACAAAATCAAAACAATTTTAACGAGAACAGCAAATAACTAGTCACATAGAGTAGTTAATTGCACACATTTTGAGTGTTCACTTTGTCAGTTTGGACTTGAATGGAATATTTGGGAGAATTTTCAATATTTATATTATTTTGAGCGATTTCTTGCAATGAAAAATTGACAAAATTGATGGTCTAAAATCATCGACTGGTACATGGCGTACGGTAAAGTATCCTATACCACGTAAAAGAGCATTACTTCATCTTTCAAAATCCGTTTTCAAAACCATGGGCAACTCAAAAGAAAATTTTTGAGGCCACGAAATACAAGTACTACTTTCGTGTAATTTGAGCGTTCCCGACACGGTAGTCCATGTTAAAAACTCGGATAAACACGACACAAAAACACGTTTGAACATCCAATGTTTAATATAAGCAGCTGTCAGGCATCAGTACATGTTAACAAGACTATTTTGCGGGATTTGGTATCGTTTGGACGAAATAAATAGACGAATTTAACCTGTTTCATCCACCTTATGAATCTACACGAGTCACGTGAAGTTTGTCAAAGGTCAAGTATTCCGACGCGTAAACACAACCAAATCCGAACATTTTACGCTCAGAAATTACTTTCTAACACATAGATCAATCGTTAATACTGTATGTTTTTCGTACCTTATTCTGGGCTTCTGGGTAGCGAGGAGATCTAGCAGAACTATCGCGAAAGACATCTTCGGCGGTTTCAAAATTATGCCAACGGCAGCAGAGATTGCGTTACTGTAGATTACAAGGGGAGACCGCTGTCATGTTACCTTCATTACGGGCTTCCGGAAAAATTCTCCACCTTCCCCCGAGAATATAATAGATTTATCTCTATTGAGATTGTGAATCGCCACATTCTTTATTAAATTCAAAAATAAATAAATGAATCATATTATATTATATATTTTTAAGCACATTCTCTAGATAACTATTCAATGTGCTTTGCATAGTAAAAAAGCAAAACCAACAATAAAGCGTATGTAAACCTCACACCTATTAACTTCAGTGCTGTAAAGTTAAATGGACGGATGTACGAATGCATCAGTTTTTTCCAAGAAATTAATTCAGGAGTTTGGACTTAAAGTACAAGTACAAGTGTGGGATGTTTAGATCACCGGCTCTCAGATCTTGTTAGTTAGCCATCTCATCACCTCAAAGCGATCGAAGAAATAGGTGCCTTTGGGTGGATCTGCTTTCAATGAGTAAAAAAAAATCATGTGTTTTCTTTAGCAATGAATGAAAATAAGAATGAAAATAAAAAGCCGTCCTTCGGGTCTTATTTTCCAAGAAAATAAGACCCCTTGGCAGCTCCTCCCACACCTCCGCCATTGCTATTATTCGTAGTTATCCCTGTGAGTTCATTATTTTTCAATAATAATGAACTCACAGGGATAACTACGAACAATAGGAATGGCCGAGGTATTGGAGGGGCTGCCAAGGGGGTCTTATTTTCTTGGAAAATAAGATCCTGCTTTTGCCAGTAGTCATCACTGTGAGCTGCTTGAAGCCGTCTGCAATGGCATTCAGTTTACCCAGTGTATCTCAGCAAATGGTCCATTCTTTGTACTCTTCAATCCAGCCTTCCCTCAGGACCACTTTTGGGCCTGACAACAGTTTACATAATTTGAAAGTAAATTCGCCCGAAATTATCTTGTAAATGGCATCGTGTCAGTATGCTGCTGCACTAGGTGGGGGATATTGTGGACGCACTGTTGTTAATCCAGTCGATTTTCACACCCGCAAGTTGCAAAAGAAAGGGACGCGGTAGGGGAAGCGCCACAAATGATTATTTCAGATGACAAGGGTGGTCTCTGTAAAACATGGAAAAATTCACGAGTAGTGAGGGCGCTTTACATGTATTTTCTAAGATAAACTCAGTTGATGAGAAATAGCTTAAATCCATGTTCTTTACCAGTGTGTTTTTAGTGAAAGTGCATCCACAGCCGGAGCGCGCCAGGGCGCATAGGAAAAAAAACAAGAAAAAAAACGGCTTTTCCTTTCTTCGCCCCAGTACTGTTCTCCCTCTACGCGCTTTGTGCGCTATAAAAATCAGTGACAGTGGGAAATACAGTACTCGCGCTCCTTTATTGCGGGGTGTGGGTAAAGTGAGGTTAAACTCTCCTCAGCTCCGTTTAAGCAATATTTAAGCCCGATCATCTAGCTGCATGTGTGAACCTGTCGTTGGAGTTACAACTACTGTGGTATTAACTTAGCTGCTCTTGTTAACAGACGTTCTGCCCTGGGTTTTAGGTTGAATCAGCAAATCTGACAACAAAGGATTTCAGATGATTCGTCAAGTCCAGTTTTCAAAGTTTTCGATTGTAATACGTTGTTAATTAGCATGATTTATCACGATGTGTCCACAATGTCCGCCAACAAGTGCAGCATACTGACACGATGCCATTTACAAGATTATTTAAGGCGAATTTACTTTCGACTTATGTAAACAGCATCAAGACCGAAAAAGGTGCTGAGGGAAACCTGGATTGGAGAGCAAAATAATGGGATATTTGCTGAGATACACTTGGTAAACTGAATGCCATTGCAGGCCAAGTGGCCCGGGGCCAAATGCGGCTGCAAGCAGTACAGTGATGACTATTCGCAAAAGCATTGCCAAAATAAAGTAAAAATGATGAACTCACGGGATTAATACGAACAATAGCAATGACGGAGGTATGGGACGGGCTGCCAAGGGGGTCTTATTTTCCGAAGGACCACTTTTTTGTTTTGTTTTTTTGTTTTGTTTTTTTTTCATTCTTATTTTCGTTCATTGATAAGGAACACGTTTTGGTTTTACTCATTCCAAGCAGATCCACCCAGAGGCACCTATTTCTTCGATCGCTTTGAGGTGATGAGATGGCCATTGTAAGAAGATCTGAGAGAATCTAAGCAACTCACACTTGTACTTGTACTTTAAGTCCAGAGTCCTAAATTAATTTCTTGGAAAAAAACTGATGCATTTGTGCATTCGTCCATTTGACTTTACAGTACTGACGTTAATAGGCGTGAGGTTTACATACGCTTTACCATTAGTTTTGCTTTTTTACCATGCAAAGCACATTGCATATTTATATAGACAATGCGCTTAAAAAATATAATATAATATGATTCATTTTTTATGTTTGAGGTTAATAAAGAATGTGGCGATTCACAATCTCAATATAGATATATCTATTATATTCTCGGGGTAAGATGGAGAATTTTTTGGGGAGCCCATAATGAAGGTAACGTGACAGCGGTCTCCCCTTGTAATCTACAGTAACGCAGTAACGCAGTCAGTAACGCAGTAACCGCAGTAACCGCCGAAGATGTCGTTCGCGACAGCTCCGCTAGATTTCCTCGCTACCCAGGAGCCCAGAATAAGGTACGAAAAACATGCAGTATTAACGATTAATCTATGTATTAAAAAGTAATTTCTGAGAGTAAAATGTTCGGATTTGGTTGTGTTTACGTGTCGGAATACTTGACCTTTGACAAACTTCACGTGACTCGTGTAGATTAAGGTGGATGAAACAGGTTAAATTCGCCTATTTATTTCGCCCAAACGATACCAATTCCCGCAAAATAGTCTTGTTAACATGTACTGATGCCTGAAAACTGTTTTTATTAAACAATGGATGTTCAAACATGTTTTTGTGTCGTGTTTTATCTGAGTTTTTATCATGGACCACCGTGTCGGGAACGCTCAAATTACACGAAAGTAGTACTTGTATTTTGTGGCCTCAAAAATTTTCTTTTGAGTTGCCCATGGTTTTGGAAACGGATTTTGAAAGACGAAGTAATGCTCTTTTACGTGGTGTAGGATACTTTACTGTACGCCATGTACCAGTCGATGATTTTAGGCCATCAATTTTGTCAATTTTTCATTGCAAGAAATCGCTCAAAATAATATAAATATTGAAAATTCTCCCAAATATTCCATTCAAGTCCGAACTGACAAAATGAACACTCAAAATGTGTGCAATTAACTACTCTATGTGATTAGTTATTTGCTGTTCTCGTTAAAATTGTTTTGATCTCGTTAACGGGCTTTTCGCGATGCACTGTGTGAGACCCTGAAAGCCAGGTCCGAGAGCTGCGAAACGAAGGCTACCTCCGTACGTCTAAAACAATTATCGGATCGAAGTAAAAAATATATTTCTGTTAATAGTTTACCTAGGGCTACTTTGTGAATTTTTTTCAGAATTTTGATATTTTCCTTATTGCACGCCTCCGGTCGATATTTACAGACATCCGCTCTTAACAGTTTTGACCATGTTGAAACGTGGAAATCAATCCTGAACTCCTTCTTCGATCGTGAGGGAGACTGTAATAGTCAGTGAAGTATCACAAATGTAAAATTACTCAACAGGCCTCGTTACATTTTCCCGCCCTTTTTTCACATACGTCGTGTAATAGTCACGATTTATTGGTGCGGTTACCAAGCTGAACATGAGAAACAATCCGCCATATTGTCATTTTTAACAACAGCCTGAAGAAGATCAGTGAAACTGATCAAAACGTCGATTTTAAATATTCTTAACCTCGGAAAAGATCCCGGAAAACAGTGAAAATTTTAATTTCTTAAGATGAGAGGTGAAAGTTTCAGAAATAGGATTATATTTCGTTTCTCTTGATCAAAATTTACCCCGATAACTCGAAATCTGGTTCTTGCAACTCACCACCTTGTCGTGTAACCACCTTGAGTGTGACTGAGTTACATTCACAGTACTGTATTATCATGAGAACTGATGCATAATCGTGTTACAGTTTCTGTCGAGAGAAGTTTAATTTGCACTGTACTGTCTACTGAAGTGCTGAAAACTCAGTAACCTATCAATTATTAACATGGAAAATTGAATATTCAATCGACCCCGATAACTCGAACCCCCGCTAACTCGAACTGTTTTTCGTTTCCCTTCAGAGTTCGAGTTATCAGGGTTCTACTGTATTTATTGTAATCGCCGGAGCCTGTTTGGCTTACTTGACAGATCGACTCATTCGTTATGAAGCTTACGTTTACGTAATGCGCCGATCAATTCGAAACTTCAACACCCCCCCCGGCATACCCCGGGCATTTGACTGTGCATCGTGCCCAGGGAGGGGGGAATTTGAACGTTGCGTTGGAAGGGTCGGGAATTTGAACCAGATTTATCTCTTGTCCTGACGTAATACGCCCGTGAGTTTTTTCGGTTTTTGCAGGGTTTGACGGATTTACAAGATAGAATTTCGTCTTTGTTTAACAAAGGCGAATAATGAAAGAACTCTTTCAAAAGGGTCTTTAAAAGAAGTTTGAAGCTGTCATTACGGCATCTCTCTCCTTGAAAAGTGTGAACAGTGTTGATTGAAGACGAAATTTGCCTTTGAGGAGAGGTAGTTCAGTATTAATTGGTGGGGCATTTGAACGGCTTTCTTGCCCCGAGGGGAGGGAATTTGAACAAGGCAATCTTCAAAAGTTCAAATGCCCGGGGGGTTGCCCGGGGGGGGATGTTGAACTTTCGAATTGATCGGCGCATAAGTTGTTCATATGTCGTCTCTAATTTTATTTACGCACGTAAAGCCAGTTAAATTCACGCCCATACGTACGTCAATTTTACGCAACAGTGGAAATCAACCTTTATGGGAAGGAATAATTTATGTCTGCACGCAAGCGACGTCGGAAATTAAAATATCGCACGTGCACCCGTACCACAATTTCTAGTTTTGGGAAACTGATCAATGTAGTCTCCTATCCTATGCATTTGGGTTTAAAAAAAAATCACACAACGCTCCTTCGTGACGACCCAAATAACGGCTACATAGGCTCTGTTATACAAAAATGAAGGCCGGCGAGTATCAGATCGTAAACACTTCAGGAAGACTACCAGCAAAAATCTGTAATGACAAACATAGCAGCAAGGCTGATCTGACTACGTAGAAAGATTTGACTTTGCAAGACATCAACACAACACTGATAGAACTTCAACAGAGCTGGATTGCAGCCGTAGACAGCTGTTTCGCTCTTCTTAGAGCTCATCAGTACGGCGTAAGTTTTTGTGGATCCCGGGTTCTGGATCGGCGTGCATCCTCAAGTTGATAATCAATTCAGTGTGTTACAAATTCAACAGAGTTAACAAATTATGGAGAAAGGGTTGCTTTATACATCCAAATGTCTCAAGGGAAATGAGTTTTGCCAAATTCGATAAGCGCCACAGACATAAATAATTACTACGCCTTTCAACAACGCCAACTGACCGGACTGAACGTCAACACCCAACTGAGGTCAACTGATATTCGCTGTTTTTTACTTCCGGTAATCATAAATACATCAACAACCAGAGAACCGTTTAAACGAGAAACCAACAAAGTGCTGGTGGTCGCACCATTCATACCCCACAAGCTTGACCTTTTGACCGCGCTGAGCTGAGTTTCGAAAGGACCGCTGCGATAATTTTTGGTTTTAGGGATTACCCGTTTTAAAAATTCCCTATTTTAGAGATTCCCCGTTTTAGAGATTCCCTTTTTTTGGAGATTCCCCGTTTTAGAGATTCCCTATTTTAGAGATTCCCCGTTTTAGAGATTCCCTATTTTAGAGATTCCCCGTTTTAGGGATTCCCTATTTTAGAGATTCCCTATTTTAGAGATTCCCCGTTTTAGAGATTCCCTATTTTTTGGAGATTCCCCGTTTTAGAGATTCCCTATTTTAGAGATTCCCCGTTTTAGAGATTCCCTATTTTAGAGATTCCCCGTTTTAGGGATTCCCTATTTTAGAGATTCCCCGTTTTAGAGATTCCCTATTTTAGAGATTCCCTATTTTAGAGATTCCCCGTTTTAGAGATTCCCTATTTTAGAGATTCCCCGTTTTAGGGATTCCCTATTTTAGAGATTCCCTATTTTAGAGATTCCCCGTTTTAGAGATTCCCTATTTTTTGGAGATTCCCCGTTTTAGAGATTCCCTATTTTAGAGATTCCCCGTTTTAGGGATTCCCTATTTTAGAGATTCCCCGTTTTAGGGATTCCCTATTTTAGAGATTCCCCGTTTTAGAGATTCCCTATTTTAGAGATTCCCTATTTTAGAGATTCCTTATTTTAGAGATTCCCCGTTTTAGAGATTCCCTATTTTAGAGATTCCCCGTTCCCTGTTTTAGAGATAGCCATGTAAACATTGTATAAATGTTTCACTCGCATCGGTTTAAATTCATTCAGAATCGCTCAGTCGCAGTCTGCTGTGTAAAGCTCGCATTCACATTACTGAGAGAGGATTTCAGCGAATGTCAGTCGATTTGTATTAGCGAATGCAAAGGCGAATAGAATTTTCCCAATACAATTGCCAGTGCGTACCACGGCGAAAGAGCGAATGGATTTATTCGCGAATGCAATGTCCGTCGAAAACATCGAATGCTAAGTGCAGCAGATTTCAAAACGTTCGCAAAGGCAGTGCATGGTTCATCTTTCTTTCCAAGGCTCCTATATTCTTCTCTAATGCCAAGTAGTAAGCAAAGTGGTGATCCGTAAAGTTAATGGGAGAAAAAGAAGAAACTTGAGGTCCGCCAAGCCCGCAAATTGAGATGTAGGGTTTGCGTGACAATGGGCTAGAAATGTCAAAACTTTGCAAGGAGGCGTGCACGTCAGGCAAATTTCGCGCTCTCTGATTAGATTGGCTATCTGGCTATCAGTCGAATATCTCCACTTTCATGTATTTATATACGAACGACGGTTCGAAGATTTTGCACATTGCGCCCTTTATCTTCTTTTCACTTTCGAGATTTCCTTGCTGTCTGTAAATGCCCATGTTATAGCGTCCACATACTGGGTTCTGAAATGCTATCTCAGTTTTGAAGCTTGAAACGATTCGTTTGCCGAGATGAGGTATGAAGTTTACAGAATCAAAACATGCGCCAGTTTGTTTTATTATAATCCAGTCATTCCGGCTCTATGAGAAATTAAGAACATTTGACAACTCTTCGGTTCAAGTTGGATCATTTTATTCGCAAGGTGTTAATTATATAGACGAATCTAATAAGGATCGTTCAATAAAGGATCGTTCGCATCACTTACCATCTTCTGTTTCTACTCAATCAGAACAAAAATTAACCTGCGATCAGGCTCTATTTTCGTTTCGCTCGGTGAAACATTTAGGCGGGACGGGCGAAACGAAAAATAGAGCCTGATACAATCCTTCTACGGAACGTCTGCCGCCCACTTTTTTGATTGATTGACATTCAACAAAACAGCCAATCAAAATTTCTTCTGCTTGCACGATCCTCGGTATGCAAATTTCCCATAACGGCAATTCGCAAAAAGTCACGCAAATGTCGGCAAAATAAGAAAATCATAGGCTACAATATATCTTCTAGGCACAACCACTCAAATTTACCCGATTGCTAACTTGAAGGTTCCGGTATTGTACATGGTTGCTCTGTCTGAGCTGAAACTGAATGAAAATTCAAAACACGACGAGGTTGTCATGTACCAAAATATGCTACGTGCTTGAATCCTTTCCCATTTTAGGTGGTATCCAGAAATATTCTCTTCGCATTTGTCACCGATTTTCTGCGTAAAAAACCTTGGGCAATTAAGAGAAGTACATTCAGTTTCATTCTTTAGAATAAAGATATAAATAAAACCGTAAGCGAATTTTATCTCTGAACAGCAGCGAATTTTAAAACGAAGAACATTTATTATAAAACTAGTCAGATCCTTTGATGTCAATGTCAGAGATCAATAAAACGACATAAGTGTTAAACAATGAATGAATATAAACTGAAATCGTTATTGCGACTTGATTGCGGCTCTCGCCAAACATCAGTTTACCTTCAAGTTTACCTAGTTATCGGTTGACTTGTTGATCATTCTTGGCGAAAGATACTTGTTCGTCTGCTGTTCGTTTTGTTTCGTAAAACGCGGAAACAACCACTACTCTGTTCATGAAAGCCGTCAAATGGGCTATTCCATTTAATATCCGCACCCCCCCCCCGGTTGAGGAACGGTGGAATTCTTTAGGGGTAAGGGATAAAAGTTGTGGAATTCTTCAGGGGTAAAGGCCAGAGGCTGAGGAATTCGTTAGCGGTAAAACCCATATTATAAGTGGAATTCTTCAGGGGTAAACAGAGATTTCATGGAATTCTTCAGGGGTAAATGTTTTTTTTTTGTTTTTTGTGAAATTCTCCAGGGGTAAACCCATTTCTTAAGGAAGTCTTCAGGGGGTAACACTTTTTAATGGAATTCTTTAGGGGTAAGAGGGAAAGGTCAGTCCTCAACCGGGGGGGGGGTGCGGATATTAAAGGGAATAGCCCAATGAAAATTCCGAGACGCGATGCGATAAAACGGAATACATACTTCACTGTTGCTGTACTTCTCTGCTCCAGGTGAGAGACAGCTTGCGTCAAACCGAACGCCATTCTCAGGAGAGAAAGAAATGGTGACAATTCTCCTAGAACGAAGAGAATTTATTAGAGCAACACATTTTACTTCGGCAGACTTGTTCCTTGGTTGTTCCTCGCGATGGCGGTCGGATCGAAATTGTGAGTGAGTCTCGTAGACAATTTACTTCCGTTGACAGCTCTGTTGTTAAAAGGCCAATAAGATTGCGAGATTCCCGCGGCCAAAATTTGGCCGCCGACACGAACTCCTGTGAGAGATTGTATCAGGCCTGTAAAATGCCGAATAGAAAAAATGCCGAATCAAGTACTGTGCCCAAAAGAGTACGACGCATAAGTTATGACTCATTGTGCAATATCTGTCTCAGCAGGAAGTATTTAGTTTCACATTGTAATCCAATGCACGCTTACTACACACACCACAAACCCACCCACCAAAAGAAAAGAGAAAAAAAAGGCTAAGGCGGTAGTCAACAACATAACTACAACAAAATCAAACCCTTTGGCAGTTTTTATTATGTAGTCCCGCATTCATGCTGACTGTGAGTACAATTGTCACTCGATCAGTCTCAAACCATGTCACGCAAACCCTTGATACAGTGTAACCAAAATAAACTAGACTGCGAGTAGTAATCTATTACACACTGCATCCATTGTCTTACCCCAATAAGATTGGGGATAAATTTGGCGACCCGACAATGGACACAGTGCGAATCTATGGGAGGGTGGGTGAGGGAAACAAATCCAGCGTTAGCTCCCAGGACCCCAAGGACCTACCCGTAAGTAACCCCCTCGCCTTGTACTTGCACGATTCCCGCCACACTGCAGTTGAGCTTAAGTGATAATTTATTCATATGCATTGATCTTATATGCGTTGCTATAATATATGCAGTGTGAATAGTCTCTAATTTTGGCAATGGCGATTACTGGGCGGGCGAAATACAAACACGCGCGCGCGCGCGAAATTTCGAGGCCATCGCCAAAATTAGAGACTACTCGCAGTCTAAAAATAAACCCAATGTGTTAACATTTTAAACACGCCAGCGACAAAGCGTTTTAAAATATCCGCAGAAGTAAGAGTTTCGCATCGCAGGATGAGCAAGTGTAAGGAAAGGTTTTTAAAACTGCGTTCACAACTGTACAGTTCGCATGCAATCGCTTTCGGGAACTTGAAGGCAACAACATGTACTCCGGGCTTAAAAATAAAAGAATCGCTTGTTACGATGTTTCACATGGTTAATAGTCAAAACTAAAGAAAATAACAGTGTACTGCTGCGTGCAGAATAGAGAATGGTGTTTGTCTACCCTAACGGTTAATAGACAGAGCTAAAGGAAAAATACTCAAAAAAAATTGGTGGTCCAGTGCGTGGCGAATAGAGCGCGAGAATGATGCTTGTCTACCCTAAAGGTTAACAGGCAGATCTGAAGGGAAAAAACACTGAAAACAGTTGGTGTTCTAGTGTGTGCCGAAAGGAAAAACACTAAAAACAGTTGGTGTTCTAGTGCGTGCCGAATAGAGCACGAGAAAGATCCTTGTCAAGAGAGGATGTGCTTGTCTACCTTAAGGTTTATAGGCAGATTTAAAGGAAAAAAATATTAAAAAATTGGTGTTCCAGTGCGTGCCGAATAGAGTACGAGAATGATGAAAGCACTACCATTCTGGTTTTTTGTTTTTCTTAGGGCTATATTTTTTGTTTTCTCCCTCTTCATTACCGTAGACAAGCATCATTCTTGCACTCTATTGGGCACGCGGTAGAACACCAATTGTTCTTAGTGGTTTTCCTTTAGATCTACCTATTAATACTTGATTAGACAAGCAGCTTTCTCGTACTCTATTCGGCACACAGGAACACCAACTCGTACTCCACTGATTCGGCACACACTAGAACACCAACTGTTTTTAGTATTTTTCCTTTGGATTCGTCTATTAACCGTTAGTGTAGACAAGCATTATTCTCGTACTCTATTCGGCTCGCACAGGAACACCAACTGTTTTTAGTGCAATTCCTTTGGATCTGCCTGTAAAACAATTGATTGGACAAGCATCACTCTCGTACTCTATTCGGCACGCGCTTAAACATCAATTCAGTGTTTTTTAATGTTTTTCCTTCAGATCTGCCTATTAAACAACAACAACAACAACAACAACCATTTTATTTTGCCAAATTAAATAGAAAAAAATTACACTAGAAACTAAATTAACTAAAATAGGCAAAAAACTACCCAGAATAGAAGTAACTAAACGAGCTGAGCAGTTACAAAAAAATTAAATTGCTTTGTCTAGGTTGTACATAAAAGAAGACAAAAGTAAAATAAGACAAGTAATAAGTAATTAAGTACAAAAAAAAATTAAGTACAATTGGTTAGACAAGCACCATTGTCGTACTCCATTCGGCACGCACTGGAACACCAATTTTTTAGTGTTTTTCCTTTAGATCTGTCTGTTAACCGTTAGGGTAGTCAAGCACCATTCTTGTACTCTATTCGGCACGCACTAGAACACCAATTGTTATTAGTGTTTTTTGTTTTAGATCTGCCTATTAAACAATTGGTTAGACAAGCATCATTCTCGTACTCTATTCGTTAGACAAGCATTATTCTCGTGCTCTATTCGGGACGCACTGGAACACCAATTGCTTTTAGTGTTTTTCCTTTAGATCTGCCTATTAACCGTTAGGGTAGTCAAGCATCATTTTCGTACTCCATTCGGCACGCACTGGAACACCAATTTTTTAGTGTTTTTTCCTTTAGATCTGCCTATTAACCGTTAGGGTAGTCAAGCATCATTCTCGTGCTCTATTCGGCACGCACTGGAACACCAATTGTTTTTAGTGTTTTTTGCTTTAGATCTGCCTATTAAACTGAATTGGTTAGACAAGCATCATTCTCATGCTCTATTCGGCACGCACTAGAACACCATTGGTTTTTAGTGTTTTTGCTTTAGATCTGCCTATTAAACAATTGGTTAGACAAGCATCGTTCTCGTACTCCATTCGGCACGCGCTAGCACACCAATTGTTTCAGTGTTTTTTTCGTTGGGATCTCAGGCCTATTAACCGTTAGGGTAGACAAACATCATTCTCGTGCTCTATTTGGCACGCACTGGAACACCAATTGTTTTGAGTATTTTTTCCTTTAGATCTGTCTATTAACCGTTAGGGTAGACAAACACCATTCTCTATTCTGCACGCAGCAGTACACTGTTATTTTCTTTAGTTTTGACTATGAACCATGTGAAACATCGTAACAAGCGATTCTTTTATTTTTAAGCCCGGAGTACATGTTGTTGCCTTCAAGTTCCCGAAAGCGATTGCATGCGAACTGTACAGTTGTGAACACAGTTTTAAAAACCTTTCCTTACACTTGCTCATCCTCGATACGAAACTCTTACTTCTGCGGATATTTTAAAACGCTTTGTCGCTGGCGTGTTCAAAATGTTAACACATTGGGTTTATTTTACCCTGCGAGCAGAGGCCCTTCGATCTTCCTAGATAAGTCGGGAAGGGGAAGGGACCTCTGCCAGCCGCCGCGACTTTCCCTGTTGAGCATGCGCTAAATTCAAATGCAACCGAGCCTTGTCGGCCTCGCTTCAATTGACATGTTTACTGAATGACAGCCGCGTCCACAACAAACTATTCTGACTTCGGTCGTATTAAACAAGAGAGATTTGAGGAAAGCTTTAATTAAACCGTAAGGCTGAGAATAATTCTGTTCGAATTTATGTCACAGTTTGAAAACTTGTCAGCCTCGAAATATTTTTGCTGATCAAGAAACTGCGATTTGTCGACTGTCAACATGTTGTTACAGTCCAGTGATTTCCAATTAGCGAGTCACGGAAAGCTCGCATAGAAATCATGGTCTTCGAGATATTTATTTTGTTTTGTCCCTCTTTTTGTCCCTGTCATTCAGAAGTATTTTCGTGTTGAGACTCTTTCGTCCTCAACATTCTCGGCTTTCATTCAACAAAACGCATTTGTGTCGAGTTTGTTTCGTATTTAAACTTCTCGGCCGTCATGCGGTAAATAAATTATATTTTGTACTGAGACCGTTTCGTCTTCAAAATTACCGGCCGCCAGTCGGCAAATAATTGTTTCTCTTGCCGTTTGCTTGTCTCGCCGTTGACCAAGATAAATGTCATTTCGCCATAAAAATAAGCGTTAAAGTGCTCATTCGCGTAGCCCTTCGCATCGATTCCCGCTCAATCCAAAAGTAAATTTTTTTTTGTCCGAAAGCAACCGCAACCCAGATTCTTTTGTTCCAGTTAGTAAATTAGCGATTTGCCATGGCCGGTTGGCAAACAGACAAAGAATCTTTACCACACAGAAAATAAAGCAAGGCCTTCGACTGGTGTTGTGTGAGTTTGCTTATTCCATGAGTATTCACTCTTCCCAGTGCACCTTTCACGGCTTAATCGAAGACATCTTTCGAAAGAGAAACGTCCGCTGCTGTGAACTTCACGAGCGCACCGAACGTACCGTGGGCGCGTATTTAGTCAGCAATTTCTAACAAAGCACACGCGCACTGAGCACAAACGGGAAAAACAGGTTTCAAACCGGACTGACTCATCCGTTTCGGTGGATGAGCGGCAAATCAAAGAAAGTCGCGGCGGCTGGCAGAGGTCCCTTCCTCTTCCCGACTTATCTAGGAAGATCGAAGGGCCTCTGCTCGCAGGGTAGGTTTATTTTGGTTACACTGTATCAAGGATTTGCGTGACATGGTTTGAGACTGATCGAGTGACAATTGTACTCACAGTCTAGTCTGCATGAATGCGGGACTACGTAATAAAAACTACCAAAGGGTTTGATTTTGTTGTAGTTATGTTGTTGACTACGGCCTTAGCCTTTTTTTTCTCTTTTCTTTTGGTGGGTGGGTTTGTAGTGTGTGTAGTAAGCGTGCATTGGATTACAATGTGAAACTAAATACTTCCTGCTGAGACAGATATAGCACAATGAGTCATAATTTATGCGTCGTACTCTTTTGGGCACAGTACTCTATTCGGCATTTAAGGCCCTATTTTAGCGAGCGACCAACGTAAGAGAATATGAGAGCGATGCTAAAATTCGGCCTGATCGCAGGTTAAACAAAAATATGCACACAGAGTTGTTCCAGTATTTTCTCGGAAAACTATGACCACGTGATACATGTTCGATGACCGTGATATATCGATATTCAGTGAATCATTTGTTTTCGCTTTAGTATTTAACGCTTAAAACCGCCCAAAATAACTTCTCAAGTCAACTGACAAATAAAACACACTGGATGCGCGGTAAAGCAATTTTATTAGTAAATTATGTTATGTTTTTCAAGGAGAGTTAAGATACGCGTGTCGAGACACAAATCACTGAAGATGACCGATCAGTTAGATATTTGCATTTATAAACGGCCGTCGGAGTAAAGAAAAGTCTCTCCAGACTGAGGATGGACGACGGACTACTCATATAACAATTTGTTCTTATTTCTAGGTCAAAGAACTCCGTGCAGTGCACATACAAACCACTTATATTTTGGACTGTTTGCTATTTCGTAATAATAACGGGTCGGACCTTGGGTTACCCGATGCTAGGGAATCCACACGATAGCGCTTCACCGGCTTGTACATTTAAGGTTTAACACTGTGCTCTTTATATTTGACGCTAAAGACTCACGTCTACTATCAGTATCATCTTCACGAGTTGTGAAGGCGCTGAAGTAAACATAGACCAATCGATCGGCACTGTATGAAATGAAATAGTGAGCGTATCTTGCACTCTGTCCAAAATGTGCTAGATCACCCGGAAAACAAACGAGCCGTTTGTTTAATGCACAAGGGTTATAAAAAAATGAACGGTTCCTTTGCCAAAGAAAAAAAGGTTGGATCTCTTACCTTCTTCGAATCAGACGTCTTCCTCTGGTCTTCTATCTGTTTTATATGCTTGAATGAACAAAGACTCATACACATAGTGAGGTGTTGTTTTCTCAGAAAACCATTATCACGTGACTCTGGCGTGACAATTTGTTTTTTGGCCTCCCTTCCCTAGCAGACCCCCTAAGCAGAGCTTTCCCAAGCTTGTAACGACCTGCAACAAGAGTAATTTATAATAACAAATATAGGTGTTTCGCTATATTTGACGTTAACTTCGAACTAAGCAACATTGCATGTGTTGTTGGATCACATTATTTAATTATTTTACCAACTGAACGGGATTCCATGCACGTAATTCATGAGTTACTTAGCTATTAATAGCGAACCTTGACCACTGTTGTCTATTTGCATCTTACTTTATTTCACGGTAAACATGTACAGCTATACTGTTTGAATTTCGGCTGTATCATTTCCAAATTGTCTGTCCAAAACGAAAAAAAAAATGCAGACCCATCAAATAACAGTGTGAATCGTGCATCGTTTATTGGGGAAAAACTGTCTTTACCCGGTGCGAATTTAATTTTCTGGTGTTAACGTGATGAACCTACAATGAATTATTAACCGGCCGTCGCCATGATGGCGACCGCCGGTTTATAAAATGGACACGGTTTTTGGTGAAAGCAAGTTGGCATAACATACGAAGAAAGTGCTGTAAGGCTTGTGGTACGGGTACTCAAGAGCGGTACTGTCTTATATAAGACGCATGCGCATGTTAGTCTTCTGAATGTTACCTTCCTATGTTTTTGTCTTTTAATTTACAGTATTTAAGATATGAACGGCGAAGGGTTGTTTAAGTTTGGGGTTTTTTGTACAGCACAGCCCAAAAATAATGCACGCGCAAGAACTTCTTTTTGCGTCCGCAAGCCGAGAACTTCTTGCGGCTACTTGCAGGATGCCTGCACTTGAATACTGCAAGCCGCAAGAACGTCTTTGCGTTTAGAAGTTAAAAACACAAGAACTTCTTTGTGGTAAGATATCTGGACCGCAAGTAAGCGCAAGAACGTCTTTGCGCTAACATCTTAAAAACCCGGAACCCGAAGAAGGTAAAAAAGAGACCACTTTGTAGCGCAAGGCACGTTCGAAATTGGCTGCCTTTGTAACTTGCAATCAGTTGTTTATTTGGTCCCTTGTAAGTTTTTGTCTTCGGTTTTGAATTTTTTATCCGATAAAGAGTTCACTAGGTTCTGAATTTGACACTGGTGGCCTTCTATGTTATTTTTTAACGGCTAGGGAGAAACGAGACTCAAACGAAGCACGCGTATGTTATTGTTTATGTGTCCTGGAGTCCCAGACATACGGTACGCTTAGCGGCGCGAAAGATTTCGCTCGATTTATTTCACTTAAATGAGGAACAATGGCAAAGCACAGTCCATCAGTCACATTATTAAAGAACCGACATTCACCTGTTCAGTGTTGCTGTACTTCCACCAACATATTAAACTCGGACAAATACTTTTAATTAGTTGCGCTCACACGTGTGAGAAATGAACATGGTCACTCAGATGAGAAGAAATAATACCCGAACTTAATTGGAAAAACACATTATGTTTGTAAAAATAGTTCCACTCATTACGCTGAAGTCGATATCACATTTTAAATCTTCGAAGTAAACCAAACAAGTCTGAAGGAAACTAAAACTCCGCGACCTGAAAGAAATTCGGCACGTCAATTCCAACCTGAGTAAACACAAATCTGCCGTATGCAAATTTGGTATGATTTGCTTGAATGACATTTTGTAACGCAATGCATGAGCAGTTCTCTAAGCCGTCAAGACAGCAAGCCCCGGGCAGCAAGCTGTGTCGAAAGGCGAATGTGTAGTTGAAATCATATGTCTATGCTATTTCTTCAAGTATCCCTTTTTTGCTGGGAAATTAAACTGGTAAAGATGCAGGGATTCTTGATGACTTCACTCACGCGATGGCATGACCTCCTGCATGTGTAAGTCTTGTCTTGCCTGTCAAAGAAGAGTTCGCGCAGTTTGCCACAATTATAGCTTTTGGACCTTTTTGTTTCTATTTCTTGGATGGAATAAAAAACTGAATTGAGTCAGTTCTGAGTTGAACCCGTATCACTGTATCTGAGACACGCTTAAAAAAATTGTTCATGTTTTGTCATGTGCCGGAGATCATGTTTACCGGGTGTTTATCTGGCAGTCGGAAAACTGGCGGATATTCCATTTCGTGATGTGAATTTTCGTCGATACTTCGGTTGTTCGACCATTTGCTTCCTTGATTTTTTGATTAGCCTTGTGAACTTTCGCTTGACTTGGCGAATTGTCGCGCCAACACGCCAACACGCCAACACGGCGAAAAATCGCTCGAAAGCTCGGTGATATTTCAAAGAGAATAGAGCGCGAGATTCGCTCTCATTACTTTTGCAATACGTCACACTAACACGAGCACTACAAGTTTCTTCGGCTGGACCCTCAGTACTTCTTGCGCCTTCTTGCGGCTTGCGGTAGCATTAGTAACTTCTTGCGGCTAGATTTTCAACTTCTTGCGTTTCGAATGTTCTTGCGGGTAAACTGCAAAAACCTAGCACTTTCACTTCTTGCGCGGGCTTGCGTGTTCTTGCGGCGCAAGAACTTCTTGCGCCACTTCTTGCGCGTGCATTATTTTTGATAGGATTGAATGCGAAAATAGGATTGAATGCGAAATTGACTGTGTTGTCTGATCTAGTTAGTGGTTATGGTGAAAATTTTTTTAGCGCAGGAGTTTTTTTATTGGGATTGACATTTTCAGGGGTGTAAAAATGTGGGAGTCAGAAGGATTTGTGAATGTCAGGAGCATATCACGCTTCTGTGAAGGTGATTTGCTTTGAAAGTTGCGTTTTGCGTGAGAGGCAGTTTCCCTTGGCGTTTTTGTGGGGGGGGGGTGGTTTACGAAGTGGATTGTAAGGCTTCTGATTGGCTAACTTGTATTTCGCAGCAGACAAAAAGGACAGTTGCGTTTTGCCGGCGTGGGCTAGGAAGAGAAGGAATTGGTACTAGTATGATGATGCAATATTAGTTGATTGCACATCAGTACATGATAGTTCTTGTGAGCGGAGAGAAATGAGTGTTTATTTGAGGCGAGAAGTTGATACGAAGGAATCGTCATTAATAAGGAGATTAATTAATAAGGCATGTGTTACGAGTCTTTTTGCATTGAAAGAACGAAAATATCTGAATATTATCGACGGATTTGTGTGGTTTGCGTGTGGTGTTCGCTAAAGGCTACGAGCAGTCTCACTTTCCGTTTAGAGATAGATAGTGAAGGAAAAGAAAAACAGGCGAGTGAGCGCGAAACCGATTGCGGCTCGACAGGCGCGTTAGCTTTCAAAGACGTGGGCGACTTTCGTCCCCGCTCGCTTGTTTACCTGGTTAGCAAACTGGATTTAAACATCACGTCATGAGATATCTTGACGTGCCCCATACTCTGACGATCTGCTCGAGCTCGTGTTTATCAAGCGTTATATTTTGATTCTACTGCTATGTTCACTGTTGTATTTAAGGTCTAGGCACAACAGTAAATACTTCGTCGTCCCTGTGTGAGCATTCTCAGTTGTGGACGAATTCATATCGACATTCAACGTTTTAGTGATTTTGCGTTTTTCAGCACAAATAAAGCGATAAGAAAGATAAGCTGAGTCATCAGAGTTTAAACATTACGTCATCCAGTACCGCTATAGTCAAAATATTGTGTCACACAATCACACTTTTCGTCACGCCGGTTCGTAAAAAAGAGGATCGCGCTAACATTTGTGAAACCTAGAGGTTGGGAGGGTCAGAATGGCCGGTTAAAATGCCCAATGGGCTTTCTTGTTTATCAGAATATGAACTGACATAGGAAGTAGTAGCCTCCCACGCAGTCCCTGAAAACGACTGCGTGGGAGGCTAAGGAAGTTATATAGTGACATGAAAACACTTCTCTCTCTAACTAAAGAAGCTTCATCTACTGCACTGAGTAATGACTGCAAAATTTACTAAGCCGATCATCATAATAGCTCTCGCTTATCTTTTTTGGATAGGATATATAAACCCACCAGGCTTTTACTACTACTTCCCTCCACCACCCCTCACAGTATTTCGTTTTCGAACATGACAGTCTTCCAACAGTATTTGCGTGACTCTTTGCGCTGACCCTTCTTCGTAATTCAACATCTTTTCAGAGGTTTTAAAAATACCAGCCCCCTAAAAACGACTGTGTGAAAGGCTACCAAATAACTACACAAATGACAAACAAAACACACCAGACGTAAGGTTAAGCACTTTTATCATCATTTTTATTATAAAATCGTGTTTCGGAACAGTAACACAAAGCAGAAACGCGTCGAAACGCGCGATCGACACAAACCACGCTAGATAGCCGAACAATGTAAGATGAATTCGTATTTCAGGCCCGGCCAGGGGTTTTGGGTATACGGTTTCTAGGGCGTTTTTTACCAAGGTATTCGGTATTTTGTGCCAAAATTTTCAGGTATAGGGTATTCTGTATTTCAATAATTTTAGGTATTTGTTATCAGCGTTTTTGCATTTTTAAGGATATTGGTATCCCAGGGGGAAGAAATGAGGTATATTGGTATTCCACTACCCCCCCCCCCCCCCTGGCCGGCCTGGTATTTAGAAACCATGGTAGTATAGGTCAAGACGTCTTTGGAATAAGCATGCAAACCACTTATATGTTAGGATGTTCGCTATTTCGCAATAGTACCGGAATAGTAGTAGGTCGGAACTTGGTTTAACTGTAATGCCAGTGACTCGACACGCGATAGCGCTTATGAATTTGAAGCTAAGCTGCCATAACTACCGTCCGGATTTATTTTACGAGTTTCAAAGTAGGCTGAAGTAGATAAACAATTGTTCGGCAATGTATGAAATGAATTAGCGCACGTTTCTGTGCTGTCTGTGCTCTCTGTCCAAGGTATCCCGAAGGCATGGACCATATGAGGCCCTGTTAGGGGGGGGGGGGTTCTGAATAATCCATAATCCTGGGTAAATTTTGGAAATAATCCGTATCCCAATTTTGTCAACAAAAATATCCCTAAAATAAAATTCTCAAACAATCTATGTATAGTATTTCCTAATTACCATTGTGTGTCACATAGACTTGGGCACTGTATGTCAGGTATGTCAGGGGTTGCATTTCCATACCCCTGATGAAACGTAGGGTGGTTACTGAGGCAGTGAACTTTGAACGTACGTGTTTATGAAAGTGTTATGAGCTATAATACACAGGAAACGAGGCTTAGCTACAGAGAACGACATAATCACTCAAAATTAAACATAATTCCGATCATTTCTGTTCTTGGACGCTCTTCCAGATCTTGTTGTTGTTCTCGTGAAGATATGTTCATCGTTGTTACTGTGTCTAATGTCAATGAACTCTTGGTCATCGTGGTCATATTGTTCTCGGTTGGTCAACATGTTGCCTTCATCTCGTGTTGTTTGCACATTGTACTGATACACCATGAAATCACCTCAACACAGCATGTGATTGCCTTAACTTGAAGGGGGGCTCTCAGGTCTTCCACAAATCTCAGCAGATGAGATATTTCTTGTGAAAACCACAGTGCACTAGTTACTTGGGTACTGTCATCGAGGGGTGCTTCGAGGCATGAAAGATAGAAAGGAGATGGCCTGGCCTCACTTGGGTGAAAACTGGCTCTCACACAGGCAATAATTGGCTTTTTCGGCTGCAAGAGATCAACAGGTGACACACGTGTAATAGGTAATGAACCTTTCGATTGGGCATGGATGTCACCAGTTTCATCGGTCTGTCTTGATGTCCTTGATACTACTGTTTTCAAAGGCGAAAGATTTAACGAACAAGCAATCCTTGATATCCGCACACATTTTAAGCCAACAGAGACTTCCCAGCTAGTGCACTCACTTCTCTTCCTGTCACCCACCAGGGGTTAGAAAAGGGTTTATCAAAGGTGAAGCTTTAAGACTTCTTAGAACAAACTCTTCAGCGAAATCTTTCGTTGAGAATATCAGTCAACCAATTTAAGGCACATCTTCGTGCGAGACACTACCCCAACAGTTTAGTAGAAAGAATAGCGGCGGAAGTCAAATTCAGCGCAAGGAAGTCGGCACTTCAACAAAGACAGCAAGTGCGGAAAAAAATTCTGCCTTTCGTGACAACATTCCACCCGGCTGTACCTAACCTTAAGAACATCCTTATGAGCAAATGGCACTTAATTCAAAATCAACCATTGCTAAGAAAAATATACAAGGAACCCCCTATAATGCCATACAAAAAAGGAAAATCTCTAGGGATATACTCGTGAGAGCTAAACTATAAGGTCAAGGAAACACATTAGCACGAGCATATGAGCCGCGTTTGGCCTGTCAACAGTTTATTCCACTCTAGTGAAAACGATGGTCGATCCTCCATTTTGAGACCAATATTACCCAGAAGTCCCTGGCAACGAGGTTGGCGACTACTACCGCAAGACATCGCGGGCTCGGAATTTTGACCATGAGGCCTCAATGGAGATAAGATGTCTAAAATGGGTCGTTCTTTCTATAACTTTTATGACCTTTTAATACCCTTAAATGTTAAAGTAATCAATGCGATAATAACCCAATAATCCGTAATCTTAAAAATCCTGACAACAGAAATAATCGTAATCTTTAAATTTAGTGGCCAATAATCCGTATCCGTTCTCTAAAAACCCCTAATAATCCATAATCCTAAAACCTTAACAGGGCCTCCCATATCACCCGGACGTAACGAGCTCTTTGAACCGCACATGGGTTTATTACGAGATGTACCGTTCTAATAACGTTCCATTTCTACAAAAATAACTTTACAAGCACTAACTTTTCAAGCAATGCTTCCATCACTTTAATACCTTCTTTAGATCAGATGCCCGTCCTTCCTTAGTTCCTGCGTCAGAACAAAGAAGCATACATCAGTGAGGTGTTGACTTTTTCTCCCGGGGGGGGACTCCTATATGAAAGTGACGGGGATGCTCGTCGTCTCGCTTAGGGTTGTAAATTGCAGATTTTGGTCTCACTTAGAGTGTTGAGGACGGAAAGCCAATATTTTTACCCACACAGGTATCGCTTAGGGTTGTGTGTGAAGAAATGTCTATATTATACTGTGTTAGTGGTCTAGAGCAGCAAACAAATCGCCGTTGTTAAAATTTACTCATAGAAGACAGCATTCGATTGCAACATCTTTAGCGCAATTAACATCTGTATAGCTCTTATTTAGTTGTCTGTTTTTGCATGGTCTCCCTTAGGGGTTAAATAAAGTCGGAGCCACGCCCAGATTGGTCTCCTTTAGGGTGTTAATTCTAATTTTCCGACGAGCATCCCCGTCACTTTAATATGGGAGTCCCCCCGGGCGTTTTCTCGGAAAGCACGTGACTCCGTCAGTGGGGGTCGGGGCAGGGAAGAGAGGGGGAAGAAGGTTAGGGTTGCTTTATTCGGCGTTACTGCTTACAAGCGATGACAGTAAGCTGGATTCAGTGCATAATTCAGAAGTTAGCTGTTTATAATGACCCTTGACCATTCTTGCCTGTCGGCACCTTATTCTATTTTACGGTAGAAAGCTAGACTGTTCATGTTTGTTGTTCCAGCTACTGCCGGATTTAAGGCTTACGTATTCTAATACACCTCCTTTCAACCAAACTAGCGAAGGAATAAGCTAAGACTGCAGGCATATCCCGACTTCTTGGTCCGGAGGGGCAGCAAGGGTTTGCATGCCATACAGATATGGATGCTGTGCTTGTTATGCTAGACAGCTAGTAAGTCTACAGTGCGTATAAAACGTGTTATTAACTTCGTATGGGGACGTTACGAGGGGATGTTAGATGCTAATTTTCCCGACGTTTTAGGTCTTTTCGTTACTTATCTCTTTGAGATGCCATTAAATCAAAAAACGTCCATCATAGGTGAGTATAGTGAGAGCTCTCATAATCTTTTTAGTTGTAAGTAAATGAGCCTCTAAGGTTTGAAAAAAGTTGTTTCAAGGTTGGCCTTTTCAAAGCATACAGATCGTGAGGAGCCCACGGAAAAAAATAGCGAGCTACGATGCCAGGGAGGTAAAGGCGAGGGGACTGGGAAGATGGGCGGTCTCCTCGTCCTAACCTTCCTGCAGACGCAGGAACGAAAGAGTCTGAAGGCAGTCTGCTGAACTCCGCCAGGGACAGGTTATTTTTAAAGTTTTTCAGGCGTTTTTCTGGGTACGCTGCTGAAAGGAATAACTGTTCCTTTAACCAACATGATGGTCTCGGAAGATTCTTAGCCAGCACATTGCGAAACATGTTTTTCATATTTCTTAGGCAGCAATAAATCGTTTTATAGGGTCCCAATAACAGGCAACAAGCATAACAATTCAAATTTAGACACTTCGTTTTGTAAGGAAGGCGTGGCTCAAGTCAACAGTTTTACTTTTCGTAGTTTGGGTGGGGGAGGGGGGAGCAATTACACAAAAGGCCTGGTCATACTTTTGATAGGGGATTTGAGGCTGACTGTTAACAGAAATTTACTCATCAGACTTTTACGTTGTTCCTAGCAATATCAGTTTCCTACAGAGTAATTTTCTTCCAGGAAAAAGGCTATGTAAAATCACTTTTTAGCCGAATTGTCTTGAGTTTTCTGGCGAAGGGCAAAGATTCAGTAGGGTTTAGCTCTGAAATGGCATTTAGTGTCAAGGGAGCACCCGCACCGCTTCCAGACGAGGTCTAGGATTAGTCGAGGAGAACAATAGGTAAAGAACGAAACAATAGCCCTAACCCTGATAACAATAGACGGTGCAGGTTAAAGGGACCAGTGAAATTAGAGGTTTGGAACCGTGCAGGTCTACCGAGTGTCAACCGTGTGTGTGTCCTACTCCTTCGTAGTCTCAGCCGAAAGGTACGTAGTTCTCCCGCAAAAAAAGGGGGGGTGGGGAGAGACGACACGTAGTTCGGACTACGGGCTGCAGCAGGTTGCAAAAACCTTACTTAATTGGCCTGTGGCTCGTTTTTCCACAACAGCCTTAAAATTTTTGGCAATAGGTTTAGAAATTTTTGGGAGGACAAGATTGACTACCCTCACTGAAATTACAGGGATAAGTGATAACGAAACTCTCCTTTACCAGGGACCCAGTACGTATACATACTGAAAAACAATTTATTCGCCTTCACTATCCTTTAAAATGGGATAACATATTTACATATTTTTGGGTTGATTTATGCTGGTACTGTGTAAAATCCATCGCCCCATTCCAGTGTTGCCCGATTCAATAAGGGTGCAAAAACTTCAAAAATCTCTTTGAAAGGTACCTTATCACGGCGAAGAAAAGCTTAAAAATAAAAGGCGTGATGGCAAACAAAAGTTCGCATAGGAGTATAGTTTGCTACCAGGTTTACCACCCGTTCACAAACACCTTCGTTTATTTACCAGCACAAGTACACAAACGTCTGTATTTTACAACATCCATATTTTGTTCTCATCTACATAAATCAAGTTTTTCATTTTACAACAGCAACGTTAACTAATACAGTAACAACCGCTTAGCTACAATTAGCTATGGAGGATTAGCATAGGGGCAAATTGAATAATTGTGCCCTATGGCTTAGGACTCCAAGCAGTGGGAGGTCCCCCTTCCAGACACCCTCCCCCCCCCCCCCTTACACACACAAAACAACAATGGGAAATCGAAAAAAAGTAACCAAACAAACAATGAAGAGCCTAAAGAGAACTTCAGGTGCCTTTTATTCCCCGAGGAGGTTGGCCCACAGAGCGGCGTCACTATGACATACTCAACTTTTCTCGTGTCAGCTTTCGGTTGGTTTTGTTCGAACCTTAAGGCGAGAAGAACTAAAACCTTGGACATCTATGTGAAAGTTAGATCCCTTTCAAACGTGGAAATTTTTATGCTCCGAAACTTATCCACTGAGAAAAAGTTATTGCTTCGGCTGATTGCAAAAGATTCGGCATTGGATTGAAACGGGCCTTGTTAAAAAAAAATGTAAAATAGTCTTTCGACATAACATCAGTTAACTGGGAATTCTCCAGATGTGCCAGGGCAACAGAGTTCCTTCATCCACTGCTGCAACTAAAGCAATTTATAAACATTTTATACCGGGAACTCCCTTTAGTGCCGGATCATCGAGGCACCATACAAAAAATCTTGGTCGTCGGTTAAACGAGGTTTCAATGACTGCATGAATTTTATTTCTTCGGTCCAAATATAATTCATTGCCAAACAGATCGTATGGTCTTAAGGCGTTTTGCACTGTTAACTGAAATCGAGTTAAAACTATCTGAAGCCTATAATACTACAGGAAAGCTATGTTTGTCAGTAATCAAGGTGACGCTACTAGCATTACAAAATGTACATTACATTTAATTGTCAATACAAGCATATTGATCATATTGAGCATATTGATGAAGCATATTTCTTATTAATTAACATCATCGTTGTCCTGAAAAACGTGATCAGTCAGTTTTATTAAAGTTATAATAAAAACCATAGGGAAATAGACGGCGCCCATGACTATCACTATTACTGCCGTCATCGTTGTCATCATCATCGTTGTCGTCCCCATCGTCAATGTCGTCGTCGTCGTCGTCGTCATCATCATCATCATCATCATCATCATCATCATCATCGCAAGGTATCATGCGTTTGCTTATCTTTGCCACCATTTGAACCATTTCTGTGTTGAGAGGTGAACCGATTTTAAGGTAATACAAAGTAAAGCGCTGTGGTTTTGATTCTGATTTTTCCGACTTTCTGTCAGTAAGGGCTTTAATTATCTGATTTTTTGTTGCTACAACCTCTGCTTGGTGCCCTTTTCTTGATGCCTCTACCGCAAACTTCACACTACTTTTCATACTTTTAAGAGCAGTGACAAAAGATTCCTTTTGGCTTTGGCGATTTTTTTCATGGAACCAAGCTAATTCTTGTAACTCATTTTTCAATTCTTTTCTCTTTTTCTCTAAAATCTTAATCTGCTTGTTTATAAAAACATCGATTTTGGAAGAAACATCTTTGCAGTTAGCCCGAGCCTTCCGGTTTTGGATGTCAAGATTCTTTATTGAGGCTTCCAAAGCCAAAATATCTGCTTTCGATTCGTCTATGGCCTTAGCTTTTCAATCTTCTTCTTTTCAGGAGGGTAGGTATCCTTAACGAACTTGTACCTGTGGTCGCGATGATCACAGTCGCGGCAAATTAGCTTCTCACAGGTTTGACAAAACAGCTTGAGTGTTTCTCCTTCATGATTTTCACAACTTGGGCTCGCAGCGGATTGGCCATCAAGTTCTGAGAGAAGCTGATTAATAAGGAAGTTGGTCGGCAGCCTCTTGACGTTACCCCCAGGAATCTGTCAACGTAAGGTACATATTTTACTAAAATCGATCAAGCTATATCCTGGCGGAAACCAGTACAAGAGCTATATAGGAATGGGCGTCCCCAAAGGATGTGGATTTTAAACCGTTATGCTCTCAACGAGCTATATAGTATAGAGTTTGAAACAAGGTATTTTTTGTTTACTGGTCTTAAATAGGGTAAAACGTTATACTAATTAGTCTGAGAAGCAAAACAATTTAGGCAGGTTAGCTCGACAAAGTAAAGTAAAGTAAAGTAAAGTAAAATCTTTAATTTAAAGAGGGTAACACTAAATAATGCAAAACACTAATAAACTTGTAGCCCTCTATCTAAGCTAAATTAAAAATAATAAAAAGAGTTAAAAACTATGTACAAGGTCTGATTGCGGGCGAGCAAAAGCGAGCCCGCAGACCTAATCTTGGAGGTGGTGGTCAGCGGCACTTAAATTGTTTAGCCGAGTTGGAGCAAAATGTGGACACATTCTTGGCATTCCCATGGACTTCCAACTGGTATGAATGGTATGTCAGCGAAGGCCCTGGTGTTGAGTTCAAGGTCCGTGCGAACACCGCGAACACCGTGCGGAACTCGCGCAAAAGGTTTCCTTTATACAACTACCGTTGTACAGAATTACTGAATTAAACCGTCGCTCTATAATTTATTTTCAATGCTAGCGTATAAAGAAGGCTCGGTTTCGCCGAGTCAACTGATTGTTTCCATCGAGCGGTGAAATTATAATTTCAGCGGCATGAATTTACTAGTTTACCGGGCCCGTGGAAATTAATTTGTCACGCAATATTGTAAGCTTAAAGCTCAAACAAACGCTGTATTGAACCTAAAGAATTTCTGTACCGAGACACCGAATTATGTCCGGTGTGCGACACATGCAGACTGCAGACTTGCAGCCTGCAGACTTGCAGACTTGCAGACTTGCAGACTTGCAGACCTGTAGACTTGCAGACCTACAGACTTGCAGACTCGCAGACCTACAGACTTGCAGACTTGCAGACTTGCAGACCTGCAGACTTGCAGACCTGCAGACTTGTAGACTTGCAGACCTGCAGACTTGCAGACTCGCAGACTCAACATACTGTCCTTTCCTAATTCATTTTTAAACTAACGTTGAGCAAACTTCGCTGTTTTCCACATCATTGTGGTGCGATTCCGAAGCTTGTTAGTCGTGTAAACATACGGATTTGTGCTATCTAAAATTAATAAAACACTAGTTGAAAGTTGCATACACGGTTCTATGTCCTCTATGTATAACAGCTGTGTAAGCGAGTTGACTGGTGTGGCTCAAGCTTATTTGACCCCTAAAAGATACCGTTCCAAACCAGGCAGTCAAATAAGCTATTAATTTTAATTCCAATAACGCCGTTTCTTTCTTCTACTTTATTTACTTCCTTACTCGCAGCACTAAGCGAACCTCAGTTGGTAAAAGCATTGGCGTTCCGTCCTAAACACCGTACTGGCCAGCCCGTTTCATATGGAAGTCCCTTTTTCGGGCGTTTTTCAAGGTGGCTAGCAATTATTGCTGCGAGATGCCCTGAAAACTATCAATATTTAACTGCTCTGCTGTAAATCCTATTCGTTACGTAGCTGGCTCTTTATATTTAATCGCCGAAACTGAGCACAGAGATGAACCCAGGGGGAGGGGAGGGGGGGTCTTTGGTATATTTGTCTAATGATTGAAGAGAGGCGAATGTTGCTAAGTTCAGCCTTCAAAGCAACGGCCTATAAAGGCTTCCTTTTAAAGGGTCATTTAAACTGAGCATACCGAGCGGTAAGCACGCGATGTGGAAACAGCGGAGTTTGCTCAACGTTAGTTTAAAAATGAAGTAGGAAAGGTCGGTATGTTGAGTCTGCAAGGCTGCAGGTCTGCAGGTCTGCAAGTCTGCTAGTCTGCTAGTCTGCTAGTCTGCTAGTCTGCAAGTCTGCAAGTCTGCAGTCTGCAAGTCTGCAAGTCTGCAAGTCTGCAAGTCTGCAAGTCTGCAAGTCTCGGTCTGCATGTGTTGCACACCGAATTATGTCTCGGTAGAGAAATTCTTTAGCTTCAATACAGCGTTTGTTTGATTAGTTTCGTTGTTAAAAGAGAATTTACGACGCCAGAGTGCAGCTCCTGGTCCAGCGTAAACGAATGGGTATGTCTGCTCAGTAAATTAAGAGTTTTCGTTCGGTCATAAACTTTCAACAATATAATTCTGCCGTGAAAATTAATATCTCCGCGAATATGTACGCTATCGATCGGATGAAACGAATAATTCAAGTTAACGAATTGCTCTATATGATTACCTTATTATTCCGTCCTATTAGAATTTATTTTCAAGGCTAACTTTTACAAAGGAAACTCACCTTCGGCAAGTCAATTGGTTGTTTTGAGCGGAACGGTGATTTATAATTTGAGCGCCATGAATTTACTAGTCCGTGAAATTAATTTCTTAGGGAATTTCGCATGGTTTTAGCTCAAACAAACGCTGAATTGAAGGTAAAAAATTGCTCTACCGAAATTTAACATCGACAAACACTGCTAAATGACTTATCTTCTGCTGGTTCTACTGAGGGTTGTATCATTTTTGTAGCCTTTTACTTGGAGCAACACTAGAAAATGTTTTCTAGTTGTTTTCTGCCGTGTTTGTTTTGTAAACATTTGCAATAAAATATAATTCCCGTGATCGGTTTGCTCAACTCAACTCACTCACTATGATGCTAATAATTTATTTTCTCAATACCCTCTGAAATGATTAATATATAGATTTAGCCAAGCCTAAAAGAGTTTTGTTTTGTTTGTTTGTTTTTTTTGCTGGCAGTTATTAATTTGTGAAAATACTCTCACTCAAAAAGAAAAGAAAAACAAAAGTCAAAAATTCCTATCCGTCAGCGCATGAAGACGGATATTAGTTCACCAGGCCATGAGCGTTTCTTATTAGATTTAAGTTAATTTTACTACTTATTTCTTTCTTCGTGACAAGCTGCCTATCAGTATGAAAATGCTGGTGTTTTTCCTGGCAAAATGTCTTCGGAACGCCGTAAAAACCATGGTTGTGGACAGAAAAACCAAAAAGCACTAGCTCTGCTATATTTGTCGTCGAAACCGCTGCGAAAAGCTGCGAACTCAAGCGGTGTGCCGACCGAGTTCGAACAGAACAGACGACTGAGGCAAATTTGAACTTTTCGCTTGAACTTTATCGCCTTATTTTTTTTCGCTTAAATTGAACTTTTCCACTTCCACCAAAGAGACAACTGAGTGTTCTTTTGACCTTTTTTTTGCCATTAGCAAATTTGTTTTTGACTTTTGTTGTCTTTGCTTGTTTTGCTACAACGCGGGTCAACATGCGATAACACCCGGGATTCAGCACAGGGTTAAATCCAGTGTATGAAGTGTATTGGTAACCCTGTGGTGCGGACGGACGTACGGACGGACGGTCACGAGACTATTACGTCACTACCAAAATTTCTTGGCTTGATGGGTTGCCAAATTTCCTTAGCAATGGAGCTCCGCTGACGCGCTATCGCGCTGGCTCCGCTATAATTAAGTAATAGAGTTGATGTTCTTGGGCGTAAATATGTTTTTGGCCCTTCTCAGAGCTCATTTTAACCTCGCCTGCTGCTCGGGCTAAAATAAGCCTGAGTCGTGCCAAAAACATATTTACGCCCGCGAACATCAACTCTTTTGTTATAATAAATTTATAAGTAAAAGCAAGAAGACGACTCTATAAAGCGGCATCTTAACCGGCATAAAAATTCAGAACAATTATCTGATCGCCTTTTATCTGAGGGCAGATGAAATCACGACTGACCAAGACTAAGTGACAAAATCGATAGAATGACTAAGTGTTCGATTTAAACCGTATTTCTTTTCTTTGTGGTAAACATTAATGCAGATCACTTAACATTAAAATCGTTCGTTACTTTTTCTTTTAAAACTGTTTGCTTAACGTGTGTTCTCTTCAAAGCGTGGCGATAAGTTCGTTTAGTTTACATTATTTTCGCAATGAAATTTAACGTACTACTCCTGCCAGGTACCTTTTAGGTATATTGTTTTTAGTGCCGCTTAGGGTGTTTAAATGTCCAACGTCAGAGGGATCTCGTTACAAATTAAGTTTTAAAAGTTATGTATATATGACACTGACAATTTGCAAGAGAGAACTGTTATCTTTTCGGGGTTAAAATGAATTGGAGCTGCTCCTACCAAACGAGATGTCATTTTCATAATGGAAATGTCGTTAGAAGATCATTTTCAGCTAAGTTCGCTAGTATTAACACTTTTGCCATTGTATCAATGTTTTGTGGTTGATGCACAAGGCACAGAAGTAGCAAATCTCCCTTCCAGTGGGGGGGGGGGGGGATGGGAGAACATAAATAAATTGTGAATGAATCCTCCATTTTCTTTTAATCATGGATTGTTCCCCTACTTTTCACTGACCTTGGTTTTTCTTCTACATTCAGGACATTTGATCTGAAACGTGTCACTTCTTCCATCAACGTCTGTCACGAGCCTCTTCAGACACTTTCTACAGTAGGAGTGCTGACATGTTTTAAAACACTTTTGGGTCCTTGAATCTCTCCAAACATATCGCATATTGCAAGTGCTTTGCTAATTTCTTGTCCATACCTGACGCCATCTATTATATACCTGTGAGGAAAAATTCAAAATAATATATAGAAGCCTAATATATCTGTTCAATCTTAAGAAATCCATTTTTATAACACTATATTCAATGAAATAATCATTGAGAATTCAAAAACGCAAATAGTCCATTACTGCAGGAAAACGAGCAAGCCCTGGGTGAAGCCTAGTCACGATAATAAAGATTTTCTCAAAGAAATCATAGCGTCATGGGATTTTTCAACGCTGCTATTTTTAAAGATCACCAACTTTGGACTGCTCAAGAAACCTGTCAGATTGCTTACTGTCATCATGGCTGATGGAATGGTCCTTTTCATGGACCAGTTCAGCCCGTCATAATACCAAAGTGAAACAATCATACACCTTTTTATTTCGTCGACTTTTTCTTGGCCTTTGGCATAATTTTGTTTCTTTTTGGAGGTTTTGAAAAAATCAAGAAATCTAAGATGGCCGATCCAAGACGTAATTATGATTTATGTTTTCGAGGAGAGTTCAGATCGGCGTGAGACACAAACCACTCAAGATGGCCAATCAGTTACATAATTGCATTTATAACCACCTTGGGAGTACAGAAAAGCCTCTCTAGACAGAGGACTCACGACGGACTACTCATAACATTTTTTTTCTTATTTCTAGAAACTCTTTATAGGGTCCCCTAAAATCTCGAAATATAAGCGTGGTGGAGGCATTGCGATAAGCTAGTCGTGTCCCGAAGAAAATCAACGTCAAAAACAAGCCCGTTCCCGTCCACACCCCCATAGGTTATCCTTTAATCAATCAATCAATCAAACAATCAATCAATCAATCAATCAATCAATCAATCAATCAATCAATCAATCAATAGGCCCTTCTTAACAAGCAGGGAGAGGGAACGAGTCTGACAAAACCTAAGGCCATTTCAAAGAACGTCAGCTTTTTTCGTTAAGCGTGGTTTCAAAATAAAGTAACTGTCAATTACCACGTTTGCGGCTCAAATTTTTTGTCGGGCATTTCTTAAGTCGTTGTCATACGATCTAGAACGGCTTGTAAACTTTTGAACTGAAACAAGTTTCAAGCCACTGCAAACTGGAAGTGACCCTAGCGTTTTGACCACTCTCATAGACAACGGTCAGTAGCCACCTCACCACTACCACTGTCCGTGTTCATTTGCCGGAACTGCAGCCTGGACTGCCACACGAGGATTGGCCTATAGAGACACAACAGACACTCTCCCTTGACCGAAACAAAAAGGTGCATCACCACCATCGCCTCTAGACAGACGCGGCTGGCTGCTACGTATTTGTAGAAGGAACACATCTATTTCTCCACTATTCTTAGGACATTTCTTCTCTGGAGGTAAAAAGGTGGTACAAAAACGTTTCATCGACACATTTCGAATGTTTTTCCCGACCACTAAAACTACTTTTAACAGAGTAATTCAGTCATCATAACACAAGTGAATGAAAAAATTACTGAATGCAGATTGTAACTTCGTCCATGTTATAGTAAAACTAACTGCAGTGCGCGATCACGTATAGTTCTCAAACAACTAACTGAGTTATTCTTAACTCAAGCGTTTCAAGTCTAAGTGAAAAAGACAATAAAATGTCTCGGATAAAATGTGCGAACGCATCTTAATCGTCAATTGTTTTCTTTAGGTCCATGTGTTAGGATGCCTCATTTTCTTTAACATTTTTAATTTAGATCAAAATTTGAAGGTCTAAACATTTCTGACGTCGACATACGTAACTACAACAATCGTTTTTTATCAGCGATTTACACAATGACGTCAGCAACTGTTGCCCTTCCATACATGTAGGATTTTTTTACGGACGATAGAAATAGACAAAGTGTAGACTTTTTCAGTATATTCAACCAGACAAGTTGGTTAAATCTTACGATACATGTCACTCTAACGGTAACAACTGTAATAACAATAACTACACAGAAACAAAAGCCTTGGCTAGAAACTTCATGAAAAACTGTACATTCAAACCATTTGTCCAATCTGCACAAGCGCAACCTCGTCCCTAGGGTCTTCTCGGTTTTCAATATGGCTGCGGCTCCGGATAGTGAAAACTGAGAATATCCTGGGGAGAAGGTTGTGCACAAGCGCTATCAAGCACAAACTTACATTTGTTTAACTCCTTAATTAATTCTGGTAAATACAATCATAGTAAGAGTCACAGAATTGTCGATCATAACACGACCAGTCATATTTAATAATAGTCATCATCATAATAATCATCTTCATAATCATCATAATCATCAGAATATTCTGATGACTCTGAATCGTAATAAGAATCATCATCGTCGTCGTCATAGTAACCATCAGGTTCGCCGCCGCCACGATAAGCTCGTTTTGCGCGGGGCATCGTGGAAGACACTGGTGATGGCGAATGCTCCCTTTTGCGGAGATGGGCGTTTAAATATGTTTCGCCAGTACTTGTATTAATTTGTGCCATCTTTTGAACCACTTCGTTCTTAAGAGGTGAAATGACTTTAAGAGAATATGAAATCTTGCCCTGTGTTTTTGCGGTTGATGTTGCAGACTTTTTACCGGTTAGTTTCTTAACTATGTCTCTCTTTGCTGCTAAAACGCCTTCTTTGTTTCCTCTTCGCAACACCTGGTTCGCGAACTCAACGTCTTCTTTTAGAGTATTAATAGAAGAGGTTAAAGATTTCTTTTGAGCTTGACGATCTTGCTTTTGCACCCGAAATAATTCTTTTAGGTCGTCTTTTAAACTTTTACGCTTCTTCTCTAAAACCTTAATCTGTTCATTTATAAAAGAATCGACTTCAGAAGACACTTCGTTGTAGTTTCTTTGAGCCTCGCTTTCTTGGTTGTTAAGTGTCTTCAGTGACTTTTCTAAGGCAAGGATCTTTGCTCTCGATTCGTCTACAGCCTTTTCAACCTTCTTCCTCTCAGCAGGGTAGACATCTTTAACAAACTTGTACCTGTGGTCGCGGTGGTCTATCAGGGCACAGTCTCGGCAAATCAGCTGATCACAAGTTTGACAAAACAGCTTGAGTAATTCTCCTTCGTGTTTCTTACAGGATGGAGGAGGAGCGGGCTGGCCTTTGAGTTCTGAGAGAAGATTATTCACGAGAAAGTTGGTCGGCAGACACTTGACATTACCACCAGGAATCTGTTAAAGCAAGGAATCCATTTCAGATTTCAGAACTAAAAAAAAAAAAAAAAAAAAAGAATATCAAGGAGAAATAACTTAAGCACCGGCTAGACGATCAAACATTTTCGTCCAACATCGTGTTAGTCACACGAAACGTTCGGTGGTTAAACGGGCAAACAGTGTTTGACCAAACATCGGACAATGGGAAACCGTTTAAATAAAAAGTTGAGAGAGGCGCCTAAACAGTAAAACATGTTCATCCAACACGATGTCGGACAAAAACGTTTGATCGTTTGGCAGGGGCTTTACACTAAATCGCCTCGCCCCTCCCCGCCCCTTACAGTGTTGTGAACTTGATCATAATTCTGGGATCAGATGCGTTAAAAGATTCCAAGTTGTTGGGCAGGCATGTGAGACATTTACTGCTCAAGTTCCGGTAATAACTCTAACAATTCGAATGCCATTTGAGTAACTTGTGACTGAAAGTTTGTGCAAATTCTCGCAATGATATTATGTACGTTTCTTTTAACCTCGTTCCTAGCGTCCCTTTTCTTCCTGCCTCCTTATCCGCAAAAACTTTGCATAAGATAAATGAATTAAAAATTTTCTATTTAACTGTGCGAACTACTGTGACCGAAGTTGCGCATTAAGCATAGATCGGCTTTGTCAAAGACTGCGGTGAATATTTGTTTTACTAAATATCACGCAACTGAATAGCCTGAAGCCCGCAAGAGTTATTTCGTCTTCTAATAAATGGGCAAAAAACTCCCTCCTTTACTCAGAGAATATCTATTCTGAGTTTCAGTAGCCAATCAGAGGGCACATAAAATACCATTCAGTGGTGTGATGCATGTACATATAATATGCACCTAGGTAGGTAGGTAGCTAAAACTTTATTTAAACACGCTTGCCCTGTCAACTAACATAATACTAAAAGCTGATTTTCACAAGGGGCGTGTGGCTACAACAAAAAGATTAAACTACTTAAAATTCCTCAGCCTTTCATTTGTTTTGGCAGGTAACACAAAACTTGACCTCGATAATTAAGTGTCGCTTAATCATGCTCAACCTCCTCCACCGTTTGTCAGATACAAGAGTTGCCATATTAAACTTGCTTTCCCAGCTGATACCATGAAAGCAATGAAAAACCAGTGAACTATTTTGCTTTCTTGCTTCAGGATTAGTTTTGTTTACTAAATTTTATTAAACAATATTTCCTAGACAACACTATGATGTGCAGTTAACACAAACGGCTTATGTAGATTTGAAACCTAAATTCATTAAATTTTAGGGTCAATAAATCAGTCAATCAATCACTCAATCAATCAATCAACAGTCAGTCAGTGAGTCAGTGCGTCAGTCAGTCAGTCAGTCAGTCAGTCAGTCAGACAGTCAGACAGTCAGTCAGACAGTCAGTCAGTGAGTCAGTGAGTCAGTGAGTCAGTCAGTCAGTCAGTGAGTCAGTCAGTCAGTCAGTCAGTGAGTCAGTCAGTCAGTCAGTCAGTCAGTCAGACAGTCAGTCAGACAGTCAGTCAGACAGTCAGACAGTCATTCAGACAGTCAGTCAGTCAGTCAGTCAGTCAGACAGTCAGACAGTCAGTCAGACAGTCAGTCAGTCAGTCAGTCAGTCATTTAGCCAGCTAATTAATCAGGTTGTTAGAATTTTTACATGTAACTAACTTCATATTAGGAAACTATTAAGTTACATTGTAAGTTTATGCAATTTGAGTGAGTGAATAAAATCCTTGCTTATGACCCTCTACACATGAGCTGTAGAGTGGTTTTTCAGTCCTGGTGAAGCTGTTTAGTTCATTCTCTTATTCAACCCTCCCCACCCTCTCCCCACCCAACTCACCCACCTACATGTATCAGCTCTACCATCCACCAATTAACCACCCACCCAAGAAACGACTGTGTGCCTTTATTACTGTTCTCCATGAGAATTAAAACTGTGAAGTTAAAGGGAACCTCCACTGTTACAACAAATAGATGTTAAATTGTTGGAAATAAAGTCTAAATTTCAATTCTTTAAGTTAACAAGTGAAAGGAAAGTTTGAGTGTACCAATAAGTTAGATATGAATATCACCTACAATTCATTTTCACTTTTGGCTTTCCAGCGCGCTGCCATTTTGATTTTTATGATGTCCAATGGTTGCCGCTATTGTTACAAAGCAACTTTCTTTTGTATGCAACAATATTGGCAACCATTTGATGTCATAAAAATTGAAAATGGCAGCACCCAGGAAATTCAAAGGTGAAAACAGGTGATATTCATATCTGACTTTTTGGTACACTAAAACTTTCTTTCCACATGTTTGTTAACTTAAGAATTGAAATTCAGACTTTAAATCCAACAATTTCACAGCAATGTGCTGTAACAGTGGAGGTTCCATTTAACAACATTTGTCACCAGGTGAGGTTGGGTTCCTTGGGAAGGAACACAACCTCAGACTTCACTATGGAAGACTGCCCATGTGGCCAGGATAGCCTGGAACCCAGACACGGGTCCCCACCCCTACCACAATGGAACACAGGCGCCAATCACACTGAAATACAAGATTTCAGTAGAAAGAATGTAAACAAAACAAAACATCCATAACATCACTAAACTAGTTACACTAAAGATAATAATAAATAAATAAAAGCTAAATAAAATACCCGAGGATGAGTGGGAGAGGAGTCATGCAACTAACTAAACCTAAACAGTCTCGTGCCATGTTCAAAGTGAAGGTAGGCTAGCGAGAAGGGAAGGCAAGACTGCTTACCACCCTACATGCAGCGCTAACCACAACTGCCATGCCACTGAATAGAAGAGCCCTACACCACCCCTGAATGCCAGCCGCTAACACTAACAAAAACATAATACAGCCACCAACTGAACACCAACACCATGCTAAACACAAACAACCGTGAATGTTAATGCTAACCACAACCACCACTAAATGCTTCTTACAAAATGCTAAATGCAAACCACAAACGTAGTGCTAGCCAGAGCTGCTGCCAAGCTATGCTTGCTCCTTATACATGTAGTTAAAAGTCAAATTGTGTGGTTACAGAAAATATCCATACCCACCTCATGGTTGGTCACAGGAAATTCCAAGAGGGTGGGGGGTCATCTTAAAGGCCAAAATTTTTAAAGGAAAGTATGAAGTTCAACTGGAATTTCCAGAGGGGTGGGGGGCTTCAAAGTAACAAACCATCGCCAAGGGGTGGTATGAACATTTTCTCGGACCTCACATACACCTTATTCCAAAATAGTGGAAAACACATTATTCTTTTGTCTCTATGTTAATTGGCCCTTGTTGCCTCATTTTAAGCCAAATATTCCTTTGAATTCTGCAGATGGGATTGAGGTAACAAAGGCCAATTAATAATGAGACAAAATAGCAATGTATTTTCCGTCATTTTGGAATAAGGTGTATTGTATTCAACTATTAAAAAAAATTGTGGATCTAAATCCACCAAGCACAGCATACAGTTATGTATGTGACGCATTGAAACCATGAAGCTAAATCTCTTTGTTTTCTGGTACCAATACTTCTGATACATACAGTAGTAGGATGAATGACCCTAAGTTTAGATAAGTATTGCTACAGAATGCCCCAGTGACAGGGCAACATTTCTGTGAAGATTTTAATGAACTTCTACTAAGCTCAGCTTTCTCCCTTAGTAAAGAAAAGTTTTTTCTCAGGGTACCCCTCACCTCTGTCTTTGTCCTACATTCAGGACATGTAATGTCAAAATGCCTTCGACCAGCTGCAGTCACAAGTCTCCCCAGGCACTTTCTACAGTAGGTGTGCTGACACAACAACACTTTTGGCTCCTGGTATCTTTCCAAACAGATTGTACATTCCAAGTGCTTGGTAAGGTTCCCAGCAATACCTGTCGATGCCATCTATAGTACTGTCTGCATAAAGGAAACGAGGAAGAGTGAGGGTTGCACTATTGTCTTTTAACACATTTAGGAAGACCAATGGTTCCTAAATAAGTCCAGTAAAAGAAGTAGCTGGGCAGCGTTTGTCATTCAGATGTACAAATTAGCTTAGTAAATTAGTTTAACCTGTCTTAATTTTACATTCTAGTGAGCTGTGTACAACAAAACAATGGACATACCATCAAGAATCTAAAGAAAGGACCTAAAACAATTTGCATGCATCTTGCATTTTGTAGTATTTAGCCTAAAATGTTGCCGGCATTATTAAATACATGTACATGTAGCTTCAACTATCATTTTACCATCAATTTCACGAGTCAGAGTTCCTTGCGTTTCTTGTGTTTAAATATTAGCCCTAGTTTTAAAGCTTTTATGTACACCTTGGTGTGTGGAATATAAGCTTCTTTGGCAACAATTACTTTTCTTTTCTTTGAAATTCACTACAGTGAAAAATTAAATTGAGTTTTCTTTTACGTTGTGTAGTTTTAAATGTTGATGTGCTTGCAAGCATATATCACAATGCTTTGAAATAAGTTGAGAATCCAGTGAAACACAAATATTGAAGTTAACATGTAACTTTATCTTGTGCATATCACATTTGTGAATTTAGAATCAGCAATGCACTGTGCTAAAGTTTTCTAGTTCTTATGATCTGTTTACAACTATACCTTATATTTTTCACTTTTTAAAAAGATAATGGAAATGATTTCCAAATGATAAAGCAAAAGGATGGAATTGTGACAATTAAGGTTCAGGAGACACAAGGCAACAAGTTGCAGAGGCATGTCAACAACTCCCCTTGCATGCCATGCCAAATTTTGTCCCCGCAACCACAGGCAGCCCAAGTTCACGATAGCCCGTGACAGAGGCGGAATAGTGTTACAATGGGAACGGTTGAGAATTTTAAATTACAAGATATCGTATGGAGTTTAAAATAGCGTGGATTTGAACGTTTCAAAAGCAAAATTTGTACTCATTGAATTTGATTAAATGAACAAAATACATGTATGTATCCACTTCCATCGTTTTCTGGGCATTTTGAATTTCTGTTCTTTCCTTCATAAGATCAGAAAATGCCCGGAAAAAGATGAAAATGGATCAAAGACACATTTATCAAAAGGATACACACAGGGTGAGTTTATTTTGTTCATTTATAATTAATCAAATTAGAGTACAAATTTTGCTTTTGAAACGTTCAAAATCCATGCTACTTTAAACTCCATACAACAACTTATATTAATAATTACTTGAAATTCTTAACTGTCCCCATTGTAACACTACACCACCTCCGTTGCGGGGTCATGTCCGAGCTGCATTGCTTGCATTAATCATTAAATTATAAATTCCTTGTGCTCCAGTATCACTAACTTGGGCTGCCTGTGCCATGACCTGATGCATAAATTCAAAACCTGCTTGAATTTGTGTGACAGGTCGGGGGGAGAGAATTACACAAATTAATTATAGTATCGCCTAGCGATGTGCTTATTTGTTTCTTTTTGTGATTGAAATTTATGCTACTTTAACTTTACATTCCTCGCTTTCCATTTACACTACAATTTGTTGCTCACTGCTATCAACAGATCTACTTGGTAAAATTTCTGCACTAGCTCCAACATGAATTATGTACATTCAACTTACCTTAAGGCCGTGGGTGAGAAACTAAGTCATTGGTATTTATTTATTTAAAGCGTATGCATGAAGTGTGACGAATGATAGCGACACGGCACAAAATATTCATGAACAGGCTCTTCAGTAAAACTTTCAGATTCTGAATCAATAATTGCATGTGCATTAAATCGTGTGTTACGGAGTTGTGACTTTACAGTGCGACTACTTGGGCCGGGCCACTTGGAAGAAAATTGACCAATCACAGCCTCAATTGAGAACAAAAGAAGCCAACATTTTTTCATATGCTGATATACCAATTATGTTGAAGGATCGAGACAATACATGTACATCTCTAAATAAATTTGAAAGTCTAATTTTACGGACCTCTCGGGAAATAGTCTAATTTTTCATTGGTTACACGTAGCTTCAATGGTAATGTTTGAACATTTTCAAACTGTGCGGTGTTGACTCAATGTGACTGAAAATATCTCGCGGATTGTTTTTATGCGCTACGTAAGCTATAAGCTAACGGTAAATGTAAATAAGAAAAGATGGAATATTCAAAATGTCACGAGCGTGGGACAAAGAAAAAATCTGAGTCCCCGACGGGAATCGAACCCATGACCTTCCGTAACAGGGTCAGACGCTCTAACCACTGAGCTACTGGGAAACTTGTGGCGAGCATAGGTCATATTTACTGAGTTTGTGGTGACACACGTCCTGCATACTGCTAGGATCAGCAATGTCGAAGTGCCCTGTAGGTGATAAATAAAGAAAGATGGTAAAGATGGCTTTTGCCCAGAAAATACAAGTGAGACTGAAATGAGAGGACAGCATGTACAGCAATTACGTCAGCAACATTCTTAGCTATCAATATTTCAATGATAAGCACCAGTTGATAAAATGCAGTTAGTGAATATTAAGGAGATTTGGGAACCTCTGTTTATTATCGAATGATTAAAGCAGGCAAATGTCAATATTTATCTTTAGATTTGTGTTTGTTTTTATTATACCCACTGCGCTAAGCAAAAGCTTCTCAGAATTGAGCAAGTTTGTTGCGTTACCGAATTTCTTTTTGGAAAAGGTTTCTCCTACAAACATACTCAGGCACTTGCTGTACTGCTGAAGCGAAAGTATTGTTTAAGGTTTGTTCATGGGCAAAAATTTTGCTATCTATTGCAAATTTGACCTCTAAATGTTCTCCTCAAAATTTAGGACCGAGAATAACCAATCGTAGACGTGGCAGATTCCCGAGAGGTCATGATCAGAGGTCACGGTTTCAAATTTTTTCCAACACGTATTGTGTGGATGCTTCAACGTTATTGGTTGTTTACGAAAATACTTTGCTATCTTTTGTTCTCAATTAGCGTTGTGATTGGCCAATTTTCTTCCAAGTGGCCGGTCCAAGTAGTTGCACTGTAAGCATTTTTAAGTAAAAAATATTGTCGAAGTCCGGCTTTTTTTTGTTCAAACGTTACAGTGCAGCTACTCGAACTGGGTCACTTGGAAGAAAATTGACCAATCGCAACGCTAATTGAAAACAAAAGAAGGCAACATTTTTTATAAACTGACCAATAATGTTGAAGGATCGAGACAGTACATCTCTAAATAAATTTGAAACTGTCTCATTCTGCGGACCTCTCGGGAAATAGTCGAATTTTTTCATTGGTTAGCTTCAATGACGGTTTTTAACATTTTCAAACGGTGCGGTGTTGACTCGATGTGATTGAAATCTGGCGGATAGTTTTTACGCGTCACATAAGCTATAAGCTTATTGTAAATGTAATTATTTCCAAAATGGATTTTACCCAGAAAATACAAGTAAGCCTGGATCGAGAGGGCGGCATATGCGGCAACAGTCGCCGACATTACCAACTATAATTTACGAGATTACATTTCAGACTTGCACCACACTCACATAAAGGATTTGGATTTCCTTGTAGTATTGAGACCACTGCTGCGAAAGGTCTGCGGAAGCCAGAATCAATACATCAATGATAAGCACCCATAGATTCAGAAAGCACTTAGTGAATAAGGAGATTTGGGAACCTCTGTTTATAATTGAACGATCAAAGGGTGCAAATGCTCTCGCTGCGCTGAGCGAATGCTTATCAGAATCAAGCAAGTTGGTTGCGTTACCGAATTTCATTTCAGAAAAGGGTTGTTCTGTAAACAAACTCATGCATTAGCTGTACTGCTGAAGCGAAAGTATTGTTTAAGGTTTGTTTATAGGCGAAAGTTTTATTATCAATTGCGAATTCGGCATCGCAATGTTCTGCTCAAGATTTAGCACATTTAGGATTGAAAGCAACCAATCGTAGACGTGACAGTTTATAAAGCAGTCATGATCAGAGGTCACGGTGTCAAACTTTTTCGAACATGCATTGTCTGCCTGCTTCAACGTTATTGGTTGTTTACAAAAAAACTTTGTTATCTTTTGTTTTCAATTAGCGTCGCGATTGGTCAGTTTTCTTCCAACTGGCCCCGTTGGAGTAGCCACACTGTAATAAACTTTTTAAAAGTTTTCCAAGAAAACAAAGCAAAAACTAAAATAATACTCCTTATAGCTTACATAGATTCTTCAATCCAAATATTTCTGATCTCTAAATTGCAACGTATTGTTCTTTTCTGGACAGTGAACAATAGCTGCTAGAATCTAATGTCCATAATTAGCATAATCTTACCTTAAACATTCGTGTTTATTCAGTAAGCCTTCGGAAGCCCTAAAACCACCAATTTTGCGTCCAAGAATACAGCGTGGATATAGAATTTCCTGAACAGACGCAACAGGCAGACAAACTACAACCTTAGCCAATTTTGTTGGGAAGGTTGTCACATTTTACCATGCTTTTGTTTCCCTCCCCTCCCCCCTTTTCAATGTTGGAATTCAATGGACTTTTCCTCTGCAGTATTGTCTGGCAAACATTCAACATTGAAACGGGGGGTGGGGGGACCGGCGAATAGAGACAGAGACTAAGTTATGACGGCATATTTAGACAAGATAAATAAAATCTTACTAAAATTCTGTTCATGGTCAAACCTTCCCAACAACTTGTGACAAAAGTTGTCTGTAAAAATGTGGGTGCGGTCAAGAGGAAACTAAACTCGACGATATCGTTCCAAGGCAAATGCCTATATACCACGCATGAAACTGAATTAGAGCAACAGTATGTGTTGTAGTTTAAGGTAATATAAAATGGCCAAGTTTTGTGAAATTGATAGGCTGGAAACAGTTAAAAGAAAGCCTTAAGGAGGTGCTGTTGTTATTATATCTTGATGTTTTCAAAAACCTTTGAAGTCATTGTACTGCAGTTTCCCCGGTCAGATGGGAATAGAGACAGTCTGCTCCTGAAGAAAAGGCACTGCTGTGTTTCGTTAGCGCATGCGATCATCCATTATAGTGTGGGCTGATATGCTCCAATTGCTGAAAAGGAGATATCGTCCATTTACCAGGTCTGAGACATTTTTCCAAGCGTGACATTGAGCTCACAACAGATACTCCGGTGTTTGAAACGGCTGACACGCCAATTGTTTTCATTAAGCCACGCGAACACTGACATGCAGAATGTCCGTTGGATATATATTTTTTAATTTTTGGTGTCAAAACAGTTGCATTTGGCTCCTCGTGGACATCGCTTTCCTCAACTAATTTTTGAACATGCTGAGCAATTCGTAAGAAGTATATCACATCCATCCATAATTTGCGAGGGGTCAGTCACATTGCCCGTGATGTTTTGACGCGGGCTTGTTATCTTCAAGATCAACCATCGTGATCATTACTCCACAAAGGAAAGACATTACTCCATTTATATTTGCTGAAAATATGGTGTTTGAAGTTAGCTGCAATTGAAGTAAGCTCTTTTCTATAATCGTACTTGCCTAGGGATTCTGCCGTATTGGAACAAAGGACACTCAGAGCTCTTGAAAAGTGAAATCTCACAATACTCCATAAAATTGCAAAAATGAAATTCCTTTGTGTTTCACTAGCCGCATTACCAAGGATTCAAATGTTACACTGTAAGGTTTATTGCCACGTTTCATACAGTAGGTTATTCGAAAGCTGTCAATAGATTACAATTCGTTAGGGGAGTGAAGAAATATATAATAAATGAATAAAAAGTTACAGCTTACCCATTGGTGTCTGTGGAACGGATCCGCGACTAGTGAAGATGATTAAGTTCGTTCTCTCTAATTATCGTTTATTACGTCGCATAATACGTATTTAAGAAAATGTCAGAAATTGCTTTCGTAGGCCGAAACACTCCCCTCTCTTCTAGAAAGTTGTGCAAGTTAAAAAGTTTAAATAGTAAAGTTACAAAATCGAGTTTAGTAAAGTTCATTTAGTCTTTCATTTCGTTTTCGTCCACTGGAACGATGACTATTATCCTCTGAACAGGACGTTCAACCGTTACATAGCCTCCTCCGCGGTATGTCTTTACATGTTCTCCTGGCTTAGTGTTCTTATAGACGATCTCCACTCTGCGTACTCTTCCATCTTTACTCGGTTTGGCTGTGATAACTTTGCCTAGTTTCCAATTTCCTCGAACAAGATTCGAGTCTTGTATCAAGACGACGTCTCCGACTTTAACATCACAGTGTGCGGTGTGCCACTTCGATTCAATAAGAAGACTAGGAAAATAATCGCGCGTCCATTTTCTCCAGAAGCTCTTCACTATATTCTGGACAAATTCAAATCTGTGACGAGGGTTTGTTGTTTCCCTAAAGGGTCCGCTTGGAACTCGTGAAGTAGATCTTCCAAGTAATAGGTCGTTCGGACTTAAATATACGCCATCATCTGTATCAGTTAGGTGCTTACCAATTGGTCTTTCGTTTATCAAGTTACCAACTTCAAAGCAGGCTGTCTGTAATTCAGAGAATGTCATGATGTTATCTCCGATTGCGATGTTTAAGCCTCGTTTGACGGAACGTATTAATGCTTCGGATGTGCCATTGTACCAAGGGGCGTCGGCAGGTGAGAATTCCCATTGTAGGCCCTCTGTTACTCCGAATTCGAGTAATTCGTCCCAATTCCAGTTCTTCGTTATATCTTTGAGCTCTTTATCAGCAGCTACTAATTGTGGTCCGTTGTCAGAATACAACTTTGCTGGATACCCTCTCAATGATACAAATCTTCTGAGTACTAATAGAAATGTTTCCGTGCTGTAGTCCGGTGCTAGATCTAAGTGAACTGCTCGAGTGCACATGCAGTTGAATATCACTCCGTAACATTTCCCATAGGTTCTTCGCTTCACTTCATCTCTGATTTTGAAAGGTCCAAAGAGATCTATACCTGTATAGTGCCAAGGTGGGGAGGGTTTCAATCTCTCCTCTGGTAGTTTTCCCATCTTTTGTTGGCAAAGCTGTTTATCTATCTTCTTGCAGATTACGCAGTTGTATTTGATGGACCTCACCATACGTTGGATATTTGTAATCCAAAATCGTGCTCTTATCTTGCTTACTGTAGATGATACCCCATGATGCCCTCTTTGGTGTATATATTCAGCATATAACCTTGCAAAGCGATGCTCGTATGGTAGCAAAATTAAGTCGTTCTTATTGTAGCTTATCTCGAGCCACTTTTCAACTCTGCCGCCTACAACTATTATGCCATCCTCTCGCGTCCGTGGACATAGTCTTTTGAATCTTCCTTTTTCCATGTCCGCTGTTAACAATTTTTGACATCGAAGTATCCAGAAACTTTCTGCTCTGTCTATATCTTCTGGCGTTAATGGACTAGTTACGTTCTTTAAGGAAGGTCGAGGTTTTCGTTTGTACAAGGACAATACCCTTGCAGTCACTCTGATTAGCTTAGTGTAGTTGGAATATCTGTTTATGTCAATTCTTGCTTCTAAGCTATCTTCAGATTTAGCTTCAGCTAACATAACTGTTTTTATTTGTTCTGGTAACTCTTTCTGATAATTTGGCTTGCATATCGGCCACTCATGTTCAGGAAATCTAAGGAATTCTGGACCGGTTTGCCAGATGCTATTCAATCCAATCTCTGCCGGTTTCCTTCCTCGTGTAATCCAATCCGCTATGTTATTCTTACTCTCTACCCAATACCAATCATCTTTGTTGGTTCCCTGTTGGATCTCGCCAATACGTGTGGCGGCGAAAGTATTAAAGCCATATGATTCCTTCTGAACCATTCCGTACACTATTTGTGAGTCAATGATGTGGTAGAATTTAGTAAATTTGTACCTCGATTCCTTTTCTATAAATGTCTTGAGTCTTTTATTCAGAACTGCTCCACATAATTCGACTCGGTCAATAGACATTTTCTTCACAGGGGAAAGTCGATTTTTCGATATGATCAATCTGCTCTTATAGCTGTTGTCTGTGGTGTTCCACCTGGCGTAAGCGCATGCGCCGTAAGCTACTTCTGATCCGTCACTAAATATCACTAAAATTGGATCCCCTCTTGCATTTGCGGGTTTGATACATCTCTCAAAGACTTCTTGTTCCATGTTTGGAAGATCATCAAAGAAGTTCATCCATTCTTTCTTAAGCATATCAGGAATTGGATCATCCCAGTCAGATTTGTTTTCGCTTATCCACAAACTTCTCATCAAGCCTTTAGCCCTGATTGTAAATGGAGTGGCGAGTCCCATCGGATCATAAATGCGATTGACTTGAGATAAGACAATTCTTTTTGTAAGTTTGATGTCTTGTGAGCTCGTTATATCAATTCCTTGGGGTGGAGGTCTTTTCCTTTTACTCTTCATCTGTAAATCGAATTTAACGCGAAAACACAACTGATCCGTATGCGGATTCCATACAACTCCAAGAACCTTTTCCGTGGGTTCGTTTGAATCGCCTCTCAAGGTGAGCGTCAGATTTTCTTCAGTGTCATCTTTTGACATTATCCATTCTTTTATGCGAAATCCCCCCCCCCCGATCAAGAGCCCCTCAACAGCCTCCGCCAGCCGCCCAGCCAACCCAGCGTCACCGACGCCCCCAACCATGTCATCCATGCAGGAGTCCCCCTCCACAATCTGAGCCGCCCGGGGACGAGACCCGATACCCATTTGTGCTGTTTTTCTCATAGCAACGGTTGCTATCGTTCCGGAAGGTCTGTCGCCAAAGGACACTCTTTGTATCACATAAGTGTTAGGTTCTCTTGCCGTGTTCATGTCTCTCCATAGGAAACGATGAGTATGTTGTTCAACGACCTTAGTTTTTACAGTATGATACATCTTGCTGACATCTCCAATGAATGCAACACGATTTTCGCGAAATCTTATGAGTATTCCTAATAGGTTATTCAAGAGGTCTGGTCCCTTTGCCCAATATTCGTTTAGAATATGGACCATATAGCTAGCACTGCTATTGAAGGCGATGCGGACAGGTGTGGATTTTGAATCAGTTTTCAAGACCTCGTGATGCGAGATGTAATGCACTGGCCCGTTATACTTTGTTATTTCTTCAGTGTTTAGTTTACGAGCTACATCTCTGTCGATCATATCTTGTATCTGTTGTTGGTACACTTTCGCGTGATCTGGATTTTTGCGCAGACGTTGTTCTGTTGACATCAATCTTCCATACGCGGCTCTTTTGTTGTCCGGGAGGTTATGCGGGTCTTTAATCCATGGGTAGGTAGTTATCCATAGATTCTCTTGTGAATTATATTCAAGATTATTCTCGATAAGATTCAATTCCTTTTCTTCTTTGAGCGTATAATTCTTACTGCCTGGTGGGCATTTCCCACATTTACAGCCGCCGCAGCGCGGTGTACACTCCACGCCCAGATTTTCTATTTTGTAGAAATCGCTTAACTCGATTCCTCTTACATGATTTACATGTGCTACATTGTATTTGAAACATTCTGCATTTTCTTCAATTGCTGGGTGTGTCCCACCGATACAGAAACCAAAGCGATTCTTTAGCAACAGGAGGTGTCCCGAGCGATTTTGCATTTCTGGATGCAATCCTGCATAGTCATATCCTATCAGCACATCGATGGTTCCAGTTGGTCGTTCTATGTCCTTCTTTGGGACGTCAAAAATATGGAGTATTCCATCGATCTTGATTTTGCGGATGTTAGATGTTATTTGGTCGATTCCATAAACTTCAATGAGGGTCTGATGTCCTTGCAAATCAATAAGTGGTAATGTGTACTTCTTCGTCGTGATATCCTTTTTCTCTGCTCCAACCTTTACAAGTGACAGCTGAACTGTTGTACCATGCAATTTTTGCGCTTTGGCTGTCTTGTTCGTAATAAAACTAAGCGAAGATGCATTATCCCACATAACATTGAGCCAATTGGCGTGCGTTTTTATGCGTTGTATCTGTAAGAGGCATGTGGTCTTACTACTGATTCTCGAACACGTGTTTGTGGTGCCAGAGACTTCTTCTTCTTGATCATCCTCGCCGGTTGGGGTGTTCCTTTTATTCTCGTGAAGAGTTCGGTGATGGAATACCTTGCAATTATCAATTCCACATTCTTTCTTCTTTTTGCACTGAACCCAGCGATGGCCTGGTTTCAGGCACGAAAAGCATGCAAGCTTATCCTTTACAACATCCTTTCTCTGTTGAACAGGTTTAGCTAGATAATTTCTACACTCGTAAGTGGAATGCTTCGCGTTACCATGCACAAGGCAATATTTTGCCGTTGGCGATGGTCTCCCATCTGATAAATGGGTTGCGCCTCGCACTTGAGGTGTGCCTGCTGATCTTAAGTCAGATGCATCATATTCTATGGCACGTTTTTGATCCAATAGAAAATCGAGGAGACTCGGAAATTTGTCAGTTTTGTCGACTGTACTTTTGCGTGAGCTAACAAGCCTAGCCCATTCCTTTCTGTGCTCAGGAGGAAGTTTGCTTTCAATAGTGCTAACTGAGCTTGTGGTTGTAATTTCCTTTTCAATACCGAGTCTTTTCAAGTCACGATAACTATCCTCTATCATATCTACGAATTCCACAAATTTCTTGCTTTCTCCCTCTCGGATGACTTTAAATCGCTTGATGTCATTAATGATCACATCCGTGACCTTTCCTGGGTCTCCGAACTTTTCATCTAAACGGGCCCACATTTCTTCGATATCATCATCAACTGATTTAACCTGTGCTAGAGCTTCTTTGTCAAGACAAGTACGTAACGTGTACGGGGCTGTGAGCTTAGTAAGACCTGGCATTACTTGCGTTTGAAAATCTCGCTTAAACTGAGGGTACTCTCTTATATCGCCTTCAAAGTGCGGTCTTTTGATCTTCTCTAAATGTACATTATTGGCGGTTCCCGGTGAATTACTGTTGCATAGGGTTGTTTCGCTGAGTTTGCTTTCTTCCTTTTCACTGATTCGGGTTTCAAATATTTCAAATATTTGACTGTACAGAACCTGGACATTTGAAATCCATAGCAGTTCTTGTTCCATCATTTCCTTGCCTATTAACTCTAGATATTGTTCATTCCTTAACTTGCATTCAATAAATGCTTCTTCGAGTTGTGCGAGTACTTTCTTCATGAGAGAAGTTGCAGCATGCTCAGTTTCTATAATGTGCGTCGCATTGCTAAATATAGCATCAAAAAGAGTGCGCGCGCTGGATCTCTTTATTAGAATGTTTTCTTTCAATTTTTCATTTTGCTCTCTTTGTTGATTTTCTAGTTCCTCGCGCTCACGTGTAGCGCGCGCGTTAGATTCATCAAATTGTATATTATCCATGTATTCATTTTTCAGATTTGTTGCATCTCTGTATAATGTTTGCAGCTCACTCATCCAATTTTCAGCTGCATCGAATTCTTCGTCGTTTAGAAACGATGTGAATTGCTCATGTTTACCTTCAAGGTCTTTCATAGCGTCTTCCAATTGATCATAGGCTTTCTCTATAGTTGCGATACTGTTTCTGTCTCGAACAGAGTTTAAGAAATCGCTTCTTTTTCTTGTGAATTTCCCTTTAGCTGAGCGTCTCGCTATCTTTGCTGCTTCTGCCATCTTGTTGCTGTCACTGTTGCCGTCCCCAATGTGACTCGGTTTTCAACTTGACTTTTGATTGGCTTTCGAATGTTTCACTAGCCGCATTACCAAGGATTCAAATGTTACACTGTAAGGTTTATTGCCACGTTTCATACAGTAGGTTATTCGAAAGCTGTCAATAGATTACAATTCGTTAGGGGAGTGAAGAAATATATAATAAATGAATAAAAAGTTACAGCTTACCCATTGGTGTCTGTGGAACGGATCCGCGACTAGTGAAGATGATTAAGTTCGTTCTCTCTAATTATCGTTTATTACGTCGCATAATACGTATTTAAGAAAATGTCAGAAATTGCTTTCGTAGGCCGAAACACTTTGTGTTAAGTAGCTTTTAAATACAACGCTTTATGGAGTATTGTTGGAATGGTCGCTAACAGTAGTACTTAAGAACAAAACGGTGAAATATATCGAACATTTCACATCTTAATAACACATTTCAATCGAAACTATAGTTAAAAGAGAGCTTGTTTTTAAATTTTAGGGCAATTTGCTATGGAGTAATGTCGCACTTGATTGTTTGTAGGGCTCAAAATAGCCCTCGTGTGATTGACAGGTCACGCGAAAGAAATATGCAAAAATTAAACAAGCAACTCGCAAAGAGATACTTTCTTGGGCGGCCAATTTCTACGAAGTAATCCGGCTTCTTCTCTCTTAACTGAAACTCTCCTTAAAAATCCGATCAGCCGATGGTGTTGATATGTTGCGTTTTTCAGCAATTTAGGAATACTGAGTCCTGGTTGTCGTCGCAAAAATATCGCTGATGCTCTTTTTGCAGGAGGTAATTTTTCCAATGAACACCATTCAATTGTTTTTTGTGGTCGCAAAACCAATTTCCCACTAAGTAATTAAGAGGCAATGTCCACTAAGACCGAGCGAAATCGAAAATATGTGGCACATGATGTGGCACAAAATTCTCCGTTTTTCGCCCAGAGATACCTTATGGTAGCTCTAGAAATGTGGTGGCATTTTTTGTCGAGAAACTATTTTTAAACCTCCAAAAAATTAAAAAACCTTTACCGCACTAGGTGTCTCTACAAACACTCCGAATAAACGCGAATCATACCTTTTCGTAAACTTCGCTCTGTTTAATTCGTGTCATGGAAAACTCCTGTTTTGAGCTTAGAAATTTGCTGTTGAAGAGTTTACAAGTAATTTGAGTCAAATTATTCTTTTGTGGATTAATTTTCAAGGTCATGGCAGGCTGCTGAAAACCACTAAAATTCGCTTGCTTTGAATTCTCAATTTGGCACAGTTTTTCAAGAGAAAGTTTCCCTCCCCGGTAAAACACCGAATCACTTGAAATTCAGAATTCTTGAAAGAGGAAATGCCATTCTTAAACCAGGTTTAAAAAATTAGTTTCGGGCTTTTTATCAGCGCCGAGTACAAATGCTCTCAAAATCCCGATAATTACAGCATTAACACCTCAACAATTGGCACATACCACCGACCAAATAACCGAGAATGTGGATATTTCTTCTAGTTTGGTTGGTATTCGGTTGTAATCCACAGCGGAAAGGCAATGTCTAGCTCACCTGAAGATGGTATTGTCTAAATATCAGGTTCTGTGCGTAGTCTTTCATAATAACCATCTTGGCGTCCGGGGTCAACAACATCACTGAAGCATCGCGTATTGGCAATCAACCCAAATGACTTATTTCCATCGCACCTCCTTTTGTTAAAATCAAGAACCTTCAGGAATAAGGTGATTTTGCCTTATTTGAACTTCAAAACAGTTTTCTCCTATAAGACGTCTTTTCTTGATCTGTATTCGTTGCAAAATTTCGAAACGATAATTTGTTGCCGAAAGCTTACAAGCCACTTTAGTTTGAGTCACGCAACAAAATGTCACGCACTTGATTTACCTGACGACGGGTTTGACCTTGGAGGGGGAAATGCACAGGAAACCAAAAAAAGCAAACAACAACAACAACAAAAAACAAACAAACAAAAAAAAAACAAGCAAGCAAAAAACAATCAAACAAAAACAAAGCAATGAGAACTTTGAAAACCTGTGGACCCAAGGACCGATTACCGTACGCGTCAACTACCGCTTATAAGCCCTGGGCTTATACAAGGGGTTTTGGGTGGGCTTATAAACGGAGGGGCTTATAAGTTTCGAAATGAGCCACAGCAGTGTTGATCGAAATACGTTTTTAATTTACCAGTTTTTAATTAACCTTTGAAACGTCATAATAAGTCGAATTCATTTCAATTTTAACAACAAAATCGAAACTGTAGCAACACGAACGTAACCGGAACGTAACAAAACAGAAGCTCAGAGTTCATCTTCGCAGTGTTCTGTGAGAGTGCTTAATATTAAGGAAACAGGGAAAACTAGAGTGCGACTTATATCCAGGGGAGCTTATAACCGGATGTACTTTTTTGTTTACAGGTAGATGGGCCTATAACCGGGGGGGGGGGGGGGGCTTGTAAGCGGTTGGGCTTATAAGTGGCAGTTCACGGTATTTATGTATTTCTCAGTATCATTAGAGGCAGTGAAGCCTTGCCAAAACCTTGCCTGTTACTAGGGCTTTGAAAAAGAAATTATTATGAGGTCTCTATGTATTGGTCTTCAAAAATTGGCCAAGACAGGAGTAAGAATGTAAAAATGTAAGTTGAGTTTACTCAAGCCCTAACCAGGGGTGTGGCCAGGGGTGCCAGAACCGTCCTTTTCGTTCTTTATAAGCTTGTGAAACCATTTTATGGCAAACCTAGCGGATTACACTTTTATACATGCGGAAACTCAAAATTAAGTTGAGTTTCAAACTGAACTCATGTTGAAACTCATCATGACAAGGAGTCCTAATGTTCAGGGCTCTTTGTCGCTTTCCGCCTGATCTTCTGAGCAGTGCAGGTGACGAAGGTGGAGAACCATCCTTGTGACGAATGGCTAACGCTCGAAACGTCAGCTTTCAATCTCTTCACGGTGGCTCAATTTACCTTATCAACTCAGTTGATAAATACAAAGTTTTGTGTTTCGCTTCCCCACCAATGCAGCACCACAGTTTCTCTAGAAACTAACTCTCTTGTTTGTCAGGTGACAGTTGGTTGTGCGATATTTCTCCACCTTCTCACGGTTGAGGAGAACGAACTCGGTTTCGCTTAGAGCACTGCTATGGACGGTAGACCATCAGATGACAGGGCCTTAGATTTCAGCGCAGATATTGGTCTTATAGGTTCCACGCCATATGCTCTTCATACACGGACAGATTCCTTCTTTGAAAACTGTATATTCGAGAGCATGCTCACACCATCGATCTTCCAAGTGGCAACTAAAGGGCTTGCAATGGACGGGCTGTAGTATCCGTAGGAAGAACTAAACACAACACATGTTTAATCAACATGGCCGCTCGTGAAAGCACGAGGTCCCAGCATGCATTGCAAAGAGCAAGCATAACAGTTACAAATATGGGCATAACCGTACACCTCCCTTCCTAGTACAATCAAGTGAACTGATTAACAAAGACACACAAGTCAGGTAATTGCATGTCTGCAAACATTGTTCTTTCCTTAAGCCTTGAACTAAGGGTAACTTGAACTGTAACAGTTTTACTATCAAATGTTCAAATGTGCATAGCACAGTCTCTGAAAGGCATAAATGTAATAGCAGTCTCTTAAACTACTCTAACAGAGTCCAACATAAGTTTAGAGATCCAATCGATCAGGCGGCTTAACAATTCTCCCTGAACGTGTTTGCAATGGAACTGTTTGACTGCGAACAGGCTGCATTGGAGCTTCAGTTATGGTATCCGGGTGCTGAGATGGTAAGGGAGCTGTTTGACTGCAGGCAGGCTGCATGGGAGCTTCAGCTATAGTACCTGGAAGCTGAGGTGGACCGGTCTTTTCTTCTGTCTCCAGAAAGGCATGGTAATTGGCATTACCAGTGGAAGTGGCTTGCTTGTCTGCCTTTGAAGGGGACTGCAACTCTGCTTTGACAAGAGCAGATCTGTTTCGTCGTATTGTGCCCTTCTCTGTTTCTATGAGAAAGGAGCGAGGATGCTGAGTGCGCCCCTGTATCTTCCCTATGCGGTTTTGGTCTCTGATCCATACTGAATCACCAGCTGTGACAGCTGGAAGTTCCTTCGCTCGGTGTTGTTGGTTAAAGCTTTTCCTTTGGTTGGATCTGTAGGTCTCTTCTTTCTTCACAACTTCTTCACGTTCTCTCCTCAAATCTCTGGGTGTCAATGTCTTTTCGAGCACAGGGAGCTGAGTCCGGAGTCTTCGTCCCATAAGTAATTCACTTGGTGAGAGACCAGTTTGCAGGGGAGTAGATCGGTAGGTGAGGAGTGCAAGATAGGGGTCATCATTCTTCTTTAACAGTCCTTTCACAGTTCTTACAGCCCTTTCAACTTCTCCGTTGGCTCGAGGATATCTGGGGGAGCAAGTCGTGTGGACAAACCCATAACTGGCCGCAAACTCTTGGAAAGATACTGCACTAAAACAGGGCCCATTGTCGGAAATCACAATGTCTGGGATGCCATGGGTTGCGAATAGCTCCTTGGAAACTGCAATCACACTCTTTGCGGTTTGTGTTGTGAGGCGCTTGATTTCAACCCATCTGGAATAGTAATCAACAGTGATGAGGTATGTTCGTCCCCCATCCTCGAACAAATCCATGCTAATTCTCTCCCAAGGGCGACTGGGAAAGGATGACGGCATCAAGGGCTCCTTGGGTTCTGGAAGTTCCTTTGAACATGTGAAGCATGCTTTGACCATGTCTTCGATGGCTGCAGAAAGCCCTGGCCACCAAACTGACATTCTGGCTCTAGCTCGGCATTTGCTAATGCCAAGGTGACCACGATGGATGCAGTCTAGTACTTCTAATCTTAGTGCTGGCGGGATTACGATGCGTTCGTCATAGAGGAGAAGATCGTCAACGACTGCTAAGTGAGCTCTGCTCTCCCAGTAAGGCCTGAGTAGGGGTTGATGGGGTATGTATACTGGCCAACCATCTTGGCAGTACCTTCTGACTTGCATGCATACTTCATCATTTCTCTGGGCTTCTATAATCTCTTGGAGGCGCTGAGCGGTTGCCGGAAGTTGGTTCACAGTGGAGCTAGCAAAGATTTCAACCTCCTCAATAAACTGTATGTCAGAGGTGTTTGGGGAGCTGGCTGGAGCACGTGACAGTGCGTCAGCTGAAATCTGACATTTACCAGGGACGTGTACGACTTCAGGATTGTATCGCATCATTCGCAGACGGAAGCGCAATATTCTAGGGGGCATCTTGGACAAGTCAGTTGTTGTGAGGAGTGGAACAAGCGGCTTGTGATCTGTTTCCAGGGTAAACCTGAGTCCAAGTACATACTCTTCAAGGCGTTCGCATGCCCAGGTTGAGGCAAGCGCTTCCTTCTCGATGACTGCATAGTTCTTTTCAGCATCATTAAGGGACCTGGAGATGTAACAGATAGGACGGCGCTGTCCATTATCTTGGATTTGAAGGAGAACTGCTCCTAGTCCTGTTGATGACGCATCTGCAGCAATGACTGTTGCACGGTTAGGGTCGTAATGCGCAAGGACTTCAGGTGAGGCAAGCTTCTCTTTGACTTGCTGTAATGCTGTCTGCTGAGCTTCACCCCAGTACCAAGCACTATCTTTGCGAAGGAGTTGGCGTAAGGGTGCATTGATGTCGGCTAAGCCAGGTACAAACTTGCCCAGTTGATTAACCATGCCCATGAACCTCTGTAGTTCTGTCACATTCTTGGGAGTTGGAAATTGGCCAATAGCATTTGTCTTCTCTGGATCTGCATGGACACCCTGGGCATCGACAATGTGTCCTAGGAACTTGAGTCTTCCTTGAGAAAACTCACACTTTTGAATGTTCAGTGTTAGTCCAGCTTTTTGAAGCCGAAACAAAACTGCTCGGACACGTACGTCATGTTCAATCTGGTTCCTTCCATGGATAAGGATATCATCCATCCAGCATATGACTCCATCAAGGCCCTCCAAAATGTCTGACATAGTCCGCTGAAATATTTCCGGGGCTGAACTAATTCCAAAGGGTAACCGATTGAAGCAAAAGTGGCCAAATGGTGTGATAAAGGTGGTCAACAATTTTGACTCTTCATCCAGTGGAATTTGCCAGAAACCACTACTAGCATCTAATTTTGTGAACACTTTACTTTCGCCCAGCATCGCGAGGCTCTCATCAACAGAACCCATGGGATGAGTTTCGCGCTGTACTGCTTTGTTCAGTGGTGTCAGGTCTACACAGATACGTACACGCCCATTGGGTTTTGGGACCGGAACGATGCCAGAGCACCACTCTGTGGGAACAGTGACAGGAGAAATGACACCCTGTTGGAGCATAGAGTCGATTTCCTTCTTCACTTTAGGCAACAATGGGTGAGGAATTTTCCTTGGGGTGTAGAGGCGGACTGGCTTTACATCCGGGTTAAGCTTGATTTGATACTTGGTTTCCAATTTTCCCAGGCCGCTGAAAAGATGAGGAAATTCTCCAACGAAGTTCGCTGGTTGAGTGTTCACCTCTCCGATTCGGGCGATTAACCCGAGGCCGACACAGGCTTTCTTGCTAAGGAGGGAGTATAGCTGATCTTTCAAAACATACACTGTTTCCGAAATCTGACGCCCTTCATATGTCAACGTGGCTTGAAAGGTGCCAACAACTGATAGAATGGTGCCTCCTGGACCCCTTAGAATCTGCTGGGATTTCTTTAGTTGGTTGTCTTTAAGCCAAGGCTCCTGATCACTGACAATGGATACAGCTGCTCCAGTATCCCACCGCTGCCACCATGTAGTATCCGTAGGAAGAACTAAACACAACACATGTTTAATCAACATGGCCGCTCGTGAAAGCACGAGGTCCCAGCATGCATTGCAAAGAGCAAGCATAACAGTTACAAATATGGGCATAACCGTACAGATGACACTTAAGGATGGTTCTCCACCGGGATCTTGATATCGTGTCCGGGTTTAGAAGGATAAATGTATCCGACTTAGTCTCCGCCGGCCTTGCGGTCGCAGGCTCCCTTCCCTCCATGGGGAGGGAAGGGAGCCAGGAGTTTGAACACTACGCCCAGCTCTGCTCCTAGTACTCATGCCAAACTATGGTGGCCCTGCAGGCCCTGCAGTGGTAGCAGCCAGCGCTGTCTTGCCGGAAGCTGACTGTCTTCAGGGCTGGTATGGTAGTGTTAATCTGCTTAATGACGTCTGCATCACAGCGAGGAATGCACGAAAGTGGGTTTGAGAATAAAGTGTACTTACCAGAGCGCACTGGAAGGAAAACACCGATGTGTTGCAAAATAGCTTTGGACTCCGACTTGCCAATTCCACGTTCTGCTCTTCTCACTTTCCCGTTCGAGGCAAACTTAGACAGCGCTGGTAGAACTCAACATGACCAACGTCAATTAGTTCCCTCTGCGCTATTCCCAGTTAAGAGTGATGGGCTGGGCAAATGGTCCATGTTAAGAATACTAATTAAAAATACTATTGTGCGTGCTAAAAGAAAATCAACGAAGCTCAGCTTCTGAGTGGATATCGCTGATTCCAACACTATAAGTGTGACCCGAAAAGTCTTTTTTTGCAACTGGAACAGCAACTGCTTGTTCATATCGCTTGTAAGAGGCGCAAGCACCTGCAACTAGTTTCTGAAAAGAATAAGTGACCTCTATTCGCAGCCAAGGGAGATGATGGTTTGATTGGCTATTGTACTCGGTGACAGGGGTCCTGACTGCGAGAACTCCAAAGAACCTATCCTTTTACAATAGCGCGATATAGAGGAAGCGCTCTACATCTACTGCGTGTTAAATCTGGCGTTTTCCTTTTTTTCTTTTTTTTTTTTACGCAAATTATCAGTTTTTGAACGTTTACTCAAAGCCGATCCGCACTTCAGATATTTTGTCTAGTTTCCAATAATGTCGCACCTGAAATTCTCACACGCCTGATTTCCAACAAGAAAATTATTTCCGCAAATGGCAGCTTCTTGACACTGGTGGCTTGCAAATAGTATTGAAATCCTTCACCATGAAATTAATCAGACTGTGTGAAAAATATCCTAAAATGCATTCACATTAGGGAATATTCGCGTCTTGAAAAGTTGAACTCTGCAGTAAGATATATAAAAAAATATATCGGTGTTTGCTATTTTAGACTATGATCGGAAGCTAATACTTTCTGCTTCAAGTGAACACGTGGCAATTTTTTCCTCTCGCCAGAGCGTCACAAAATGTACATCTATGTAATCTGCAACTTGTTTTGCACAGGTCAGAATTGTGTGGTGAATATGTAGTATCACTCTATTTTACTAGTGGAAAGATATTTCAGGCATAACTTCGGCGATGTAACATGACACCAAACAGGAGGACGGAATGTGAGTAAACAAACGCAGTTGTAGCCAAGTGCTACGCATTGAAAACTCACGATTATAGAGAAAAGTAAAATTAAATTTTTTAGGGAACTTGTAAAAAACAAATGGATACCTTTTTTGTTAACCTTCGATATGCTTTAGTTTAAATCGTGGAAAAAATTCAGCTATCTCTGCGGTTTGTTTTTACGTTGAGGTAGTCCGGCATCTGGGATGAAAACGGGAAACGGTCATTCCGGTCGAGTTGCTGAAACAATCGCCATCACTATTTACATCGCCTTCTATCTTGTACAATTTCTTTCATAGCTTAAGTTATTTCTGACGTCCTAATCTTTCGATTCTTTTTCCCATTTTTGCAATCCCATCACCAAAACCTATCCTGTGACTTGACCAGAACCCGTTGCGCGACAGACAAATTTTGTTAAATCAGACCATAATAACGGTGCGGTTTCTGAGATGAATGTGGAGATCACTGCAAGGTTATTTAGTTTCTTCAGGGAATTAACACTAAGAGATTTTAAAAATTCATTTGCCATTCGTTAAGGGATATAAATGTGATGGCGGAATCATTGTTCATTAGTTGAAAGTCAATCTAGAGATACCAGGAGATAACGGTCGATTCCACGCGTCAAGATGGCCCTTGGACAGTACACCTAAAACTTGACAAAACCTGGCATTTAAACAAAATCTTATTCAAGGTGAGCTAGATATGACCTTTATCATGTACTTTTCATCCAAATACCAAAGGAAACAAGGAAAAAATTCCAACTTTTCGGCTATTCGGTCAGAGGCACGAGCCTATTGTTTGTACTGGTTGACAGGTTAATGTTGTGATTATCGGGATTTTGAGAACGTTTGTACTCGGCGCTGATAAAAAGCCCGAAACTAATTTTTAAACCTGATTTTAGAATGGTATTTCGTCTTTCAAGAATTCTGAATTTCAAGTGATTTGGTGTTTTACTGGGGAGGAAAACTTTCTCTTGAAAAACTGTGCCAAATTGAGAATTCAAAGCAAGCGAATTTTAGTGATTTTCAGCAGCTCGCCATGACCTTGAAAATTAATTCACAGATCTAAAACAGGACTCAATTACTTCATACACACTTCAGACGGAAACTTCCACGTTTAAAATGGGGGCTTTCTGGGGTGTGAATCAAACAGAGCGAAGTTTACGAGAAGGTATGATACACGTTTATTTCGCGTGTTTACAAGACATGTGTGGCGTAAACGTGTTAAATTTTTTTTTCGGGTTTAAAAATTTTTTTCAAGAAAAAAATTCCACCACTTTTCTTAGATTACCATAGGGTATCCGTGGAAAATTTAAGAGGGAATTTTATTTTTCATCATGTCCCACCACTCGCTCGACGTTAGTGGACATCCCCTCTTAAGGTGGCTCGATCGGGTTTTTGAGTGACGATACCTCTTAACTTTGAGCAACTAGCGTACCACAGTGAACAACCCAATAGAAAATTGATCGTTACTGCTGACCTAGAGAAAGATGAAAGTTTTAAGTGAGGTAAGTTTAATCGAAATCGGAGTTACCATAGCAACGTAATGACGTCATCCCCCATTTTACGTGAGAGCCAATTACTTGTCACCAAGAGATAATTCTGGAAAGCGCTCGACTGGATCTTCGGCCTGACATATTTGTATTTACGTCTGCAAAATTTGAAGAATTTCTATGAGAGCGTTTTCGAGAAAATTTCGGGTGAAGTTTTAGGGTGTTAAAAAACAACAAAAACAAAACAATTTTGATCTGTTATTGAAAAGTATGCCCACAAAGGTTTGATGAAATAACATTTTGGTTTTAAATGAATGTTATATCATCTAATTACTTTGTGTGAAAATTTCAGGGAAATCGTTCCATTTGATTTTTAGAAACGTTGGCTTGAATATGAACTTGTTAAGTGTGTTACTGGGCTTTTTTAATCAAAAATTGGCACTACACTTATTGAAATGGTTATGAATTAAAAAGCGGTAGATGAATTTTTTTATATCTTTGTCCTCAAGGAGAATAATCAATATTCAATACAATCCCAGCGTTTCAAGTTCATTGAAACGTTATAAAGCTGTCAATTTTGAGCCAAAACTCAGGAAAATATTGGCCTGATTTTCACGCCAGCAGCTTGTTGCTCTCATTATGTATCTCCATTGTTTTGAATCAGCGCGCAATTATAAATTTCACTACACCATGAATTCATATAACGCTTGATTGCTTTCCGAAGATGTTCCGAAAACGTGCTGAGACTGGGATAAGATTGGGGGAGACCCACGTCTACTGACCTGTTTAAATTTTTCGTTGACTCCTTGCCATAAAAATTTATCTGGAACACTGACTGAGCACAGCAGCTTTCCGTTTGCGCTCACTGCGCTCACTGCCAACCGGGATTGCAGAAAAACGCCTCACACTCATTTGCATCTCATTGGATAACAAAAGAATAACAAAACAGCACATTTGTTATATGCCTCGTTCTTTTAAACTCTGAATTAATTTTCCGCAATCCCGCACCTCACTCCGAAGTTTGCGCTTACTGCTAACCTTCAGGTTTGCACTCACTACTGTCAGCCTGTCCATTGTTATTGTAATGCTGACCTGATACACTAGCACGTTTTTCGGAACATATTCGGAAAGCAATCAAGCGTTATATGAATTCATGATGTACTGAAATTTACAATTGCACGCCTATTCGAAACAATGGAGATGCATAATAAGAACAACAAGCCACTGGCGTAAAATTCAGTCCAATAATTTCCTGAGTTTAGGCTTTAAATTGATAGCCTTACAACGTTTCAATGAGTTTGAGACTCGGGGATTGTATTGAATATTGATTATTCTCCTTGAAAGCAAAGTTTTTAAAAAATTCATCTACCGCTTTTTAATTCATAATCATTTTAATAAGTGTAGGGTCGATTTTTGATAAAAAAGCCGCGTAACACGCTAAACCAGTTCATATTCAAGCCAACGTTTCTAAAAATCAAATGGAACGATTTCCCCGAAATTTCACATAAAGCAATTAGATGACATAACATTCATTTAAAACCAAAATGTTGTTTCATCAAGTCGCTGTGGACATACTTTTCAATAACAGTTCAAAATTATTTTGTTTTTGTTGTTTTTTAACACCTTAAAACTTCACCCGAAAATTTCTCGAAAACTCTCTCATAGAAATTCTTCAAATTTTGTAGACGTGAAGACAAATATGTCAGGTCGAAGATCCAGTCGAGCGCTTCCCAGAATTGTCTCTTGGTGACAAGTAATTAGCTCTCATGTAAAACGGGGGATGACGTCATTACGTTGCTATGGTAACTCCGATTTCGATGAAACGTACCTCATGTAAAACTTTCATCTTTTTCTAGGTCAGCAGTAACAATCAATTTTCTATTGGGTTGTTCACTGTGGTACACTAGTTGCTTAAAGTTGAGAGGTATCGTCACTCAAAAACTCGATCGAGCCACCTTAAGCAGATATCTTGAATCATACAAACGTGAAAGAAACAAGGTCACTAAAATTCTCGAATGATCTGAACCCACTTTAGGTGCACAGCTCTTGGCACGTGTATATCTCCTTCCAGTGAATACATGTTTCGTTAAGAAAAATCCACCCTTTTCTTTATTAACTCAAGCGAGATGGCATTATTCCTTCCCTGATATTATCACGCTCGTAGAACAATTATTAAGCTTGGCTAAAAAGCTCTTAAAGGTTTTGTAAGGTTACTTTTCTAAGTCAACTAAGAACATTTGTGAAGTAAAGTCTGTTACTCGTGACACTATGTTGGAAGGGAAGTTTTCGCCTAACACTTACTGCTGTGCACAAACCACAGTGACAAACGGATTACGTTGACAGTAAACATTTTCGTTTTCGAGAAAAGAAAGACAGCCGTTGAATCTACACAGCTATGTTAAATACAATTCCCAGCAGATATTTTGTCTGGGAATGTCACACAATCTCTTGTCACGCTATCAAACACCTAACCATCATACATTTCTTGCATTTCGCAAAATCTCTGTTTGCTGATCCAGATTCCAGCTGTAGGGAGAACATTAATAATACGTTTGCCACACGTGAGATGAACACTGTACCGTGTATACTTGGGATGATATAATGAGGAAAAGACGTTCGGTCATTTACATACAACCTTGGCCAAGTTTGTTGGGAAGGTTGTCACATTTTACCATGCTTTTGTTTCCCTCCCCTCCCCCCTTTTCAATGTTGGATTTCAATGGACTTTTCCTCTGCAGTATTGTCTGGCAAACATTCAACATTGAAACGGGGGGTGGGGGGACCGGCGAATAGAGACAGAGACTAAGTTATGATGGCATATTTAGACAAGATGAATAAAATCTTACTAAAATTCTGTTCATGGTCAAACCTTTCCAACAACTTGTGACGAAAGTTGTAGGTGTATTGTAGATTGTCACAACAGAAGCAATTTTTTCAAACAGGCTTTTTAACAAAATATTAAAGGCTTCAAATTTAAACAAGGACAATTTTTACTCATTTAACTCGAAATCAATGGAACTCAAAATCCTGTAATCGGTTTCTGTTGTGACACAATAGAGGCTTTAACTGGTCAATGAGTGGTAACATTGAGAAGTGTCGTCTTCTCCACGAGGAGAAAACTTGGACACGGAGTCACGTTTTACAAAATCTTAACTTTGGGAGCTCATAGAATTGCAATGAAGCGCAATCTTTCAAACCAAAAACAACCACGTTGCACTTGCACCATTGTCCAAGCTCTCTGTTAAGCTTCAACGGAATCGGACCCCAAGCGTTCATGATAAAACGTTTTTTAACCTAAGACCTCCACTAAAATTTTGCCTTATAAATTTATTCATGAGCAGCTTGTCACCCGCGGCCTTAATTAATATGCAGATTAATGATAGAGATTTCAGATCATCAAAATTTACATCACAACTCTGAAGTTCAACGCCGTGCCATTGTCACGGAGTGAAGTATAAATACATGTATGTCACACCACACATCGAATTGCGTCAGTAAAGTGAGGCAGAATTTGTTCCTTTCTCGTTGTTTGACGTGGGAATACTTTTTTTGGGCACCCGTTTTTTAAAATTTATTTCTGCATTTCTAAGTCCACAGAATTATCTTAACAAAGGTTCGCTATTTGGTATTAATCACGCGAGCACATGCACAGTGACGGGGATTTACGCCACGAGTTATTAGCTACGTTGGAATGATATAAGGCTTATAGCGACTATATGTACCAGTCTACAAAAGGATATTAATGTTTAACTCGAGCTTAAAACTGTCGAGACGAATTTTAATGACGAACTGCAAAGTCGAGTCCGTAATAAGTGGACATCATTCGTTTGGCGACACAAAATGCATACCTGAGATATATTTCTTCACTGTTCACGGGTTTTAAGGAAATACAGCTTCCTATAACCTTCCCTAATTGAAATAAAGGAATCAGTTCAACCAAAGAAGCTAAAATAACAACACTTGCCTTCTTCAGGAGCCTATCTGGGCTTCTTCTGCTTCTACTCAGGCAAAACAACAGCTAAAAACGAAGCGCTCACCACATGGGAACTTCTCCTTCTTTTCTCGGAATTGGAGGCATCCATGCATTGTCACGTGACTCTACCGTGACAAAAAGATGCCGACGGGTACATTTACCCATAATTCTAAGCGTACAAAACCCTAAAGGCTGGTTTTCACTAACCTGCGATAAGGCCGAATTTTAGCATCGCTCTCATATTCCCTTATGTTGGTCGCTCGCTAAAATAGGGCCTGATACAATCTCTCACAAGAGTTCATGTCGGCGGCCAAATTTTGGCCGCGGGAATCTCGCAATCTGATTGGCCCTTTAACAATAGAGCTGTCAACGGAAGTAAATTGTCTACGCGACGATCCGACCGCCATCGCAAAGGAACAACCAAGGAACAAGTCTGCCGAAGTAAAATGTGTTGCTCTAATAAATTCTCGTCGTTCTAGGAGAATTGTCACCATTTCTTTCTCTCCTGAGAATGGCGTTCGGTTTGACGCAAGCTGTCTCTCACCTGGAGCAGAGAAGTACAGCAACAGTGAAGTATGTATTCCGTTTTATCGCATCGTGTCGCGGAATTTTCATTTGACGGCTTTCAACTAGTATTGATAACATGAACAGAGTAGTGACTGTTTCCGCGTTTTACGAAACAAAACGAACAGCAGACGAACAAGTATCTTTCGCCAAGAATGATCAACAAGTCAACCGATAATTCGGTAAACTTAACGGTAAACTGATGTTTGGCGAGAACCGCAATCCAGTCGCAATAACGATTTTCAGTTTATTCATTCATTGTTTAATACTTATGTCGTTTTATTGATCTCTGACATTGACATCAAAGGATCTGACTAGTTTTATAATAAATGTTCTTCGTTTTAAAATTCGCTGCTGCTTAGAGATAAAATTCGCTGCAAATTTCAAATATTAATCACTTCTCGAATTAAATTACAAAATACTCCTTTGTGTATAAACGGTTTTATTTATATCTTTATTCTAAAGAATGAAACTGAAGGTATTTCTCTTAATTGCCCAAGGTTTTTTACGCAGAAAATCGGTGACAAATGGGAAGAGAATATTTCCGGATACCACCTGAAATGGGAAATGATTCAAGCATGCAGCATATTTTGGTACATGACAACCTCGTCGTGTTTTGAATTTTCATTCAGTTTCAGCTCAGACAGAGCAACCATGTACAGTACCGGAAACTTCAAGTTAGCAATCGTGTAAATTTGAGTACTTGTGCCTAGAAGATATATCGTAGCCTATGATTTTCTTATTTTGCCGACATTTACGTGACTTTCTGCGAATTGCCGTTATGGGAAATTTGCATACCGAGAATCGTGCAAGCAGAAGAAATTTTGATTGGCTGTTTTGTTGAATGTCAATCAATCAAAAAAAGTGGGCGGCAGACGTTCCGTGGAAGAATTGTATCAGGCTCTATTTTTCGTTTCGCCCGTCCCGCCTGAATGTTTCACCCAGCGAAACGAAAATGGAGCCTGATCGCAGGTTAGGTTTTCACTAGCGACGGAGTCGGAGTTAGGCTCAGTCTCCAGCCGTGAGTGTCTCGATGCACCCGCGATTCTCGCCAGCTTTCACGGCTGGGCGCACGGGTTTGGTTGCATGTCCGTGACGTCATGACAATTTTTAATAATTTTGCAGACAATGCACACGTCGATTGCATAAATTTTATCGATTCTTTTTTTTGTATTGTCTTGAGAAAAAGCGAAATGCGAAAAGTATTTCCTGAAACGCCTCCTAAAAGTGTGAAATTTCAAAAGAAAGACGAAATACCCCTAAATTATGCCGCGCATTCTGCCCCGCAAATTTCAGGGGGCTTGTCTCTGATTGGTCAGTCTAAACAATAACCAAACCCGTGCGCCCAGCCGTGAAGGTGGCGAGAATCGCTGGCGCATCGAGACACTCACGGCTGGAGACTGAGCCTAAGTCGGAGTCGGAGTCGTAATCAGAAGCGTAAAGCGTTACGATCTAGTGAAAATCAAACAACGGAGTCGTAAGCACAGTTTCCTTTTGCGCTTACGATTCCGTCGCTTACGATCTAGTGAAAACCAGTTTGTCGCAGTCGTAAGCGGAAGCGGAAGAACTAAACCAATCATAAAGCGTGGGAACGAGCACTGTGATTGGTTTATCCTTCCGCTTCTGCTTCCGACTCCGAAAATCTGGTTTTCACTAGATCGTAAGCGACGGAATCGTAAGCGGAGTGGGAAGAAAATGGAAACGTTCTGATTCTTCCGACTCCGATTCCGTCGAGCTTATGACTCCGCTTACCACTCCGATGTTTGATTTTCACTAGGTCATAAGCGCTCTTACGACAGCTGTTACGACTCCGCTTACGACTCCGACTCCGACTCCGTCGCTAGTGAAAACCAGCCTTTAGCCAGAAATGAAATATTTCTGCGGCACAAGAGCAGGGGAACTGAGGCTGGTTTAGTTGAAGTGCAGCATGGGTAGAAAGGAGGGCTATATAAGTGATGTAAGTCACGTGGGAGATCATTCTAGGTCGACACCTCATTCAGCTTACGTTATTTTTAATTTAAGTAAGTTGTTCTTTGTTGTCATACGTGCGACTTTTATTTTAAATAGTTAACGAGGGTGGGGATGTTTGCAACGTGTAGCCTTGTAGGGAGGGCTATTTAGAGCTTGAGCCATGGTTCCTACCCAGATTTCCTGCCGAGTTTTTCCCCATCGGGGTTTTTTTTCCGGCAGGTTTTTTCTGGCCTCCGTTCTGACAGTAATGTCTTTGTAAACTGTCGCTCAGCTCTGTTTTTATGTTATGTGCCGTACGTTTGGATGTAATAAGAGGTTGTAGCATAACTTATTGTTATAATTCTCGGTGCTCGGCCGAAACTGCCAAAATAAACCTAATGGTTTTTGCTCATGTTGTGTACTGCGTAGTGGAGCTGAAATGAAAAGTTCTTAAAACTTCCAGGTTAAAACTTAACATACACAATGTTGCTAGCACAGGGACATGTTTATGCAAAACATTTGGCTATTTATGTGCCTATTGGCTGTGTTAGGTTCGCAAGATATTGTGGTAAAATGTACAGCTGCCATCTTTTTCCGTACGGTGGATTTTGACCCATTTCCCTCCCCTAGCTTCCCCAATCCTTTCTTGGTACAGTCCCGCTCTATTCCAGTGGAACACAACCACCTGAACGGAAGGAGGACAGGCTAGAAAAGTTTGGCTGTACGGGGGAAATACAAACAACAGAGGAACATGGGGAAAGCATTATCAGGCAAATTGCAATTTGCAAGTAACGAGCGAGCCCCAGCCTTCCGTAAGCATCGAGCATTCGGCGGCAGAAGTCGAAAAATCAATTTCTTTCATATTTTGCACATAAATGGGTATTGGTAACACTAGTAACCTGATGTGGTTCGTTTTCCCCAGAAGCGCTTCATTTTCGAAAAAAAACGAGGAAATCGATTCTCGGGAAATTAATCTTAGGTATGGTTTATTTCAATGTTTGTGCTGTCTATTGAATGAGGATTGAGACCATTTAGAATTATGGCACATGTTAAATTATTTCACAGAAGTTAGGTTCCAAATCACTTTCTACGTGATCACCAAACCTGCTTTTTAGTTTGGAATTGTTTGTGTTCAGTAGATTTCGCTACTGCTGTTTTAGAACTGTCTAGTTAATGAAAAAGACTTGTTCTATCGACAGAAAATAAAGTGCCTATCTTTTTCTCTGCGCTTTAGTTTGCCAGCGCGATGCAAGTTTATAGTACTGATTTTCAAGATTAATTTCCTGTGATTTTGATCTCCCGAACCCGAGGATCGATTTCCTCGTTTTTTTCGAAAAAAAGCGCTTCTGGGGAAAACGAACCACATCAGGTTACTAGGTTTTCCAATAACCTGTGATCAGGCTCTATTGTCGTTTCGCTCGGTGAAATTAAGAGAATATGAGAGCGATGCTAAAATTCGGCCTGATCGCAGGTTAATTTTCCAACTACTGCCGCGAAATTGAGAGTTTGCTTGATTTTTACTGTAAGCCGCTCTTAACAACAGGGGTCAAACTATATTGCCACACAACCACACCACCTTTTCAACTTTTTCGTAACAGAAAATAAGAACGAAACAATAGCCTTCCTTCTTTAGTAGCTGTCATGAATAATGGTCAGAACATCAGCCACAATAATGTTATATTTTTACTACAGATTTTTTAACCGCTTTCTGTTTTTTATGTCGCCATGTTCCTATCAATAGCTTAGCTCCACCGTTCTCCATATAAACCAAGTCAACCCACAATTCCTCCATCCGCTCTGATGGAGGGCTAACGCTCGAAACGTCAGCTTTCAATTTCCCTAAACTTCCCCCCACCGATAGGCTTGGATAAATTCTGCTCGTTAAATGGCTCTGATTCTGCCTGCCGGCAGTGCTCGTAAAAATGGCTTATTCTGCTCGGAAACCTAAATTCTGCTCGAATTCTGCTCGGTACCAGAAAAATTTGCGGCCCTTCGGGCCTTATGTATTTTCGCAAATATGAAAGAAAGCTGGGGCCACTAACCCCTAAAGACTATACCAATTAGATATTCAATATGAATGGCAAAATCTTAGTTTGTGAGCGCATTTTAGCTAATAATCACATTAATCGCAAGGTATTTTTTCCTTACAATTTTTCTTACAACTGTTATGCCAACCTAGTCCCCAGGCCCTTCTCCTCGTTCAAAATGGCGGTCGGAGAAACCCCTGGCCAAGGCTGCCAAAGTGGCTCCAAAAAGTCGTTAGAATTTCGTCAGGTAAACACTAGACGCTAGAAACAACCTCCGAAAAAGCCATTTCTTCATGTGTCACGTGGCAAAATACTCCACGATTCTTGGAGTATTTCAGCACCCTTGGCCAGGGGTTTCTCCGACCGCCATTTTAAACGTGGAGAAGGCCCTGGGGACGAGGTTGCTGTTCTGTATATCATGAGTGTTACTGATTTTCCGTTATTCTGCTCAAATTATGCTCGAAAATGCCTTATTCTGCCGGCAGAACGCTCGCTTCAAAAATCGCTTTTTCTGCTCAAAATTCTGCCAGCAAAATTTATCCAAGCCTGCCCACCAACGTAGCACTACAGTTTCTTCAGACGCGAACCCCCTTATGTGCTTGTTGATAAGCCACACTAGTCGATCAGTTAAGTCGGAATCACAGTGATTCAGTAATACCCAAGCCAGCAAGCACGAAACTCAAATTTCGACACATTATTTTGTAATGCGGGCTCAACTCAAGGTGCATGTCTTTCCCTTTAAGTGCTAGCCTCCGTAGCAGGCGTAAACGGGGAAGGAGAAGGGGATCGAGAACGCGGGAGAAAAATGGGCCTCTAGCCCCCAGTCCCCCATTTTCTCCCGCGTTCTTGCTCCCCTTCCCCTTCCTCGTTTACGCCTGCTACGGAGGCTATATATTTAAGTGCATGGTTGCGGAGTGGGGAGGGGAAGGGGGGGAAAAGGGAAGAACCCAACAGACCTTGCAAATAATATCTGTCTTTTAATTTATGTATTTTTAGAGGGATTTGAGGCTGATAGTTAAAAACAAAATTAAAAAATGCTCAAAAATCTTTGATATTTTTCTCAGCAAAATCAATATTTTAGAGAAAGAGAAGTCAAAACGTTATTTTTTCCCCTGAAGAAGGGCCAGCACGAATTCCCTAGGGGAACAGGAAAAGATCCTTTGAGGCCCATCGATTTTTTCCCTAACCATCCAAAATAGTGTAGAGATTTGCGTTGTCAGAAATAGTACGGAAATACGGCCTAAGAGGTCAGCCGTGCAGGTACCACGCAGCTCTTAACAGCCTCTAATTTCATTGGACCTTGGTATCACGCAGCTCTATTGTTTTCAGGGCTAGGGTTCATTGTTTTGTTGTTTGTTCTATTGTTTTCTCAGTAAATCAGAGAAGACCTTGTAAGAACTGCGTGTCCATGTCGCACCCTTTTGTGGTTGTAACAGAGATATACGCAATTCTCCCATGGGGGCAAGAACAAAGAGACGGGTCACAGTCCAGACTAAGGTGACAGCAGTGTACTTCATAGAAGGTAAAAAAGGGAAAAATCTATTGTTCTTTATTGCCTTACATCCACACTTTACATCCTTTACTTTTAAAACATACGAAGTATTAGACGTAAGGTTGGGAGATCTTAAGCAAGCTCTTCTGAGCTTTTCTACGAAGATCCCTTATGTTTACAGGGAAAAAGTTAACAATAAGAGGCAAATATATCTTGGTTAAAATAGGGATAAGGCGCCGGTTTTAAGCTCTGGGATCGACGCAACCCAGCAATTCCGAACCATTAGGTGGTAGTGGAAGCACAACACTTACAAGTGGCGCATTGGCTTCCCCGCGGGCTCCCCATTAGTTTTTCACCTTTGATAACGTTAGTGCATTTAAAAGCCGGTACCTATAATCCTTTAATCCTCGGACCTACAAGATGTAAGCCATTTCCCCTCCATAAGGCTTTCCTTCAATTTTTCGAGTTTTTTTCTTTCCTTTATTTCAGCACCGGCTGTTTCAGTAGCTGCTCGCTTATCCCTTACGTCACTTTGCCAAAGGTTTTCATTATTATGATAAAATGAGTTTGCTTCCATAAGCAACGGTTCAGAAACAAAGGAGTTAAATGGTGCGTAAAAAGGAAACAACACCAACAATTTCTGGGTCTCGTTGGATCTATAGTACTCTTCAGAACAACGTTATCGGGAAAATAGTTTTCAGAACAATTACCTGAAGACACTGTACGCGTCCGCCATGTTGGTGTTCCTCTTTAATTTGGGGCACCAATATGACGACCAACCAGTGGCCCACAACTGTCACAGCAAAAGCAAAAAGCTCACGGCAAAAACAAAAAGCTCAATAAGAATCCATATTGTTATTAAAAAAACCAGTAAACAAATTAGTTCTATATAATATAAACTAATAAAATACTTGTTGGATTTAAGCTTAAATCTAATCATGATTAGTATATTATTCTGGCTTAGCTAGGCTAAACAACATTCTCCAGACGTTTCAGGCGTTTAGCGGTTACGTTTCTGTTCGATCAATATAGTTATTGCTGTCCGAGCAGTAACAGCTCTGTTCAGGAGCCATAATCCGATTATGGCTCCTGCTCTGTTCTATAAGCAATCATCAAGTATAAGGTATAACCTCCCACTTGAACGGACTTCCTTTGATATGTCGCCAGTTTACAAGAACCTCCATCTCGTACTTTCCGACGTCAAGACAGTAATTAAAACTGAAGGAACCATGTTCCAGTTTCTTGATTGCAGGTGAGTAAACACGGTATGAACCAGATTGCTTGATGTTCACCTGCACTTTGTTTAAAGCCTCAGCTTTTGGCATGTTGTCTTTTTTAAGACGGATTTCAAAGTGTGGTATTATATGACGTATAGATTTGAAGGGCCCACCTATAACTTTAGGGCGCTGGCCCCTCGAATAGTCGACATCGTTAACGTACATAATCAAAGTGTCTTCGGCCTCATCATCGCCTCCACTGATCGACATCTTTTCTAAGCTTTGAAGAATACTTTGGTCCAGAGTTGAATCAACTAAAAGATCACATGATGTCATGTCCCGCGGTGGTAACATTTCAGTGGTAGAGTTGACATCAGTGAGTTGTTGAGTTATCTCATTTTTGGCTGCTAAAATCTCTAACTCATTTCCTTTTCTCAAAACCTGTTCGGCGACCTCCACGCTTGTTTTTATTCTGCTGAGAGATGAGGCAAAAGTCTTCTCCTGGATTTCATGGCGATCTTTTTGAGCCCGAGCTACCTCTTGTAACTGATCCTTCAAACTTTATCTCTTTTTCTCTAGAGCTTTAATTTGCCTATTTATAACAGCATCAACTTTTAACGAAAGCTCATTAAACTTTATTTTAGCAGAGTCTTTTTGAGATTTAATAGTGTTTAGTGACGTTTCTAGAGCAATCATCTTTGCTTTCAATTCATAAACAACCTTTGTAATCTTTTTCTTCTCTGCAGGATATATGTCTTGCACAAACTCGTACTTGTGGTCACGGTGTTCTCTTAGGGCACAGTCTCGACAAATCAGTTGATCACAGGTTTGACAAAAAAGCTTGAGTTCTTCCCGCCTATGCTTTTCACACATCAAAGTATCAACGGCGGATTGGCCATCAAGTTCTGAGAGGAGATTATTAATGAGAAAGTTGGTCGGCAGACTATTGACTTCACCCCCAGGAATCTGACAAAGCAAGGAATCATTATTTTGAATTACACTTTGGTAATATGGGGTGCCATTACCGCCAAAATTATTGTTTTATTCTTATTAGGCACTAGTGTGTTATTATTAGGCACCAGTTTACTATTATTAGGCACAATGTTTTATTATTAGGCACCAGTTTATTATTATTAGGCACAATGTTTTATTAGTAGGCACCAGTTTATTATTATTAGGCACAATGTTTTATTATTAGGCACCAGTTTATTATTATTAGGCACAATGTTTTATTATTAGGCACAATGTTTTATTATTAGGCACCAGTTTATTATTGTTTGGAATTATTTTTTATTATTAGTCACCTTGTTGCATTATTAGGCATTGATTTTCATTATTAGCACTTTTCCCGCCTTTTTTCGTCTCGACCAATGAAAATCGCAGCAGCTCGGCAGCAGCTCCAGTAGTCACGGCACATGACATGGCGGAGAAGAACGTTTTCGTGGTAAAGGATCTGCTTTCAAAAGCCGTTAAGGTAATCGAAGGGCTTGCTAGCCCTGATGAAGGAGAAACCTCAACAGCTAAATCAATTCCTTCCACTACGAACCAGGGCGCTGGCACTAGTTTCAAAACAGAAATGGAGCGGCTTTTCCCGAACGTTTACGGCAAGAGGCCATCAACTACAAACTTCTCCACTGTCAAAAGGCGACGTGGCAGCTCGGCGAAGAAGAAGGAGAAAACCGTGACACGAAAGTTTGTATGCCTGGCAGATAAAAGTCAGGCCGAAGTCCCTACCGTACAAGAAAAGAGAGAACTATTTCTCTGTGGTTTGGGAGAGAAGAAAATTGCCCTTCCCGTAGACGGCACATTTGCTCGCCTATATTCTGTTCTCGTGGATTCCTTTCCGAAGCTCTCTGATGTGGGTGGTTTGGAGCTGATGTACGCCGAACCAGGTAAACGAGAATTGCACATCATCCCTACCGGGCCTCAAGGGAACACCGTGCAGTATATATCACAGTTTATAGGTCAAGGAAGGGTTTATGTTCGACCCATTCAGTGTGACATCGATCTTAACACAGTTCAAGAACACACAGATCCCTCAGTTTTGGAAGAAATATGCAATTCATGTTTACAGTTCGTTGCAATGGATAAGTTGAGGGAACATACGGAGGTAAGAACTGTCACTGAAATATACTTGCTGTTTAGATATAAGCTTTAAGCTTATATTTCACTGAATCGGTGCTAAATGCACAGGATTTTATCGTCTGCCCAAGTGATGTCCCCTGTTGTATTTTTGAAAAATCGCAGCGCCACTGTCGTTAGTTCGAAGTTGTGTGACATTGTTGAGTTTATTCTTATCAGATTGTCAAGTATTTAAGTCACGAACGAAATGTTTATTTTGGGTGTAGTACAAACATGTAAAACCAGGGTTTGATTTCAATCAATTAATGCAGATGGTCGTTGTCACGGAAAGAGAAAATAAAGGCAGTCTTTAAAGTTAATTACATTTAGTTTGCAGGCTCGCTTATATTTCATTAAGATCTACATGTAATCCGAGGAGATGTTTTAGTCATTCTTGACAACCATTCCAGACACCCTCCCCCCTCATCACCCTCCTCACATTGTAGAATACCCAGGGGTCATATCTTTCTACCTCAGTATTTCTGTATTTGTAATTGAAGTTTTATCTTTTCCAGAACTGCCTTAAAAAGCAAGAGAAGTGTAGGAAAGAGAATTGCAAGATTTGTTTAGAGGACATTGTTGGTGAAGGAGTTACCCCAGCATGTTGCAGTGATGTATTTCATAGTGCTTGCTTGGAGGAGTGGCATAACACCTCAGATGGCAGTAGTTCAAAATGCCCTGTTTGTGATCAATTGTTCTTTACAATTCAACCCAAGTAAGCGTGTTTTTTATGTTATAATATTCCTCAAAACAGTTGCTTATCAGTTGACTAATTCAATCCAGAAAACCATGTATAACTAAAAGCCAAAAACTGGACACTAATTAGGCACTATCACAAAGTTATGGTACCTGTCAACAACAATATTTGACATATAATTAGCCATGTACACTGTATCACCACATGCAATTTTTGAAAGAAGTGATTGTAAGAGGTGGACTACCATATGGAAAAATATCAGTTGTGATATTTTCATTCACCATTTTGTAGTCATTTTTTTGTCACAACTGATACTGAAAATTGCACTAAAGTAGTAGTTTTACCTTTCTTTTTCCTCGCAGTGACATTGGTAACTCCTACATCTCAAATCAAGATGCAAACTCCCAAGTCGCATGCAGTGAGACAATCAGCACCCCCTCGCAAAGGCAGAAGGCAAGTAAAGCAATGCCGAGGCAACAGAATAAGTCAAGTGAACCTTTACCAAGGGAACAGAGTGAACCGGGAGAAGCATTATCAAGTATCTCTAGCATAATGCCATTGGAAGAAACAGGCAACACTGATTTTTTCTATGGCTCCTTATTTAAGGATGAAATTGCTATAGAATTGGACTCTGATAATGAGCAAGCCTCAGTTGAGGTGGCAAATGTGGAAGTAATAAATGTAACTCCTGTCTTGTCGTTACAAGACATTTTGTCAGAGTTAGCTGAAGCAGTCAATGAAAACAAAATTTCAAAATTTAATATCTGTAGAAAGGATATCTGGGAGGGCACAAAAAGGGGTTTGACAAGGAAATCGTTTTCTCCCAGTAACAAGATATCCGTGAGATTCAGTGACGATTCTGGGACATCTGAGGGTGCTGTGGATTTGGGAGGGCCAACACGTGAATTTTTAACTCTTGTTGTAGAGCGGCTGGCCAATTCGCAGTTGTTCTGTGGTCCAAAGGAAGCACTGTTCCTGTCATGCAATGCTTCATGTTTAGCAAACTCAGAATACCTGTATGCAGGGAAAATAACTGCTCTGTCCCTTGTCCATGGGGGCCCTGGGCTTTGCTTTTTATCTCCTGTTCAGTATGATGCTTTGATCAATGGTCCAGATAAAGTACAGGTAGCTGTTGAGGATATATATGAACCTGAACTTAAGACCTCTCTGCAACAACTTTCTAGGGCTCAGTCAGTTCAAGAAGGATATGAAGTTATGTCACGTAATAATCTGGAAACGGTTTTGGAATTAGGGGGTACCCTTCAACAAATTAAGTCCATTAAGGACATTGACAACATTGTGAAACGAACAGCTCACTGGCTCACATTGGGGAGGGCGTGGCCAGCCCTGGAACAATTCAAAAAGGGTTTATCAGACTTGGGTGTCTTGAAGGCCATTACAAACAATCCTGATGTTTTTCATGAAGCTTTTTGCTACATTCCAGTCGAATTAGATGCTGATTCATTCAAGAATTTGTTTACTGTTCTTCAGAGTGAAGAAGGCTCAAACAACAGAGCATTAGAAAATGTAATCATTTCTCACTGGTGCGACTATTTACAAGATGTAGAAGAAGGGGAAACAACGATCACCTTAAGTGATCTGCTATTTTTTACTTGCGGGTGTAAACAATTACCACCACTACGGGTCGGTTGGGATTTAACTCTTGGGTTCCTTCATGATCCTGACAAAGATGGTAATTTATCCCCCTTTCCCAAGGCCAATACATGTGTGCCTATGTTGCACCTTCCAACTGTTCACAAAACATATGTCGCATTTAGAGATGCAATGACGTTTGCAGTCAGGAACAGCAAAGGGTTTGGCTATGCTTAGGGAAAACAGAATATTGTCTGTGCAGACATTTACATTTTATAGCCATGTATGAAGATTACAAAATTGGGAACCTGTGACTTTTATAATATTATATCAAAATGAAAACATCTTGATAGCAGTAGAATACTGTAATGTTCAAGAGAGGGCCACCCATTTTACATTTAAGTTGCCATACTATTACTTGGGAAACCTGTAAGAGTGGATACAGTTAAGCATAAAGTTCACACTGTTTATCAATATTACTGATTACTGTTTCAGAAAATTGAAGAGCCCTGAGCAAAAATGTCCTAAGTGACTTTAATTTTAAGACCATTTTGTTTACAGAATTCTGGGTTTGGGTGGTGAATTGGAGTTGCAGGCACATCCCCGCACATCCCTGAACCCGAAAATATTGACAAGAAAGTACTTTTATTGATGCAAAAAAGCAAGATTCGCTTGGGAGTACATTCTTGCTTTGGGCTCTTTAATTATGTTTTTACATATTAATTGAAATATATGCAGTTCTTCCTTGCATGCAAGTTATAAACAACAGATATAATACGACCATGCCCAATTTTATAGACCTTTATAGGTTTGCTGTATGGACAAAATTAATAGGAAACGTTATAGGAGAATCCTACACAAAAGTAAGCTTAGTTTCATAGTGCTTATATTAGTTCAATATTATTACTCAGTGGTTGTGTTAAACAAGTTCAAGTTCAACATTTTGTTATTGGAGGGTTACATTTATGTGAATAAAGAATTTCAATTTAAAATACTTGTTGTTTTATAGCGTCCATGTAAAATTTAGGCTGCATTTATTAAAAACCAGGAGGGGGGGGGGGGAGGAAAATGAGGGGGGATATGTCTAGCCTTTTTCTGTACTCCAGAAGGGGGATGTTAATTCTCAGAGCAATTTTCAGGGGGATGTTTATTTTTTTAGACATCAAATATATACAGAATAATGGTAATATTTTTAAGTGTGATTTTTGCAAAGTGCATCCATATCCGCTTATAAGGAAGGGCCCAACATTTTTTTCCAGCCCTTTGGGCCTTAGGTTAAGGTGGAGGCCCAAAGATTTTCCCCACACGAGGGACCCTAGATATGCCACTGATTACAAAGTGAAAGAACAAAGCATGCTTTAACATTAAGTTGGGACTCAAGTTTCCTGACATGAAGCTGTTAGGGGGGGATACAAATTTTTTCCAAGCAGGTAAGGGGGGATGCGTAATTTTGTACCGTTTTCAGGGGGGATGTTAAAAATACAGTACTCTATACAGTTCCTTCACCCCTCCTGCTTTTTAATGAATGCAGCCTTAAGGACTGAGTAAACAACCATGTGTGAACAAATTATGTATGAATGGGTGGGAGAAACGTGTGATTTTTCTAATGGAGCTGAAGTCATATAGTAACTATAATTTATGGGCATACAACAGACCATCAAAATAATCATTACTGATTGAACATCAAAGGTGAAGCTGGGTACCCTAGGCTCCTCTCTTGCATGTATGTCTGCCATTGGTTTGAGACACACATTCAGGTATTAGTAAGAAGTCACTCATTTAACCATTCCAGAGTGGAGTGTTACTTCAACTTAATGCTGCTCAAGAAATTCCTTGGCAAGTTTGTAAAGTTTAATTTTATCATCTGTTATTGAAGACTCTCGAAGTAACTCAGTTCTTGACTCAAGGTCAGCAACTTGCTCATCTGTCAGAGCTTGAGAAGTAGGTGGAATTTCCACAGTGTCCTCATCAAGGGGAACAGGACCATTCCAATCAATGCCATATTCATCAGTAACATCAACCGGGTCTGTATTGTTTTCTGCAGAATTCAGTGAACCTTTGATCCAAAGTTGAAGAGGTGTGTTGTTGTTGACTGTAGACAAGGGATGTCTCAGCCAGGCAGCAGACCATTCATGTAAACGATAGTTTATGTGATGAAGGAATGCATAATGAAGGCACCATAAATCACACTCAGATAAAGGGTCAAAGATACCCAGTTCCTCCATCAGAGAAAACAACTCGTAGAAATTTGCCAAAACATCTTCAAACACGTCCCGCCACATTCGCTCAATTCTTTGATTGTGCACACTTTTACCAACCAGAGCTGAGCCTCTCCCTGTTCCTCGAGTACTCAACATATATTTGACAACATCCACATTTTCAGATCCCTGATCACATCTGACTCTTGAGGGCAATCCCCAGTCTTGTACCGCTTTGATAAAAAGTGAGTACACAGTAACAGCTTTGTTGTTTGTGCTGCATGATAAAAAAACTGGGATTCGACTGAAGCCATCCACACAGCCATGGACAACAAAACGCCACTTCACAAGTTTGTGATTTCCATCAAAGTGCCAGAGACCAAGTGGCCTGCTCACATTATACACGCGCCGTTTTATTGCTTTGCAGCGTCTTGCAGCAGCTGCAAGAGGGTCCACCCTAGAAAGTGACTCCCTTATCCGACGTCTAGGCAGAAATATACCCCTTGCACCAAAGTACCCAGCCAACATTTTTGACCCACAGCTTGGGTTCCCTCTTTTTATATCCCTCACTATGTCATCCAACTGACTATCCTGCATTTCGGTGTATAAAGCACGTACTGAGAGGCCATGTTCTTGAATTCGTCGTTCTATGGTCCTTGAACTGACGTGCAAAAGGTCTGCAATAGATCGGACACTAAATCTAGCTCTTAGAAGCATCTCAAGTTGTTCCTTCCTGATGTCATAAGCTGGCCTACCAGGAGTACCACTACGAACAACACTTGCTCTTTCCTCATTCTGCTGTAAAAGTGATCGTGCGCTACTCAACAAATTAAACAACTCTTCAGGTATTCTTGTCACTGAATCAAGGAGATTCACATGCTTTTGAATTTCTTCAAGTTCCTCCACTAAGTCACTGTCATGAGACACACCAACACAAGCAACAATCTCTTGTAATCGGGAGGTAACTTCATGCCTTAAGTCGGAAATAGTGTTAGTTGCCATCGTTTTATACTTCGAGGATAAATTGCTTCTACATACTCAGCTACAATTTGCTTTTTCTGGGCCTACAAAGTCAAGATGTCTATCCCTTGATCATTCGCAATGTCTGCCATGCTGTTCTCATGTGTAAAACCGCTGACTACTTGGAGATAGTACGGTACGAAAATAATACGAAACAGTGCCTAATAATAAAGATGAAATAATAATAGAAAATAATGCCAAACAATAATAAAATAGTGCCTAATAATAAGAGATTGTGCCTAATAATAGAAAATAAAGCCTAATAATAATAAACTGGTGCCTAATAATAAAACATTGTGCCTAATAATAATAAACTGGTGCCTAATAATAAAACATTGTGCCTAATAATAATAAACTGGTGCCTAATAATAAAACATTGTGCCTAATAATAATAAACTGGTGCCTAATAATAACAAAACAATAATTTTGGCGGTAATGGCACCCCATATTGGTAGGACTTTTTTTATTATTTATGTCAAGGCGGAATCCCGTATTTATGTCATATCATGTCGAATGCATTTAGGATTCCCGTGGATTAGCCGCAACTTCCTATCCAGGATAACAGGTACTGCAAGATATTTAAATTGTTATCACTGCTACGAAACGACCGGGTAATTATGATACATTTAGGTAAAATTAGGATAATGTTAAAGGCTTGCCCTTCGGTATCATTTGCCCTTTGTTATAACATTTTTTGGATATTAAATTTGAATTTTGGTTGAAAATCGAAGATGCAGCCTTCTTGGCCGCCATCTTCGATGACATTTGAGGCCCCTGAAAGGCCATAACCTATTACAGAGGACACAAAAGAAAATCTGTTTATGTTAACAACTTTTCTTGATAATGTAACACACGAAAAACCCCACGGGGATTCTATCGATCCCTTTCTCTCGTAGGTACTCCAGTGGGGGCATATAAGTTGCCTTATAATTCCGAGAGTCCAAGGGACACCGTCACGCAAGAATGTCTAATTTTACTCTGTTCAGTTAAAAATGTTCATGCACCTTTATTCGATGAAAACATTTTAAAGAACAAGAACAAGTTGTTTGAGGGTACAGTGCTGGAAGTGGATTGCAGTGTTTACGGAATTTCTTTCGTGAAAGGTGGTCCAGAAATCAAAATTACCATTCTAAAGAAATGTTGAGTGTTTTAGCTGTTATTTTGTCTCTTAAATAATATAAACCATATCTTTTTGCTTTCATCATCTTAGTAGATTTTTTCCACTATGCAGGTGTATTCCTTAGACACGATTTAGCAAGGTTAGATAAAAATCGGTTTCTAGGTGTACGAAATATGACGTCATAAGTAGCATGCGGTCAAGCCATTTTAGAAAAAAATGCATGTTTTCCTTAAATGTCGAAAAAGCGACATTAATGATGTCATATTCTATATGTCTAGGATGAAACACTTTTATTATATCTGCCGTTTTTGGAAAATTTCTAGTTTTGAGCAAAATCCAAGGCGATCTTGGCCGCCATTTTGGTTGACATCACAGGCCCCCAGCAATGCCGCAAGCCATATTATTCACCACAGCATGTAGAGCATATCACAGGTTATCTACCAGAGGCAAAATATGTTCGAAATATTGTAACACAGCAAAAAACCAAGGGGTGCTCATCAACTTGTACCACGGAGGGGGCCTGACACAGGAGCCCATAAACCGCTACTGTATTCGTGTCACAGCGTTTTCACAGAGCAGTTTAGTTTTAGACTTAATTTCTCGCGAATTCCATTCCCCGAAGGAGCCTTGCTAACCAATCAAATGCAAATGATTTGTCAGCCTTACCTGATGCTTTGCGTTAATTACGAATTAGGCATTTTAGAAGGAGAAAGAACAATCTATTGCGGCTATTTTTGGAGGAGTGAGGACTCATGCGCACCGAAACTTAAATTTTCGCGGGAAATGGTGTTGTAAACCTGTCTAAAAATAACCTAGTCTGTAAAAACACGTTGACATAGGCTTAGTATGGGAGTTGCACGCTCCGGGTTATGGGCCTCTGCATGAGATCGTTGTACGACCGAGGGCTAGAGCAAACACTAGTTCCTTGCCATACTGAAAAAAAAAACAAAACATTAGCCTAGACAATGTTCCTCTAAGTGCTGAACCAAAGTAACATACGAATATTTCTTCTTTATTTCTCACCTCAGTTTTTCTTCTACATTCAGGACATATGACTTTATGATTTCCTCGGCCATCTGTAGTCACGAGCCTCTCCAGGCACCTTTTGCAGTAAGTGTGCTGACATGACAACACTTTTGGCTCCTTGAATTTCTCCAAACATATCGCACATTCCAAGTGTTTGGTCAATTTTTCTTCAACGCCTGACGCCATCTAATACCTATAGGAAAAAAAAATGCCGGAAAAAGCTGTTTCAAAATATCCGCCCTCCGGACTTTTTTCTCCACTTCTTGTAAAGATAGAATTAAGCAAAGCGCATTTGACTGCATTACATCACGTGGAAGGCGTTATACATGAGTGACTGTTCTACCCACTATGTTAATTTCAGACAATTAATACAAGTTTTATTAAACATAACTTAATATTCCTGTGGCAGTGGCTCGTGTTTCTACACAAGTTTCCGACAGGCTTCCTAAGAAGAATCGAATATCTGCACTTTCATGTATTTATATACGAACGACGGTTCGAATATTTTGCACATTGCGCCCTTAACCTCCTTTTCACTTTCGAGATTTCCTTGCTGTCTGTAAATGCCCATCTTATAGCGTCCACATACTGGGTTCTGAAATGATATCTCAGTTTTACAGCTTGAAACGATTCGTTTGCCGAGATGAGGTATGAAGTTCACTGAATCAAAACATGCGCCAGTTTGTTTTATTATAATTCAGTCATTCCTTCTCTATGAGAAATTAAGAGCATTTGACAACTCTTCGGTTCAAGTTGGATCATTTCATTCACAAGGTGTTAATTATATAGACGAATCTAATGAGGATCGTTCAATAAAGGATCGTTCGCATCACTTACCATCTTCTGTTTCTACTTAATCAGAACAAAAATATGCACACAGAGTTGTTCTAGTATTTTCTCGGAAAACTATGACCACGTGATACATGTTCGATGACCGTGTATACGGTGATATATCGATATCCAGCGAATCATTTGTTTTCGCTTTAGTATTTAACTCAAAAAGTCGGGCGCTTTAAACCGCTCAAAATAACTTCTCAAGTCAACTGACAAATAAAACACACTGGATGCGCGGTAAAGCAATTTTACTAGTAAATTATGTTATGTTTTTCAAGGAGAGTTAAGATACGCGTGTCGAGACACAAATCACTCAAGATGACCGATCAGTTAGATATTTGCATTTATAAACGGCCGTGGGAGTAAAGAAAAGCCTCTCTAGACTGAGGACTGACGACGGACTACTCATATAACAATTTTTTCTTATTTCTAAGTCAAGGAAGACCGTGCAGTGTACATACAAACCAATTATATTTTGGACTGTTTGCTATATTAATATTAATTAATATACTCGGATTAATATTAATCCGAGTTGTCCTGCCTTGACCACTGTCGTCTGTTTGCATCTTATTCTATTTCATGGTCAACAGCTATAACGTTTCAATTTCGGCTGCATCATTTTCAGATTGTCTGTGCAATGTTCCTGTTTATTATATTTATTGCAGTATATTGGTGCTGTTAAAGCGCCGGTCCTACTAAGTGCTAAAGGTATATAATCTCGTCTGGTGTTTTCGCTGTCCAGCTGAAGTTTATGCATTCGTTGTCACTTCCTTTCTTAATCGATGGCACCACCTTCTTTGTGGGTTGCAATGGGGGGGGGGGGAGGGTGGGGAGGAAGTATCCTAACTATTATTAATTATAAAGATTTTACAAAATTATTTAGCTTCCAAAATCAATATAAATCGAGTCTCTGTTAAAGAAGTATTTGCACATAAAATTATAAGAAGTATCGAGAAACGGGCACCAGCCTCCACAAGGCACATTTGTGTGGAAATACTTGCAAGTATCAAATTTTTTAAGTCTTTTATACTAGTAATCTTTCGGAATGGATCGGTGAAAAATACCCTGCAGGATTTGATTTGGAACAAGCTGTCAATGCTAACACTTTACAGTATCAGGAGGGGTTGGGGTAGTGTGGGGGTGGGTCTCCGAAATGAAAAAAAAGTGCAGACCCATCAACCAACAGTGTGAAGTGCGCATCGTTTAGGGGGGAAAACTGTCTTTGCCGGGTGCGAATTTAATTTTCTAGTGTTAACGTAATGACCCTACATAAATTATTAATCAGAACATGAACTGACATAGGAAGTAGTGACATGAAAACAAGTTCGGAAAAGCAGTGGCAATGTCAGAGTTACAATCAAAATCGCATTCAGATGATCTGCGTACCTCAGCGTCTCCTTTCCGTGGTTTTCTGGTTACAAATTTCTCCATGCTGTCGCTATTCAACTCATAAACAGAAAGTACAGCACGATAACCGAGCCTACTGTAAGGCCAGCAGTTTGTAATACTCCATGTTCCTTGTCATATAGTGTCGTTAGACAGGGAATACTTACTCATGTGCACTGACCTTGTCGCGTCTAGATGATTTTTCCGAGGTAGTTACTTATATACTGTACTGATATCAATATTTTTTTGGGGGGGGGGGGAGGGGGGAAGCTGGGCATTTTTTTGGGGGGGGAAGGTTCTACCCCTCAAATACCTTAGATAGAATCGTGAGTCAATTAATACAAGTTTTAGTAATTAATATTCGTAACATTTGCCTTTGGCAGGGGCTCGTGTTTCTACACAAGTTTCTGACAGGCTTCCTAAGCAGAATTGAATACATACACTTTCATGTTGTTTCCATACGAGCGACGATACAAATATTTTGCACAATGCGTCCAAAGCTTACCTTTATTTTCGAGAAATCCTTGCTGTATTAAATGCCCATGTTATAGCGTCCTCATACTGGGTCTAAAACGCTATGAATCTCAGTTTTGAAGCTTGAAACGATTCGTTTCCCGAGATGAGTTCTGAAGTTTACTGAATCAAAAAATACGCCATTTTGTTTTATTATGATTCCGTCATTCCGGCTCTATGAGAAATTAAGAACATTTGACAGCTCTTCGGTTCAAGTAGGATAATTGCATTTGCAACTGAAACGAGCAAGGTGTTAATTATTATATGGACGAATCTAATAAGGATCGTTCAATAAACAAGTACTAATTTTGAAGAAGAAGCTGCATCACTTACCCTCTTCTGTTTCTGCTAAGTCAGAACAAAAATATGCACACCGGAAAACTATGATCACGTGATACATGTTCGATGACCGTGATATATCGTTATCCAGCGAATCATTTGTTTTCGCTTTAGTATTTAACTTAAAAAGTCGGGCGCTTAAAATCGCCCAAAATAACTGTATAACTTCTCAAGTCAACTGACAAATAAAACACACCGGATGTGCGGTAAAGGAAGTTTATTACTAAATTATGTTAGTTTTTTCGAGGAAAGTTACGATACGCGTGTCGAGACACAAATCAGTCAAGATGGCCGATCAGTAGATAATTGCATTTATAAACGACCGTGGAAATACAGAAAAGCCTCTCTAGGTTGAGGACTCACGACGGACTACTCATATAACAATTTGTTCTTATTTCTAGGTCAAAGAAGTCCGTGCAGTGTACATACAAACCACTCATATTTTGGACTGTTTACTATTTCGTAATAATAACGGAGCTTGGGTTACCCGTAATGCCAGGGACTCCACACGATAGCCCTTCATCGGCTTGCACATTTAAGGTTTAACACTGTATCAGTATCATTTTCACGAGTTGTGAAGCGCGCTGAAGTAAACATAAACTAATCGATCGGCACTGTGTGAAATGAAATAGTGAGCGCGTCTTACACTCGGTCCAAAATGCACTAGATCACTCGGAAACAAACGAGCCGTTTGTTTAATGCACAAGAGTTTATAAAAAATTAACGATTCCTTTACCAAAGAAAATAAGCTTGGACCTCTTACCTTCTTCGAATCAGACGTCTTCCTCTAGTCTTCTATCTGTTTTAATAGGCTTAGCCAGAATCATGCACACAGTGAGGTGACTTGTTTTCTTAGAAAACCATTACCACGTGACCCTAGCGTGACAATTTTTGCCTCCCTCCCCCAGCAGAGGATCGGGAACGGGGAACGGGGGACGGGGAACAGAAGTCTGGGAACGAGCGGACAGCAGCAGTATTCCACATAAAAATTCAAAATGGCGGACGGGAAAACTCTCCGGAGGAAAATTTTTCCTCCGGAGTGTGTTCTTTTAAAGAACCACACAAATAGCATAATATGGCGTAAATCTCAGCTAATACGATTCAAAAGGAGCTTGGAATCGTAACTTGGCCAGGTGAATCGGAACAAATCTAGATCAATCTCAACACAAGCAGAAGAGACACCAAACTGCAAACTGTGACACTGTAGCCGGGCGTAGGCATTGACATTTAAGGATTGCTTCTACAAAGGATAAAAAAGGTAACAAAAAATAGCAAATCCAGATGGCAACGTGATAAATTAACCATACATTTGTTCATGCTAATGGATGTGTCTGTGCAGAGACATGCATCACTTAATTTTTCATCGCATTTACCTAGTAGCAACAACAACGACAACAGCAACAACAAGCTAAATTCGTTGTTACAACTAATAGATCTTGACGTTAACTGATTGTAACATAGTGGAAAAAAAAGTTTTAGGTCGGTTATATTTTCGTTAGTAAGAAATTCATTGACTTGGACTAATGTGGCTTACTGTTCAATTAAAACACGCGAACATTTATAAACCATCTGGAAACACTAATATGAAACAAGTCTAGATCTTACAACGTAAATGCTACATATAGGCAAATCTTTTGTTTCAGGAGATACCGTAGACAAGTGCGAATTCTAAAAGGTTCAAAATTGTTGTCAATTAGCAAGCCACATTGTATTTTATCCCTAAAGCAAATTTTGTCTTCCTTTGTTTTATGTTCATCTTAATAATTAACCATATACCGTAAGGTGAACAAAATAAATGTCAGCTAAACTATGTTAAGTACATAAAGAATGTCAACTAGAGATATAACTGAAGGTATACAAGGTCTTGGTTGCTACTATATGTCCCTATGACTAGTCCCTGCTACATGACCCCTTCTGTGGGGCTACCTAAAAAATCACAAAACTGCAGCAGCCAACACAAGGCTATTAGAGGTCAAATTAACAAGTCTATAACCAGGTAAAAGTCACAGAAACCCAAAATACAGGGGTGACCTGGAAACCATTGCTATCCATCTAGACCAGTGAGAAACTTTTTAAAGTTCCAGGTGATTTAAAAATTACCTTTAATCTTATTTTTTAATTTCCCTAAAATCGATACATTTCAAGAGTTACAAAGGCCTGCCGATCACCCTTTTACTCTAATAGTTGCTTAAACCGGTTCAGTAAATTTCTACTTAAAAAGAAGTGGTAGTTCACGGGAGTGGTCCAGGACATGCAGGCCAGTCACGTGTTTTGTATCTCCAAACTCGCTGCTCTATTACAATATCTTCAAGGCATAGTGACAAAGCTACCATTTCGTAAAAATCTCAACGTCCAATTTAAGGACCTTAGTATTAACTTCTAGCTACTTCTTACAGCCCTATGTTGGCTACTGCTGTTTTGTTGATTTTTTAGGTAGCCCCACAGGAGGGTTCATCCTTCTGTGGTCCACGCTCTGTAAATCTTCAGTTAGATATATATAGATGACAATCTTTCCTTGACTTTGTTTAGCTGACATTGGTTAGTGGAAATTTTATTCTCTGGGATATGGTTAATTATTAAGATGAACATGACAAAATTTGCACTAAGAATAAAATTGCACTGCATTTAGAACTCATAATCTAGTTCCACAAGGTTTCTGTTTAATAAAGCATTGACTAGATAAAATGTGGTGTGGCTGCCCCCGAACGTCACACTTGTAGCATCCGAAGGAGTTTCGAAAACAATAAGACCGTTGTTATTCACAAGATTACTTTATTCTTGAGTTAACAACTTAGTTCTTCTTCTTTACACGTACGGATAACCGAAGGATTACTCGGATAAAAAACTAAACGGTTCACACTCGTGAACAAGACAAACATGGCGACTCGAGTGGAGCACGAGCGGTTACCAAGCAGCATGAGAGGTCACCAAGCAGATTGGTGACTTCCACTGACCTTACTATTACTTACTACTGTACCGCAGTAGTAACATGTGGCTTACAGTACTAATTGACAACAATTTTGCAAGAAAAAAGATTCTTGAATCTTTTGGAATTTGCACTTGTCTATCTCTTGAAACAAAAAAGATTTGTCAACAAGTAGCATTTACGTTGCAAGACTCGTTTCATGTTGTTTCCAGTTGGTTTATAAATGTTTGCGTGTTTTAATTGATCAATAATTAAGCCACATTAGTCCAAGTCAATGAATCTCTTACTAATGAAAATATAACCAACCTAAAACTTGTTTTTTTTTTCCATTATGTTACAATCAGTTAATGTCAAGATCTATTAGTTGTAATAGATCAATAATATTTCAGATAATACATGTATTTCAAAAGGACAGTATTGAAAAGTGAAGGAACCATTTTCCATTTTCTTGATTGCAGGTGAGCCAATAACACGGTTTGAACCAGATCGCTTGATGTTCACCTGCACTTTGTTTAAAGCGTCAGCTTTTGGCATGCTGTTTTCCTTAAGACGGATTTCAAACTCACTCAGTATACGAACTGGAGATTTGAAGGGCCCACTCATAACATCATTGTGCATGCCCATCCAATCGTTCGTAACCAAAGTGTATTTGGCCTCATCATTACCTACCCTGATTGTTATCTTTTCTAAGTTTTTAAGAATGCTTTGGTCCAGAGTTGAATGAACTTCAAGATCACATGATATCATGATGTCCCGCGGTGGTGACATTTTAGTGGTAGACTTGACATCAGTAAGTTGTTGAGTTAACTCATGTTAAGCTGCTAAAACATCTAACTCGTTTCCTCTTCTCAAAACCTGTTCGCTTGTTTTTATTCTGCTGAGAGATAAGGCAAAATACTTCTTGGGTTTCATGGCGATTCTTTTGAACCCATGCTACCTCTTGTAACTGAACCTTCAAACCTTGTCTCTTTTTCTCCAGGGCTTCAATTTGCCTATTTATAACAGCATCAAGTTTCAACGAAAGCTCATTAAATTTTATTTTAGCCGAGTCTTTTTGAGATTTAATAGTGTCGAGTGACGTTTCTAGAGCAATCATCTTTGCTCTCAATTCATCAACAACCTTTTCAATCTTTTCCTTCTCTGCAGGATATATGTCTTGCACAAACTCGTACTTGTGGTCACGGTGCTCTGTTATGGCACATTCGCGACAAATCAGCTGATCACAGCTTTGACAAAAAAGCTTGAGTTCTTCCCGCCTGTGCTTTCCACACATCACAGTATCAACGGCGGATTGGCCATCAAGTTCTGAGAGGAGATTATTAATGAGAAAGTTGGTCGGCAGACTATTGATGTCAGCCCCAGAAATCTGTTAAAGCAAGGGATCATTTTAAACTATACTTTGGTGGAACTTTTTTATAATTTATTTCAAGTCAGAAACCCGGCTGTATTTATGTCATGCCATGTCATGTAATGTCATGTCAAAGTCATGCCATGTCATGTCATGTCATGTTGAATGCACTTAGGATTCTCTTAGATTAACCGCCATTCAATCCAGGATAACAGGTACTGCAAAATATCAAAATATAATCATCATCATTGCTTCAAAACGGGCCTGTAATCATAATAAATTCAGGTAAAATAAGGATAGTGGTAAAAGCTCGCCCTAAAGGTATCATTTGCCCTTTTAGTTTGTTATGAACTGTTTTAGGATAATTTCGAGTTTTGGCTGAAATTGAAGACGGCAGCCTTCTTAGCCGCCAGGGGCCCAGAAACACCATAACCCATTATATGTTAACCTCATTTTGTTAAGGACACAAAAGAAAATCTGTTAAAGTAATTATAACAGCTTTCCTTGATATTGGAACACAGTAAAAACCCAACGGGATTCTATCCACCCCCTCCTCTCGTGCTTTGGAGGGGGGTATAAGTTGCTTTAGCTTATAATTCCGAGAGTTCACTAAATTTTACTGACCTAATTTCTATGTTCAGTACAAAATGCTACCAAACATGCACCTCTATTCGATAAAAAGATTCCTCGGGGTTAAAACAAAGGCAAAGAAGTACAAGTAGTAATCTTTGTCTTCATAATAGAGCAACACAACCTATTTGCCACAATTAACTAAATACCATACATCAGCTTGGAGAACATTTCCTTAAGTGCTGTACCTAACTAACACACCAATCTTCTTTTCTCTCACCTCCGTTTTTCTTCTACATTCAGGACATGTGACTTCATAATTTCCTCGGCCATCTGTAGTCACGAGTCTCTCCAGGCACGTTTTGCAGTACTTGTGCTGACATGGCAATACTTTTGGCTCCTTGAATTTCTCCAAACATATCGCACATTTCAAGTGTTTGGTCAATTTTTTCTCAACGCCTGACGCCAGCTCATACCTATATGAAAAAAAAAATGCCGCAAAGAGATGATTCGAAATATCCGCTCTCCGGACTTTTTTCTCCACTTTTAGTAAAGTTATGATTGCATTACATTACATGGAGAGCGTTATATATGAGTAACTTTTCTATTAATTCCCACTGTGTTAATTAATACAAGTTAATTAATATAAGTATTAGCAGTTTCAGTAAACATGAATTAATATTCGAAACATTTGCCCGTGGCAGTGGCTCGTGTTTCTACACAAGTTTGCGACAGGCTTTCTAAGCAGAATCGGATATGTACACTTTCATACGAACGACGATGCAAGTACTTTGCACGGTGCACCTTTAATCTTCTTTTCACTTTCGAGATTTCCTTGCTGTAATAAATGCCCATGCTGTATATAGCGTACTCATACGGGAGCTGACAAACTATCTCAGAATGACAGCTTAACACGATTCGTTTGCTGACACGAGTTATGAAGTTTAATGATCAAAACTTACCCCTTTTTACAGTTTTATTACTATTCAGTCACTGATCCCGGCTCTATGAGAAATTAAGAACAATTGACAGCTCTTCTGTTCCTGTTGGATCATTGCATTTGCAACTGAAACGAACAAGGTGTTAATTATATGAAAGTATCGCTGAATAGACGAATCTAATAAGGATTTTGCTCGATAAATAAGTACTAATTTTGAAGAAGAAGCTGCATTACTTACCGTCTTCTGTTTCTGCTCAGTCAGAACAAAAATATGCACACCGCAGAGTTGTTCTAGTATTTTCAAGAAAAACTATGATCACGTGATACATGTCTGATGACCGAGACCGAGAACTGTGACTATATCCAGCGAATCATTTGTTTTCACTTTAGCATTTAACTTAAAAAGTTGTCAAATATTATCAGAGTATAGCATGATTTTATACGGGTAATACAAGTAAAGTTAAGGCCTTCACAGACTAGGCATTTAGTTGGAGAGTATAATACATGAGTGACTTGTCTATAAATTCCCACGATGTTAATTAATACAAGTATTAGCAGACTCCTAGCTGCTTTTACAAACTAAAATGTTTCTAATATTCACCTATGTTTATTGATTGTTTACCGTTTGATGTTGCTCAAGCGATGCGATTTGCATGAACTTGATTGTGCCTCGGTATTTTAAAGGGAGTTAGTTTTGGCTCATGGCTCATCTGATCATGAATACAGGACTAATTCGAACGAGCTGACTCAACAACAGGAAAACGACAACAACAATATATAAGTAGCCTTATTCTAATGCTTGAAGAGCGACCGCATATTGCTTTTGGGATGCGTTTTATGGTTAAAACGTTGGTTTCGTTGATTTCGAAAATGGTTTTCCTCTTCCTGTTCGTTCCGTTTGGGTTGTTCCGGTCGTTCCAGCTAGTGGTTTCTTGCCAGCGGTTTTGGTTTTATATTAGTACGTGCATACGGAAAGGAACTGCTGTGAAATTAATGAAAGCGGAAAAGTATCTCTCATCTCATGATCTTACTAAAACAATATGCCGTATTGTAGCCATGCAGGTTAGCACCAAACAGTTAGAACACTTTCGATCATTGCCGGGTCACTCGTGTGAAAAAGGATGCGAATCTTTATGAGATTTCCATGCAGTATCGAAATCAAGATTTCGTAGGGTTTGTATACGAAAGTCTAACATTGTGCTTAACTTAACAATAGTTGAAACACAACACCATTCTTTAGCTGACCCAAGCTGTGAAGTTAACTGAATCAAAACTTACGCCATCACAATTTATTATAGATCATACTCTTTAAAAAAACAGAGATCAGATAAATTTTCGACCAGGCGTCAGTCCAAGCTGGAACATTGCACTTGCAACTGAACGAGCAAGGTGTTAGTTACAGGAATCTATCTCAAAATAGAGGTTCCAGCCCCAAGAAACAAGCATTAACTTTGCAAAAAGAAGCTGCGTTTCTCACCTGGTCCTGTTCCTACTCAGTCAGAAGGGAAATATGCACACCAAAGAGCTGTTCTACTGTTTTCTCGGGAAATCGCGGTCAAGTGGCACATGCTCGATGACCGTGACTGTATCCACTACTCGAACCCCAAAATCTCGAACATCTTGGAAACTTGAATCAAAAGTCTTTTCCCTTATTTTCAGTTTTTATTTTACCCCCGACAACTTGATATTTTGAAATTTTTACAAGTGTTTACCTGACAGTTTAAGTTCTCATGTGTAGTGCATATATATATATATATTTTAGAACTCACAAAATCGTTCGAAATCTAGTAAAACAGGTGTGACTTGTTATCGTCAGAGAAAGAAAAAGCCACAATAGCCAATCTTGACAAGTCACGTTTAGTTTAGTTGTTCGTTTCTTGCGTGAATACTTCGTCATGCATGTTGCATGTGCATGTGAGCACGCTAGCGCTCTTCACACAAACTTTAACTGCGTGCCTATAACGTGAGTGGACGTAATGGCAAAGGGTGTTCTGTGGTCATGAGCACGCTTATCCAAAGTCCGGACTTTGGCCTTACAATAACATATGAATTGTAAACACAGGCAACCCAAGCTCACTGGTGCGAGCATGGTGTACGTTAAATGCAAGGATTGGTATGGGAATTCATCAAATTGTAATTTCTTTTTTCGCAAATAAAATTCTTTACTCGTTTTAGTTTGTGTCCATAGAGTGTTTCTGTTTTTTTTTCTGCTGATTTGAGTTTATTCAAAGCTATTTAAGCGACTGGTTCATCGCTCACCTACTGTGTAAATAGCACTGCAAGGTTGGAGCTAGTATATTTATAACAGCAAAAATACGAACAATTTTCTCGTCGAAACCACCTCCATTTTCATTTTTTCTTTCGCTAGAAACATAGAAAAATAAAGTTCTTACCTTTTGACCCCCGTCAGGGGCAAGTTATGTCAATCATTGGGTCACAAATAATCGTAGATAATGTCAACACGTGCCGAAAGGGTTCGATTTGACCCGTGGCAGGCAGTAAGTGAGTAAGTGAGTTAAAAAAACTGTTACTAACCTTTCTCAAGAATCAACTTGCGTTCCTAACTTTTTAAGAAACTAATTAAGCTGCGTTTATTTATCGGTGCAGCCTGTTTTTTTGCACGCTTTTCCTCGGTAGCTACAACTGCAGACATTTCAAAAGAAAACGTTATAAGTGGCTCCATAATCGCCTTTTTAATATATTGCAGTATTTAAAGTCGACCGGCCAGTATCCCAGTTAAATTTACATGGGAGTCCCATGGCGGGTCGGTAATGTTAGTAATTTTAAAAGCCGATACTGTAGTCACTTAATCCTCGGACGTACGAAAGGCGAAAAATCCATTCCGTAAGCATTTGGTTTTCCTTTAATTTTTTCGAGTTCTTTTAATATTTTGTCTTATATTTTTAATCAGCACCACGTTTCAGTAGTTGCTTGCTTATCCCTTTATGCTCACTTTGCCAACGTTTGGTGAGAATCGATATGCGTTGGTTTCGAGACATGACTGTTACCTTTTTCTTTTTTTATCTTTTAATAATCTTTTATTTAATAATTACCTTTTATTATTTACTTTTATGCTGTCATTACTCGCTGGCCACTAGTCTCTGGAGTTCGATTCCCGTCGTGCCTTGGGAATTTTCTTTGTCCCGCGCTCGTGATACAATGAATATAACAACATTTTTCGTACTGATTTACCGAGCTTTAACTGAACCAAATTTCTTCTGAAGTAATTATCAAAATTCGTGTTTTCACTTTAATTTTTGCTGTGAAAAACGAATGAAATGTGGACTTAAGGAAGCAGTGTTTAGTTTTATCCTTTCCTACCGTGTAGCATGGACACGTCCCTGAGTTTCTACTTTTTTTGATAAATTCTGATTTTTTTAGGTAAAATCCAAGATGACCTGGATTTTGGCCGATATTTTAGATGTCGGCACAGACCCCCAGCTGCACCACAGCTCATAATGGTTGCTTCATCTTTTGACCACGTTTCAGGCAGCTAATAACGATAAAATCTTTTCCAAAAATTGTTAACACACCAAAAACCCAGTGGCGGTCAATCAACCCTTCTTGTGCCATGGTGGGGTTACGAGTTTGTTTTCACAACTAAAGGATAATAAGTTTACTTTTCTTACGATGTGGCCTAAACCTCAATAAGAATCCATATTGTTATTAAAAGAATATTAGTAAACGAATTAGTTATGTACAATAAACTAATAAAAAACTTCAATCTTATCATGATTAGTATATTATTCCAGCTTAAGCTAAACAACAATTTGCAGACGTCTCAGACGTTTAGCGATAACGTTTCTCAATTCGGTCAATACAGTTATTGCTGTCCGAGCAGTAACAGCTCTGTTTAACAAGCACAAAAACCGTCTTAATACCGTGACGTGACCAATTCATCCGTCATTCGCGGTATGGATGATGTGCCTCCCACTTAAACGGACTTCCATTGATATGTCGCCCGTCTACAAGAACTTCAATCTCGTAGTTTCCGGCTTGAGAAGGACGGCATTCAAAAGTGCGGCGACCACTTGCCCATTTCACGATTTTAAGTGAGCCAACAACACGGCTTGAATCAGCTAGCTTAATGTTCACCTGCACTTTGTTTAAAGCCTGAGCTTGTGGCGTGATGTATTTCTTAGTACGAGTGATTTCAAAGTTACTGTGTACGGAAGCGCCCACCAATCTTCCAATGGTACAAATTCAAAGTCTGTTCGACCTCATCATCGTTCGTCAGATTGTACATAACCAAAGAGTATTCGGCCTCATCATCTCCTTGACTGAATTATGAATATATGAAATTCATATATTTGAACTGCGGAATGAAGAAATAAATGGAAAGAAGATCCTCGCAGTTATTAACGCAACTTATGCAGTTGCGAAAAGAAAGCCTGAAAAACTCAGGCTTGCCGGGATTCTTCATTCCGCAGTTCAAATATATGAATTTCATATATTCATAATTTCATCTTCATCTTTCCCGGGTATATTACGAAACCAATTTAATGACCAGCTCCCAGTTGGCTTGTTAGCTCAATTGGTTAGAGCGCTGCACCGGTATCGCAGAGGCCAGTGTTCGAATCCCGGCAAGCCTGATTTTTTCAGGCTTTCTTTTCGCAACTGCATAAGTTGCGTTAATAACTGCGAGGATCTTTTTTACATTTATTTCTTCATTCCGCAGTTCAAATATATGAATTTCATGTATTCATAATTTCATCTTCATCTTTCCCGGATATATTACGAACCAATTTAATGAGCAGCTCCCAGTTGGCTTGTTAGCTCAATTGGTTAGAGCGCTGCACCGGTATCGCAGAGGTCAGGGTTCGAATCCCGGCAAGCCTGATTTTTTCAGGCTTTCTTTTCGCAACTGCATAAGTTGCGTTAATAACTGCGAGGATCTTCTTTACATTTATTTTTTCATTCCGCAGTTCAAATATATGAATTTCATTTATTCATAATTTCATGAACGAGAATGTGTTCATGAGACGTGTTTAAAAACGAATTTTTTTCCTCTCCGTTTTCCAGTCGTTTTCGCCTGTCCACAAGATAATGCTAAAATGACCCGAAAATGCTAATACCGTTGACGGAGCATGTGTGCACATCGTGCATGGCACCATGGTTTTTACCGAGCACACGAAAACATGAAAACGGAGTTTTCTTTAGCCTGAGAAAACAGCCGACGTTTCACGAGGTCGCCACTTGAGCCCTCGCAAAACGACGTCTGAGAAACAAGCGCACAAATTCCATGCTGATGACGTGCACTAGCCAGATCTTGGTAGTGCTTCTGAATGGTTTTGCCACGAGGGAATTTTCTTTCAACCAATCAGAAACACTACCAACATCTGGGTAGTGCACGTCGTCAGTATGGAATTTCTGCGCTCGTTACTCAGACGTCGTTTTGCGAGGGCTCAAGTGGCGACCTCGCGAAACGTCGGCTGTTTTCTCAGGCTAAGTTTTCTTGCGAAAACTTGCGGATGGCGTGGATGGAATGCTAGTCCATCGCAGCTAGTTTTACCTCCAGCATTGTATCACCGATGTCCACTCACACAGCTAGGCAGAGAAAAGGCGTGAAGTGGAAAAATTTACTAAGGAAACAACGCGATACGATGCAGAGCTCAACCTAGGTCCACCGATCCTCCGATCGAAAGTCCCACATGCTAACCAGCACACTCTCTCGCCTATAACATAACGCTGTGTATTTATTTCGTGTGGAACCATGTTAAAGCTACACTGAAAGAGAAGGTGGTAAGGAAACGCAATACCTATTGTAACTACCATTGAAATAATAATAACTGGATAAATTGAAGTATTCAAAATTACTCAAAATTAAAGTGCTACTATGATCAAAAATATGAATTTTTTGTTCTCTCCATATTTCGAAAATATAAGTACATATTACTCACGGTGCAAAGTTTTAAGTCGAAATTCGTGCGGGAAGTCCGATTATTTTAACTGTAATTTTCGAATTCGGCTTGCCGCCATTACTCAATTCAAAAATGACCTGGACGAGTTGGGCCGAGTTGGCCCAGAGAGGAAGTGACGTAGAAGTCTCAACGCAACAAAACAAACGTGGCTACTTTCTTATGCATTCGGAGAGGTGTGAGGATTAGCAAGATTCATTTCTTCGATTTTGAGCTGCAGTATGCGTGGTTGGCGCTCTGTTGTTGAAGATTACGGCAAAGAAAGCATCGATGAATAGGAAATTTCCATTCACAGTTCACCGACGAGTGGGTACGTTTATTTTAAGCGGAAAGGCTTCGTTTGCGTGGCTGACCGGAAGGACTTCAATCCTGTTGGACACTGTTTGCTCTGTGCATTTTTACGGCTGAATGTTTTACTCAAGCATTTTATAAGAAAGGTACAAGGAAATATTTAAAACCAGGATCAGTTCCAGCCATCAGGAAGAAAAACAACAGCAATCATATCTGAGCGGGATCGTCGAATGGTGAGCGAATATTTCTATGCCGTCTGTGCTAACATCACACGTACAGTAAGATACACATTTCCTCACATACCTAAGAAATACTTCGCTCGGTTGTCTTGTGCATATACATGTATAAGTCCCAACAGATTTCGGCTTAACTGCGTATTATATGCCCCTTCACATGAACTATTTTCTGTGTCGCCGCCAAGCCGGCTCCGCGATACGCAGAAATTATTTTTATTCAACTTGGTACGTTGTACGCGGTAAGCAGAAAATAGGAAAACATTACCGTGTATTCCGCGTACTATAAACGTTACCCATTTAAATTTCCGCTAAAAGAATATTATTTGAAGTTCCTATATTAAAACTAGTGGATAAGAGAACATCACCGTGTATTCCTCGTTCTATAAACGAGAATATCACTCGAAATTTCTTTGAATTACTCTGCCACATATAACGTGAAAATATAAACAATCGAGCTTAATCGACCATAACAAACCTGTACTGTGTATTGCTTGTTCTTTTTACTGTGTAGCCAGCTCCCAACAACCCTCTTACATTTCAATTTATCTCTCTCCGCGTACCGCGTAGCCAGCTCCTAATAATATAACTCTTTTATACTTCAGTTAATTTCTCTTGGCGTACGGCGTAGTGAGCTCCCAAAGTCGGCTATAATTGATTTCTTGAGCATTTCACCGCGTTCGGGGCACAGGCGGCCCAAGCTCAAGTTGTGTGTCATATGATATTGCGAAATAGCGGTCATAGCAAAATTATAAGAGTTTGTATGGGGATATTTACGATATGCTTTAGAAAACACAAATACTACAAAATTCTCAAGAAAAATACCTTATCTTACTTCCATGGTGTCTTACTTGCTGTCTGTGCCCTTACCTTCCGATGAATTCCCGATTTGTGGCGATTTTTGCGAGTTTTAGCTCCCTCGGTTTTCCACTCTAAGAGAAAGGACAAGGCGGTACATTCCAGTTCGGGATGCCCGATGCGAGAAGCGAAAAATCCTTAGCTTAAAATGTTCCAGCGGCCACAAGTCCAACGCCGAATCCAAGCCAATATGTTCTTGTTTCATTTCAGTTAATTAGCAACGCAATCCGGGCCCTGCAACCGACGCCAAGCGGCAGTTTGCTTTCACAAATCCAAGCAAAAAGATGGCGTAGAGCCCTGTACAAATCCACCACGACACACGACCATTGAAAACCTGCTTGGTAACCCTGCCTCGTCTACAAACTAAGCCTCACCGGAGTACTACACCGTCAATTGTCCTCTCAAAATGCTTGTTTGTTTGACGGTGTGGTACCCTGGTGAGGCTTGGTTTGTAGACGAGGCAGGGTTACCAAGCAGGTTTTCAACGGTCGTGTGTCGTGGTGGATTTGTACGGGGCTCTTCGCCATCTTTTTGCTTGGATTTGTGAAAACAAACTGCCGCTTGGCGTCGGTTGCAGGGCCCGGATTGCGTTGCTAATTAACTGAAATGAAACAAGAACATATTGGCTTGGATTCGGCGTTGGACTTGTGGCCGCTGGAACATTTTAAGCTAAGGATTTTTCGCTTCTCGCATCGGGCATCCCGAACTGGAATGTACCGCCTTGTCCTTTCTCTTAGAGTGGAAAACCGAGGGAGCTAAAACTCGCAAAAATCGCCACAAATCGGGAATTCATCGGAAGGTAAGGGCACAGACAGCAAGTAAGACACCATGGAAGTAAGATAAGGTATTTTTCTTGAGAATTTTGTAGTATTTGTGTTTTCTAAAGCATATCGTAAATATCCCCATACAAACTCTTATAATTTTGCTATGACCGCTATTTCGCAATATCATATGACACACAACTTGAGCTTGGGCCGCCTGTGTTCGGGGTAGCCACTTCTCTCAGTAACGCTTTCGATGTGACGGCGAATTCCATAGTTTATACCTAGACTTCTGATGGTAAATCAGAGTTTATCTCTATTAATTCGCATTTCCTTGTTTACTAGGTAGTAAGATTACCGTGTTCGCACAATTACTCGCCGGGCGATTCGCTACATCACTTCGTTTACGTGAATTTATTTTCCTCGACCTTTTGTCTCACCTATAAAATTCTGAATGTATGTTAGCCTCGGGGCTCTTTATATTTATTTAAAAACCTTTCATTTAGCGTTATGTGGGCTTTTCTTTTAGGAGGGAGAGCTTATTATTATAGGATTTATTATTTAGGATACTGCAACAAATCTGTGAACATAACAACAACAAACTCAACCCGTGTCGGCAAGAAAAAAAGCAAGAGTAAGAAACAGCTGACGGACCCCAACACGACAGACATGCGAAACAGTTAAATTTGTTGTATTATCGGAAAGATTTCAGCGTTTTTGATTTGGGATAATTGGGATATTTGTTCGGCTTCTTGATCCATTCTTGCATTGTTTGAGACGGCTTCCTCTTCGGTAGCGAGAGGCTCGAAACTGTCATCGTATCGCGCGACTTCTGCGAGTTCGCCGACATCGCCAAAAAAAAACTTTGTTCTAAATCGCTCTTAAAAGAACTGGACGACAAATTCGACGGAAAAAACATCCATATAATGCAATGTTTGGCTTTCTATTTTCGACTCTTCATTATACTCTTCGTGGCGATGGTTGAGACTTCTACGTCACGAGCAAAATTCACGTGGTTAGAGGTAAGACCGCTTCCATGAAATTCGCGGGCTTCTCTTTTGCGAACTGAGTAATGGCGGACGGGTTTAACGCGGTTTTCGCACATATATTCCTGGGCCTTGTAAGCACATATCGATCTAATTTATCGCGATTCATATAATATGGCATCTACTGAACAGTTTGAAGTCTAAAAAAGTTGAAAACAAAACAAGAAATTTTCATCGTAGTAGCACTTTAACGTTATTCGGGAAGAGTTTTCAACGAGCAAGCATTCATGTAAGCCCGGCTGCCGCCCATATCAGAGTGTCACGGAAACAGAGAAAGTTCCTGAGTGTTGAGCAGGTTGCAAGTAAAACAAGATTTGGCGGGCGCAGCGTAGATTAAGTCGTTTTGTAGAAAATACGTTTTCTCGTTTTAGTCATACACGAATTAGGAGTTTGGCGCTTGCACTAAAAATGAAAATAGGTTTCAAGGCTGTAGCTGCTACCGCTTCTTGATGAAATTGTTTGAAGAGCGACAAGACCGAGACAAAAACGGTAATGGATGGTTATGTGACGACGGAAATGCCTAAGATCAGGTGGGTCTCATTGGGATCAAATTCGGAGAAAGAGATTGTCTATAAGGCACTTTAGAAGCGTATTCTACCCAGCGTTCCCCGTTAGTTATGTCTGGAATTTTGTCGGTCAAACTTGAACGAAAAAACATGGACTCACAGAGCATGCGTTAATCAGTCCTATATCTGAATTTGATATAAAATTTAACGAATCCACGAGCGATGGATGGATGGGTGGATGAAATGAAACGACATGGCGCCCACAGTACTCTAATACTCGTGAAGTGCTACGCGCATTCACGAGTAAAAAGGGAAGTGATTTGGTCACTGACAAATGTCCTTTGGTTCCTGTAGGTCGAGACTCGTTTGATGAGTAGCCTCGAAAATTGACTGGAGACATGTAGCAGGGACATGTCGCAGGGACAGTTTCCATCGTGTGACATCCCCGTTATTGCAAAAAAGTTCTGTTGCGGGAACAGAATTTTGCTTCCGCAACATGTTGAATGAAATTCAGTTGGTTTGAATTCGTGTGTCATGCAGCGGGGACAAAATGACCCCAATTTTCAATGTCGCATCGTGTGCATTGCTCTTGCACACTGTCCCTGCTACAAAATAGCGAGAACCAATAAAAACGCTCCATGGGCTATCCAATAAGTCTTCAGTGGCAGTCTTTCAAGATGGCAGCCTCGATCGGAGGACGAAGTTAAAACATAGGCACGCATTGCGTGCTTGACCTATGTTGAAATGACAAGTCTCATTATAGCTTATTTGCAATTTTTAAAACATACTCTGACGGCAAAACAACAAACGCGATCATTCTCGTAAATATGTCCCCCTCCACTATAGTACACTGACTGCATATTGTTGTCACGTGCCGGTCATATGAGCGCTGATGGAAAGTATTAAACTGTTTTTAAAACAGCTTTATCTTCTACTCAGCAATATCCTTGGGACGCAAAACAAAATCCTGCTAAAAACCCAGTCGGACCAAAATTGGGAGGTGGAGCAATCATTGGGTTGGTAGGCCACAAGCTGAAAAGTCAAACTGACACTAGCACAAAACAACTGCATAAAAATTTCAAATTAAATGTACAACTGAAACCTCAGTTAAGGTCAACTAATAATCAGGTCTACATATTACTGAATGATATAAATCGAGGTCACAAAAAGAGGTGAAAGAAACAAGTGTATTAAATAATAATTTGAGCCTCCAATTTACACTATGCAAATTCATGCTCTGCTCCGACCAAAGGTCACCTTCTTTACAATTATAGTCAAAATACTTAGCACATTTCGCTTATTATTTGGGAATGACGTTCATTAATTTGGAACAGATTGCGTTATTGGAATCAAAATTCCACTTTTAAATTAAATATTGTAATGTTACAACGGTAGCCTTATTCCAAACAAGGAATGCTGATGGGTTTATTATTGACATAAGGCGAATGTTCACGTGCAAGTAGCAGACTGTTGGCGGCTTGACCTATCTGACTTGATTTGTGTTCGCTCAACAAAATATTAATCGCAAATACTTTTAAAAGTGAAGAAGCAGTCTGTTGCTATAAAACCGTGAAGAATAATTTTTTAAAAACAAGTCTGCTGTAAATGCACAAGAAATGTTCCTGAAAATTAAGAAAAATTCCCTGTAATGTAAAACCGATTGAAACCAACAGCCGCCAACAGTTTCGTGTTTCGCGTGTGAACTTTTGCTCTATGTAAGTAACAACCCAATCAACATTCGTTATTTCAAACGAGTCTACCGTTGGAAGATTTCAATCTTCAATTTGAAAATGGAATTTTGATTCCAATAATGTAATCTGTTCCCGAGTAATGAAAATCACTCCTAAATAATGAGCGGAACGCGCTGAGTATTTTGACTATAAATTATGTTAAACACGTCGCTATAAATTTAAAATTACCAAACAAAACTGTTTTAAAAACTTTGCAAAGTTCAATCAAAATTATCGAAATCAAGCACGGATACAATCTTTTCAACCAACATCTTGTTCAAAGATATATAACCAAAACAGCTGTTTCATAACTCAAATATTGACCACTAATCGCATTGCGCTTATCACTGACACAAAAGAACAAATTTAATTAAATTACAGTTTGTCGTCAACAAGACTATTTTTGGAACGAGGTTGTTTTTGTCACGTTCCACCGAGGCCCCCGACAAAGTTCAATATTACCTGCCCTTACAGTAGTTATTTAAATATTATGCCAGAGATTTTAAACCATTTTGATGTTATTGGACACTTAAGTAACTGTCATGCAATGCATAACACAAAGGAGTGGAATAGCTTTTAATTAACAACAAATGATGTGTACTCTATTTTATCATAGATCAATGAGGGACAACTAAAGAGTGGAGAAAAAGTGAAAATAAAACTAAGTGGTTATGGGGCAAGAATGAGTCTGATGACCAATTTTGTTCTTTTGAGTTTCACCATCCTTCAGAAAGTGGATGATATCTTGTCATCAAAAGGTTAGTTCAAAATTAAATAATAGCAATAATAATAATAATAATAATAATAATAATTGGTTACAAATAATGTTTGAAATAATCGCTCCAAATTGCCTTTATTATTGCGCATACATTTCAGTAAACACATCGTTATTTAACCTTCATTGACAGGAAATCACACTATTGCAGTGGTGAATGGCAGTGAGAGTTGCCAAACATTGGAGGAGTCATTTAGAGATGTTTTCATTGAAGCCAACAAATTAATTGATGATGGTTTCATTGAAATTGATGGAAAGAAAGTTGGAGTAGATTTCTACCTGGGAGGCGACTACAAGGTAAGCTTCATATCATTTGATTTGGAAATGTCACTTTGTTATCTCCTATTCCAACAGGAAATTAAATAAAGTAAAGGCAAATCAAAATAGAAGCAAATCATATCATTTGAAAACAGGTCAGACCAATGTTGGTAAAAGGACACATTTTCACAGATTTCTATATTATGGCACAACTAACTGTACAGTACATAACTTCTGTTGTTCTTCCTCTGCAGTTTCTACTGCTTGTTATGGGACTGAGCGCTGCGAACTCAACCGTATGAGTTTATGGTGCAATATACACAAGAAAGATAGGTAAATATTGAATAATTTTGTCCAAAATAAAGACATATTGAATCACTTATTTCAACTATGACCAGTATCTAATTTTAAATTATGATATCCCATATTTTCTAGTTTGAATCATCCCTTTTGTTTTCATTCCCAACTAGAGGTGACATGTCAAAGAATGATGGATATTATGATGCACCACCTCTAAGACGCACACTACAGGAAATGCATGAATTGTCAGCAAAAAAGAGCGGCGAAAATTACTGTTGCTGTCACAAGCCTCTCCTTAACATCCCATCATTCTTGATTAACTGCATCTTATGTTAAGAATTGCTGATATTCTGCTCGAAAACTTAATTGAAGATGCAATGCAGTGGGATGATAAGGAGAGCTCTACCTCTGCAAAAAAGAAGTCACTAGAAAAATCACAACATGTAAAAAAGCTTGTAGAAGCAATAAACAACTGTGGCGTTTCTTTTTCCACATGGGAAAAGAGAAATGCAGATGGAAAAGGTAGTGGAACCTGGGACTGGACCAGTCTCATGGGAGATGACCGAAAAAAATGTTGAGAGAGCTTCCCAAGAGACTGGCGAGTTTCAACTCTATACAGAAGAACACGTGTGAAAAGGCTGTTCAATTATGGAAGGTACAGTTTACATATTACTGTTTATAAACATAGTAATTATAAAATCACACTACAAGTATTATTCATTCTAACATCATTCCAAACCAATGATAAGCTGAGTCAATTTCCTGTAATCAGTATACTTATCTGGATTTTTCCTTGTTTCAATGTTGTGTCTGCAGGACTTTGCAGAGCTTCACTTCAGCTACATTTCCTCATGGGAGCCCTTCTCTTCAAGAATATATCGAACACAGGTACAAAACAATCCACAGAAATGAACTGATACTACTTTTAATCTATGATACTAAATCATAATTACCGTAATCAATTATTCTTTAATTTTAATTTACAGATAAAAGAATGGATCACCATTTTTACCCAACTTGGAGAGAAAAGACTTGGTTACCGCAAGGAGCAAGTCACTTGTTACATGCAACAGTTCAGTGGTCATGGTAAATGCAATCTTAAAACTTAGCCTAGTTGCTATTCAAAGCAGTTATGTTAGACTTGTTATTTATGTATAATACCTGTATAATCTTCCTGTAGTTAATTATTTTCCCCCCTGCTAATTGTTTAGGAGTCGAGAAAAATAATGATGATGCTCGGCGAATAATACAGCGCAAGAGCAACCACTGCGATGATCCTGCTGAGGTCCTGCGCACTGAACACCGCTTAGCAGTTTTGCACTACGGAGAGCGACCACACCGGAATTATACCAAAAAGAATACAGAATACTGGGAGGAAAAATTTAAAACAAAAAGAGGGAAGAAGAGAGGGATCAGCTACTTGAAGACACCTGCCCAGTGAACCTCAATCAGCAGGCACCGAAACTGAGAAAACTGTATCTACAAAAACTAGAAAATCAAAACAAAAACAAAGAAAACCTCAACGAAAGAGAAAGAGATAAATAACAGACAAGTTTGTTGTGCCCTATTTTACTGTATATTAACATGGTCCATTTACTAATGTATGTTAAAATATGTAAACATGTAAGTCTTTACAGAGTCAAATGTACTTGCACACTTTTGAAAGATGGCATTAATGTCGTGACAAAGCAAGTGACAAATTAAAAAAAAATGTTCCAGTGTCACTGATGCATGGCTATGTGCCAACTAAGAAATATGTCATAGGGAATTTAAAAGGCAATATCCTAGATTTATTTACATGTTTACATGTAGTGGTAGCAATCTACAGGCTATACTGGGAGAGGGAATATTAATTGCAATTTTCATTCCCTGAATTAACCAGTCACAGAAAAATAAAATAAGACAAACTGATGTTGTCAAGAATGGTAAAATCTCAACAGTGAAGTCACAACCTTTTATTTTTATCAAAATGAACTCTCCCAAGCCCCAAACTAAAAGCCCTACTATACATGTTTAACCTTTACAACCTGAAAGGTTGCCAAATGTTACCCCCAAGCCTCATCGCTTTCAAAGTCTAAGCAAACCAGCATACAAGAGGGTCAGTAAGTCCCATTAATCTCAGTCTTGGAGAGCTACTTTTGTAAAATTAAAAGAAACATTCTCTTGAAATGCCCTCGGTAATAAAAAAGAAACACCATCCATCCCTACACCATACTTCTTTGGGGACCAAGAAATAAAAGTTTTAACCCTCAAAGGGTAAAAAACTTTCATTCCTTGGCCATGGGAATCTACCCAGGAATCCCACCCAAGGGGAAAATAAGCAGAAGGAAAATCTTCTTTCTCCAAAAAGATCCAACCCTCCCTCGAAACACCTTTGCCTCCGAACAAAAAACGAAAAACATCTAACCGAAAAAATAAACGAACTGGCAAACGAGACTTTGCTTTCAAATGTCGCTCTATAGCAACCCGAAAAGTAACCACATTTTCTTGGACTATTGAAAGGTCTGGCCTCGGTCTTCGAAAGAGTTCAATACATCTCTGTGAAACGTGTTCCTCGGGCTTCCACGAGGCTTCAAAAGCTGAGAATCCCTTCCATAAGACCAGATATTCGACCTATTTAAATAAAAGGTAACAGAAATTATCCTTACTTTCCTGTGCACACTGATTTCGTTGAAAAATCTATCAACACGTGTAGATAAAATACAAGCACTACAATCGAATTTTACTTACCGCTCCGTGAATTTCCCGCCTTTCGACCAACCTTTCCACCTCCCAAAATGCGAGTGTGTCTTCTCGTTGTTTGTTTTGTTTCTAAAATACTAGCATCAGTTGACTTTCAAAGCCAAACAGATTGCGCGGGTTTAATTGATGGACCAATCACAAGCTAGATCAAACAATGTGTTTATTGGCCGTCATGAGCACTGGGCTTATCAAAGATAAGCACCGCCCCCTTTGTTTCCAAATTTCTGGCTATACTTTTTGAGGGCAAATGTTAGAACAACATCGGTCTAGATGCCGGTCTAGATGGGAAAATCTAGACCGCGGTCAATATCGATTTTAGCCAATCAAATTCTTCTATTTGGTTGCTTCCAGTCCTTTTGAGACACGGCCATATAATAATTCAAATTTTCAGACGAGCATTCCCGCCCGTCTCACATGGGACACTCCCGCGGATCAAAAATACATACATACAAACAAACAAACATAGAAAGCGACAAACAGGAAACTTCAGTCCGGCTAAGACCTATGTTTTCAACATAGGTCAAAAACTTCTGCAAATCCTGGAATTATAAAATTCTGCCAATCCTAGGGTATCTTTCACTGCCAGCTCCTTAAAAATGGTGTTGTACTCTCATTTTTCCTTTCTTCCTTTCAGCCTCTCGCGTGTCCATCGTTTTCAGTCAACATAATTACACATTTCTTCGCCTAGTAACATCATTGTCCGTAGTTTAAGCTTCTTTTTCCTAACCATAGTGTGTGCCAGCCGTAATATCTAACCCGGAGCAAATAATTTTTGGAGAGTATTGGTATTCCGGTTAAAGAAACTCTAGTAAGAGTAACTAGTGTTCCAGATTCCACAAGCTGGTTTTTAGTGCATGGGGCCCTACAAACAATAAACGTGCCCAAAAATCCTAATATGATATTACCGAAATAAAAGTTCTATTGGATTAACAGTAGTTGCCTTACAATTCTTCATTGTAAACAATATAGATGTCCCACTGTTACCGCCATCCGCTGTGAATTACTTAAAAAATGTAATAACATCAAACCAAATCTTTACAGAAAGTTAGCAAAAAACACTATCTAAAAAGAACGCAATAGAAATCTAAAATCAACTTTGTCTTGTGAATGAAACTCTAAGAACATTTGGCAACAAACCTTATGGTGTTCCACGACATTTGTTTTTGCACTAATCGTTTTAATTCACCAGGTTATCCGTTAATTCATGTCATTTCACCTCCCTCTCCTCCCCCAGAAAAAAATGCGAGGGGGCGTAACAAGCATATGCATGCGTGGACAAACGAGGTCAGACGAAGGCCCCGGATGGATGCAACATTTCCATTCAACAACGTTCGACATTGTTGAATTTATCATGATTCACACGCTACACCAATTTTATTAATAAATTCAACAACATTCAACATCATTGGCCAAACGCATTCAATGATGCGTACAGTCACCAACGATCGACGATGTTGCATCGAGATGTTTAATTTAGATCAGTCGTTTGGCCACCTCGTTCTACATCGTGCAACAAAGTTGCTGATATTCAACAATGTTGGATGATGTTGAATCCGTGACCTATTAGGGAGTGACACCGAAGTCTAGTGGATTTTCTCCTCAGCTGCAACTGTAGAAATTTGAAAACTTAACAACTTATTTAATCCAACCTTTGTTTAAGTTAGGACGAGCATCCCCTACTTACGATACCACTTTCTGTAAGTTTTTTCTTGAGGTTTTTTTTAACGAGGTTTGTCTTGTTTCATTTTGGTTTTTGATCAGCACCTGTCGTTTTCATTTGCCACACACTTCTCTCTTAGACTCATTTTAGCAAAGTTTGGTGAGAATAGGCTTCCTTGGTTACGAGACTATCCTTGGTTAGCTTCCTTGCTTATTTTTCTGACGTTATCAGAAAAATAAGAAACTATCTTTCAATAAAATCTGTGCTTTCAATGTTTTTCGGTGCAGAAGTGTATGATGCTGACAGAGGGAAGCAAATTGTTTAATTTTGTTATATTCTACTACCTAGCATGGCCTGGCAGTTTTTGCTGTTGTTTAATAAATTCTTTACAAGGTCTTCTCTGATTTGCTGAGAACACAATACACCAAACAACAAAACAATGGACCCTAGCCCTGAAAACAATAGAGCTGCGTGATACCAAGGTCCAATGAAATTAGAGGTTGTTAAGAGCTGCGGGGCTATCGAGAGAGTGGCCATCTCGGCAGCCATTTTGGATGACCCTTACTTGTGCACAACCAATAACATTTACCTCATCCTGTAGATCTCAGCATAGGCTCTCTAGTAAAGGAAAAACCTTCCCAAAATCCGGGGTGTTCAAACACGGCGGAGGAGGTCCATCAACCCCCTCGTACCACGGTGGGGGTATGAGTTTGTTCTTAGGTCTGGAGGCTGGAGGTTAATAAGTTTTCTCTTTTTGCAAAGGTGGTGTAGTCTAAATGTCAATATTAACCCTATTTAGCCTTGGCGGGGGGGGGGGCACATTGTGCCCGCGCTGACTTTAACGAATTATAACTTTTAAACGGCTTGATGAATAATCACCAAATCTCGTGACTTTTCCTAACATTTATCAGAGAAAATTTTCCTTTGTCAATGATGTGTCTATGATGATTGACGTTTCCATAGCAACCGTCTACTCAGAAGTGTATTTTGACTATTTTCTTTCTTTTTTCAGTCTTTTTTCAGTTTTTCCCCTTCGTTTGTAAGAAGAAGATATTTTTTTACTTTTGTGTGCTTGTTTTGACTATTAAAGTATGTTTCTTAGAATAAAATATTTTTTGGTGACGTCATTGTCAGCTTTATGACTGCAGGCTTGGGATTCAAGACACGTCACGAAACGTCATAATAGACACATCATAAGCCCAATCTGTTAAGCTAATGACGTGCTAAAAACGTGCTAAGTTTCAGCACAAGAGCCTTAATACTTTTCGAGATCTATAGGGGCTTGTGGCCCCCACCCCCACCCCCCCACCAGGCTCAGAAACTCAAAGCCCAGGCAGAATAAGGTTAAACCATATTTGTATGCAAAGTAAATGAATTTATTATGTATGAAAAACTAACAAAAAAAAAAACTCCTACTCATTACATGATTGAGGGTCTGAAAGGACGGTGGCTTCTACGGTTTTCCGTTAAATTTTGGTTATGGTTAACCGTTAAAATTCTTTCCGTTGCGGTTAACAGAAATATTATAAATTAATTTCCGTTGTTACCAAATGGTTAAAATTTATTTCCATTGTTATAAACTCATAAAAGGCCACAGAACCATTCTGGGATGAAATAAAAAAGGACTTATTAAAAGAGTTGTAACAAAAAGCCTTCAAGAGGACCGTCCATTCCCGGGTCGAGAGTCCAAAGGGACCTGGGCCAACTGCTTTTCTTAGTTTTCGGTAACATGGTAGAATGCATGTGTACCCGTCGTAGCTAGTCACCTTGAACACGACACAAGACACACAACAGTCTTAAGCTTAACAACAGATCTTGACACTATCAAAATGACAAATCGTGGCCAGACAATCTTCAATTTTTACGCCTAACGAATAGCTTTTTGCCATTTTATGGCTAACAGTTTAACGGCTAACCTTATTACTGTATTCCGGCTTAAGCTAAACTCTCTGTAGTCCTTTAGCGATGAGGTTTCTGATCGATCTACATGGTTCTTGCTGTCCGAAGAGCAACAGCTCTATTCTCAAAGTGAAAAAAAAAACTCGTACCATGACAAAGCAATTTATCGGTTTTAATTGCGAAAAGCGCTATCCAATATCAAAATCTATATACCGTCCATTTGAACGGACTTCCTTTGATATGTCCCCTGTTTACAAGAACCTCAATCTCGTAGTCTCCGACCGAAGGACAGTGTTGAAACGTAAAGGAACCATTATCCAATTTCTTGATTTTAGGTGCGCTAACAACACGCTTTGATCCAGCTTGCTTGATGTTCACCTGAACGTTGTTTAAAGCGTCAGCTTGTGGCATGTTGTCTTTCTTAGGACGAATTTCAAATTTCAGATTAACAAATGGAGAACGGAAGGGCCCACCTATAATTTCATTGCGCAAGTCCATCCAATCGTACATAACCAGAGTGTATTCAGCTTCGTCATCGCCTACCCTGATCGATATCTTTTCTAAGTTTTGAAGAATACTTTGGTCCAGAGTTGAATCAACGATAAGATCGCATGATATCATGTCCCGCAGTGGTAACATTTCAGGGGTAGAGTTGACATCAGTGAGTTGTTGAGTTATCTCATTTTTCGCTGCTAAAATCTCTAACTCATTTCCTTTTCTCAAAACCTGTTCGGCGACCTCCACGCTTGTTTTTATTCTACTAAGAGATGAGGACAAGCACTTCTCTTGGGTTTGGTGGCGATTCTTTTGAGCCCAAGCTACCTTTTGTAACTGATCTTTCAAACTCTGTCTCTTTTTCTCTAGAGCTTCAATCTGTCTATTTATGAGAATGTCAACTTTCAGCAAAAGCTCAGTAAAGTTTATTTTAGCCGAGTCTTTTTGAGATTTAATAGTTTTGAGCGACGTTTCCAAAGCAGTCAATTTTGCCCTCAGTTCGTCCACAACCTTTTCAATCGTTTCCTTCTCTGCAGGATATATGTCTTTCACAAACTCGTACTTGTGTTCTCGGTGCTTTGTTATGGCACATTCGCAGCAAATCAGCTGATCACACGTTTGACAAAAAAGCTTGAGTTTTTCCCGCCTGTGTTTTTCACACATAGAAGTATTAACGGATTGGCCATCGAGTTCTGAGAGGAGATTATTAATGACGAAGTTGGTCGGCAGACTATTGACGTCAGCCCCAGGAATCTGTCAAGGCAAGAAATCATTATTTTGAATTATACCTTGGCAGAACTTTTTTATTATTTATGTCACATTTGAAACTTGTATTTATGCCATGTCATATCGATTACACGTTGGATTCCCTGAGATTAGCCGCAAATTCAATCCAGGATAACAGGTACGCGAGATACTAAAATCATCGTCACTGCTACGAGACGGCCCGGTAATCATGATACATTCAGGTAATTATAAGATTAGGCAAATGTTAAAGGCTTGTCCTTAGGTATCATTTGCCCTCTGTTACAATTAAAGAAAAAATAGTATATTCGAACTATAGCTGAAATCGAAGACGGCATCCTTCTTGGTGGCCATCTTCCTTGGTGGCCATGACCCATTATGTTCACCTTATCTTGTAGAGGACACAAAAGAAATTCTCAAGAGGGTAACAACTTTCCTTGATATTTTAGGACAGCAAAAAAACCCCACGGGGGTTCTACAGAGCCTCCTCCTATCGTAATCCGGTGGAGGTATAAGTTTGTGTTTACGTCCAAGAGTCCAAGGGTCACTGTCTCCCTGGAATATCAACACTTCTACGTTCAGTAAAAAATGCCGATAAAAATGCACTTGTATTCGATAATGAGATTCCACCGAGCCAAAAATGGAACAAATAGTCTGAGATAAAGAGCAGGATTTCAAGCAAGGACCTGGATTGCAGTTTACCGAATTTGTTTTCGTAAAAGATGGTCCAGAAATCAATTACCATTTAAGGAAACGTTGAGTTTTTCAACCGTTATTTTGTCTTTTATACTATAATATCTTTTCGCTTTCATTATTTTTGTTGAATTTTGACTTCTCATTTTAAGGTTACAGAGCAAACACAAGCTTTTTGCCTTAGGTAAGAAACACAATACATCAACATAACCAATGTTCCTCAAGTGCTGAAACCAAGTTATATACAAACGTTTTTTTACCTCAGTTTTTTTCCTACATTCAGGACATGTGACTTCATACTTCCCTCGACCATCTATAGTAACGAGCCTCTCCAGGCACCTTTTGCAGTAGGTGTGTTGACATGGTAACACTTTTGGTTCCTTGAATCTCTCCAAACATATCGCACATTCCAAGTGCTTTGTCAACTTTTTCTCAATGCCTGACGCCATCTGATACCAAAATGGAAAAAAATGCCAGAAAGATATCCTTCAAAATACCCACCCCCGGGACTTTTTGACTTTTTTTCTCAAATCTTCTTAAAGATATGATTAAACACAGTGCATTGAATTGCATTACGTTACATAGCGAGCGTTAGACATGAGCCATTGATCTGTAAATTATCACTAAGCTAACCCTATTCTGCCTGGGGGGGGGGGGGTACATTGTGCCCGAACTGACTTTAACGAATTATAACTTTTAAACGGCTGGACGAATAACTATCAACCTTGTGACTTTTCCTAAAATTTATCCGAGAAAATTTTTATGTGCCAATGACGTGTCTATTATGATTGACGTTTCCATAGCAACCGTCTACTCAGATGTGTCTTTTGACTATTTTCTGTGTTTTTCTTTTTTTTTCAGTTTTTCCCCTTCGTTTGTAGAAAGAAGAGAATCTTACTTTTGTGTGTTTGTTTTGATTAAGTATGTTTCTTAAAACAAATTCATATATTTTTCGATGTCGTCATTGTCAGCTGTATGACTGCAGGTTGGGATTCAAGATGGCGGCCTCGAAAGTCAAACTGGGTGGTTTGTGACGTCATTTTGACGTCATGACACGTCATAATTGGCACTCATAAGCCCAATCTGTTAAGCTAATGACGTGGTATAAAAGTGCCAAGTTTCATCACAAGAGCATTAATACTTTTCGAGATCCAGGCTCAGAAACTCAAAAAAAGCCCGGGCAGAATAGGGTTAATTAAAACAAATAAATTAATTATGCAGGAATTAGCCGTTTTAGTCAACTTGAATTAATACTCGAAACATTTGCCTGTGGCAGTGGTTCGTAGTTCTACACAAGTTTCCCACATGCTTCCTAAGCAGAACCAAATTCTCTCTCATGCAAGTTTTTTTCATTCGAACGACGATTCGAATATTCTGCACATCACGCCCTTAAGAATACTATCTTAATCTTGCAGCTGAACACGATTCGAGATGAGTTATTAAGTTTACTGAATCAAAACTTACGCCATTTTATGTTTATTATTCCGACTCTATAAGAAATTAAGAACAATGGATAGCTCTTCGGTCCAAGTTGAATCATTGCATTTGCAACTGAAACGAGCAATGTGTAAATTACATGAAAGTATCCCTAAATGGACGAATCTAATAAGGAACTTGTTCAATAAACAAATTCTAACATTGGAAAAGAAACTGAATTACTTACCGTCTTCTGTTTCTTCTCAGTCAGAACAAAAATATGCACACAGCAGAGTTGTTCTAGTATTTTCTCGGAGAACTATAATCACGTGATATATGTTCGATGACCGTGACTGTGTCCAGTCTGAGGTACAGACTGTACCTATTGCATGTTTAGTTGGCAACTAACAAACAAAAGTGTAAAATAACGGTGACAACACAGACAGTTTCAAATAAGTACACGTCTATTTCGCGAAACTAGTACACAGAGTTGTTCTAGTATTTTCTCGGAGAACTATAATCACGTGATGTATGTTCGATGACCGTGACTGTGTCCAGCGAAGGATTTGTTCTCACTTTAGTTTTTAAAAGTTGTCAAATTTCCTGCAAAAATCTCAAATATTATCGGAGAATAATATGATTAAAGAAGGGTAGTAGACAGAAGGTAAGACTATTTTGTTTTAAGGTAATACCTAAGGTCCTGACTTATCATGCTCATTTGTTAGTTACTTCCTTAGCAACTGGAAACAATGCATATCACAACAAACCTGAAAAGCAATGTTACAAGCGTCTATAGCTGCAGGTTATGCATGCAACATTCTATATTTAGGTATACTAAGAACTGTGCAAGAACTTTGAGTCTGCTCTGTCTTTAGCCAGTTGTCTAATTATTTTCATCTATACGTAATTCTTAGTTATAATATTCAGGTTACAACTAAACAAGCTTGAAGTAGGGAATGTATTTTAAAACAAATGTTGTTTCTTTTTCCAGAAGCCAAAACAGCTGTGGCGTTATCACTGAACTATGGTGTTCTTAAAAACAACGGTCACGCTAGACTGGAAACGCATATATTGAACAAATCTAGGTCCAAAGTGCGTACGTGCGGCTAGTGAAAGTCGCACGCGGCACGCAAAGGCCCGCCGCACTGACGACACGTAACTCCAGCTTGTGTAGCATGAGACAACATTAAGTAGTTTTTCAACCAAGGCGACTCCATTTACAGATCGTCCAATGAAATAAAAGCATAATTTACTCATTATTAGGGGTAGAAAAACCTACAATGGAGCAAATAACGATCTTTTTTATTATCCTCGCGGAGGTATTTAGGTAAACGTCGTCTACTGCCCTAAGTAATGTTTGCTGCTCCACTATGTTCCAAATTTAAATGGTTATATTTTTTCTGTGCATGACTTCACTACTCCCCTCCGCTACCCCACAAAGTATTTCGTTTCCAAACTTTGCCGGTATTGACGTTTCTTCGCAATTCCATCTATTGACCTGCGGCCAGGTTTTGTTCTCGTTTCGCTCGATGAAACATTCAGGCGGGAAAGGGGTGACCCACGAAAGAGAATATAATAGCGATGCTAAACTTCGACCTGATCGCAGGTTAATGTAGGTATAGAGGTCTGACATTGTATTATTCTATTTATTATAGATGCCTACCATCACTATTTATATGACGAGTAACAAGTACACTGAAATAAATATATGGAATCGGACGCTTGTCTGCTGTCCGGGCTCTCTGTCCAATCAGGTGCATTTTATCACCCGAAGACAACGAGCTATTTGTTAACTATGCATGGGTACGTATAGAGGATATTACACGGCGGCGCGGAGATATGAATTTTATTTTCGATTGGAACGAGCGCAGCGAGTTAGTAAAATATTGTTTTTTTTACCACGGGAAAAAAATATCTTCAAGCCGTCTTGTAATTTGCTTTTTAATATATAGACAAGAGTATTTTTGCGCAAACAACAGTGGAAAAACATCATCGATATCCTCACTAGAGAGGGCATAAAAAATACGCCACTCGAGTCCCGGACATATCGTATGAATTTTACGAGTGGTCTATTTTCCACTAAGACACTCTTGCATATATAATGATACGAGATATTCGCGGTTATGCATGATAAGCGTTCAACTTCTGAAAAAAAAAAACTAACTTTACCAAGGAAGCAAATCTTCCATCACAGATGCCCGTGCTTTCGTTTCGTTTGGTCAGATGTATTCCCTGCTAAAAATTAAAGAAACTGTCACTTTTTAAATAGCTGTGACCTATAAGGATGTTTTGTCGCTTTATTTATATATTTTCACATTTTTAATTGAATTGTCGACTGTTTTTAAACTAGATTTCTTTTACCTTATATTGTCACTGAAAAACCCCACCAGGGCAGTGTCAATAAAGTATTGCATTGTAGATATGGGAACCGGCTGAATTTCGAAAAAAAAGCGGGAAGAAACATATTGCGGGAAAAAAAAATCATATATGCCATGTCTGTTATAACACCAATTAAATCATTTCAACCTTGGAAAATTTACGTTGTAGAGACATCACTTCAACATGTTAAACACAAAAAGGCAAGAAAGATAGCTCACATTATTTTTAAAAATCCTTGTAAAATCCCCAACTTACTCTTTTATTCGCTCTGGCCGCCATTTTCATTATGCGCTCGCGGTTACCAATTTCTGGTTATTTGACCACTTACATAATGTAAAATATTGCCAGCTGTATTTAATGTAGTATAGAATTGTGCCAGTAGGGTAGGGAGAGGAAAACGGCTCAAAGCTCACACTAAGGTTGCAGCTTTGTTTTGTTTCTTCCCCAACAGCTTCTTTTTTTCGAAATTTTTGAGATAGCAACTTAAACAAGGACCCTGACTATGAAAGGGATACCTCCTTCCCCTCTTTGTCACACAATCGCTTCTCCAACGTGTTTATCAAAGATGGCGGACTCTGCGAGTAAGAGGGGAGAAAGCCATTTACCAGAAAAGAAGTCGAATCCTGCCCTCACTGCATTAATCTGAAGTAAAAGTTATCCTCTTTGGCAAACTAAATCTTAAAACCAACATTTATTCATTCTTTCTCAGCATGAATCTAGTAATATTTTCAGTTTGGTAAATTTTGAATTTCGCGCCCGTAACGGTCCCTCAATGGCGACAGGTTCACAACGGCGCACAGTCTCCTCAGTCAGATTGAGTCTTCTTGAGCCTACAAAATGCATGGCTTGTGTACTTCCTTGTTTTGCCATGCTCAAAGCCTTGGTTAGGTATTAACTGTTGCAAATACAGTAAAATGTTTTGAAAGACTGTGGTTCGATTCATGGCTGGGGACTTGTTCAAATTTAGGGCAAACTTCTGTCTTGAATCTAACCGTTTTACGCGCGTTTTTGTTGACTGTCGTTCAATATTCAAGCAGTCCTTCGATTCGCTTACACTATTCGATATTAGTATGGCCGATTCTGTAGCAAAAGACCCAGATGATACTTTCCCGAACACGACGAAAAGCTTCTCTGTCTTCGATCAAGCTACACAGCTGAATGAAGCAAGAAACTCCACACAACATGATCGTAAGCTTTTTGTTTTGGTCCTTGAACCACCAGGGAAGCAAGATGCATCTGCAAGCAGATGCAGACCCTTTGTTAACTGGTTTTAGCTTTTCTTATAATTATTTGTAAACGAAAGACCGGACGAAGCAGTTCGTAGTGCGGTCCATTTACCACTGGCGCTTTTAGTACGCGGGTAATTGTTATACCGTTCAAAGCCGTCTTGCTTTGCCGATCACATTTTGAGGTGGATTCCTTGAGGCACTATTGATGAACAGTCTACAGCAAGGTACATTAAAACAATTTACTGCTTTGATTTGCTAGATCATTCGAGCATTGAATACGTGTTATGCCCCGTGTGTGTCCATCTCCGACATCGATGTCGGAGGAGTTTTTACTACATGCGAAATTTCAATATTGAACAAATATGTCACATCTAATGTTTGAGGGAAACCTGTGTACAATTCCAACCTCATTCCCGTGGAACATAGGTGTGCTTATGTCTCTGGGAAAGCTAGAGCTGTCAGAGTTAAGCCTCGCGTCGACAGCGAAACAGAAACTGACTCTTCAAAAAATGCGGCGAAAGAATACAATAGGTAGCGCAAAAAAGGTAAAGAATACTTGAAACAAGAAATCTTCCATTTTTATTTTTATTTTACACATATTTTGGAAATCTCCAGGTTTGAGGTCTAAATCTCCAGGTTTTTCTGGGCTTTTTGGCAAAGTCTCCAGATTTGCATGTTTTGGAGGTTGGCAGGTCTGGCTTATGTATGAACTTTATTTCAGTGCTTAAGAATTTCGAGGCTAATTTTGATTTCCAATAGCTTATGGATATGTTCACACTTGGTGTCTGTGCACTGGTACAGACTGGTGCTGTGTTACTGGGTATCCAAAAATATGTAATATTGTGTACACATTTTGAAAACGGAGCTCTCTTTTGCTCCATCAGAGGCAATTTAAAAATGTGAGCATAGGCGGGAGTTATTGGTATATAAGCAGACTGACAGAAGGTGTTTGCTAAGTTGTAACCTTGGAATTAAAGAAAGACATAAACACATGGAATTGGTGATCACTTTAGAGCCCAAGCACAGATCTTCATCTCACAGTGTAGTAAGGCACCCAAATTCATGCATGAGTACTTGAAAAAAAGGTGTGTTCACATATAAAAGTGCCCAGTGAAAATAGTAATCAGTGCAAAAAGCAATAGGTATCCTGTGAGCATGTCTCGTTTGGTTGTCTTCTACTACTCTGGTCTTTGATTTAGGAGTTTGAAGGTTTTCTTCTTCTTTTTTGCCATAGTGCTGCTACTGAGATGCACTGTGTGCACCAGTCTTTTCTCACAGAGAAGATGAAATAAATATTTACTTGATATTCTTGGAAGCCTTGTAACCCAAACTACAAAGTGAAACATTTGGAATAAAGTTGTTTGTATTGCAAGTAAATTTTAGCACTGTGCTTTAGCACAGTAAATGAACTACACCCTCTAACTGACAAACAAGACAACAGTAAAGTAACTTACTGACTGCTGTTGGCAATATAACAAACCCCAAAGTTTAGAAGAACAGCTGCATTCAGGGGCCAATTCAATAAAACTTTTACAACTATTATTTACAAGTGTATTGTTTTTCAAACTGTAAAACAGTAGCTGCACTTGTAAAAGTTTTATTGAATTTACCCCTGGTCATTATCAGGTTCTGGTTGGAGCTTTGGCCATACTGCTTTATCTTAACACAGGTCAGTCAGATATTTTAGAAGCAATGATCATGATAGCCATCACAAAGTGTCCTCAGGGATTAAAAGGAAATTTGAAGTGATCTGAAAGTGAAGTAACAATTGAAGCTGTGACATATGAAGGGCTTTCTCAACAATCCTTGCCTGTATTTCTGGAACCGTCAGCATTCCCTAGCTTGTGTGTGTCTTTTGTGGTATTACTGGAGTGTGGTAAAAAAAAAAAATTCGTGGCAAAGCTGTAAGCTAATGGCTTTGCTATAAATTTCTTCTCATCAAACTTCAGCAAGAGCGCTGGCTTTGCGGGCAAGGTATTCCTAGAGGTAAAAATTATCCCTGAGCTCTGATAGTACACACTGTCAAATATGTGATGTTTCAATTACCAGATCAGATAATATTGTTAAAACTATTTACTATCCAGCCTACACATGTCCACGTGAAGGAGCAATCCACTCAAATGTTCCATACTTTTCAACTGACTTGGTACAGACAAGACAGAGAAATACATTTTATTTTTTAAAATAACTAAGATACAACTTGCACTCTGAGTGGCTGAGATGTGTGTTTGAATGCAAGTGTGTGAACACACTTGAATAAAGCAAGGAAAAACTTTTCCTGTGTTTGGATGGCCTGAAATACAGCAAACACTCAAGTGGGAGGGGGGGGGGGGTCTCAAAAGTCTATACACAACCCAGGCTGAGCACTCCCTGCAAACCCTCAAGGGTTTGAATTCTCCCAACCATCCACGTGTTTATATCAGGCTATGCAAACATAGAAAATGTTTTTCTATTATTTGCTTGAATGCAATCGTTTACAGTGAAACCTTTGGACCAAATTATTTTCACATATTTTCGGTAAAAGGAAACACCTCTCTTAAGCAAACAAGAAGGTCAATGAACAACATCGGTATCAATTTTTTTTTTATAATCAGTGACTGTAGGAATGTAGGTTACTAACTTGTTAAAACAGGAAGCAGAGGAGTATATATATATGGAAGTATGGCTCTGCCTTGGGATCAGCATCACTTAAGTCTTATAGCAAGGTTGAGAAAACTAATGTGCAGTGTTTGATATAAGAGAAAATAAAACATGCTTGATGAAGTACAAACCTTTTGTAAAACCAAGGACAAGAGCATAAATGATGTTGTTAAGACAACAAAGTTTTTATTTTTGTGTGGCCGTGAGCTCACATCAGCAAACTTGGGGAATCCCTTTGAATGGCTGTTATCGGGAAAGACTTGAATTTCCAGGACGACTACTACAAGTAATATTTCGTCTAATACATTTTCAGTAAGTTGTTAGGCTATTTCCTTGTGTTGCTTTCTTTGCCTGAAGGAAGATCTGATTTCCATGTTTATGAAAAATCGTAATCACACGCGTACGTCAGCCGGCTTTCTCACCTTGCTCGTTGTCCGCGCTCTCTAATCTTTTCCGGTAGCGTAAGCCTGTGAACGATACCAGCAAACTAAGTGTTGTGGATCTCTTTTACCGCTGATCTAGTGAAAGTGCCAAACAAATACGAAAAACTTTCCGAGAAACGAACTGGTTTCAGTTCTTATTTACATAGTAGTCTGCACGTTTGCACATTCGATCGACTCCGAATCGTGAAAAAACGTATTCACCTGGTCCATGTTACCGAAAAATTAACCAGTCAAAACAATCTACATTCGTGTCCTCAGTTATTCTTTTCAAAACCGGAAGCAGAGTCTTAATTCTCATTTTTACCGCCATTGTAAGGTCTCTCGTGAGATGTTTACTCCATCGTGTGTAGAGTGAAATGGACATCAGCTATATTTTACCCATGACCCTTTGTGGGCCGTGACGCACACCGCCTGCGAAAAACCTATCGACTTCAAGATCGATCACGCTGGCAAAGTCAGTGCCGCTCAGTGGAAAATCCGCTGCCTTATTGTATCAAAGCTGCGTTCCAACACGAAGCAACGTTTTAAAGGCACGTATATACAAGTTGGCGTTTGTGTGTGTGTGTGTTACCAGGTTTACCACTCTTCGCAAGCACCATCACGTTTTTGTCAAACAGTCAAGTATACAAACGTCAGTTTGTTGTTTGAACGAGCCTGTAAAGGTATTTTGTTCATTATCTTAATTATGAAGGTTTAAATGTACATGTAACAAGCAGACTCTTTTCAAATATCAATATTTTATTCTTATCTACATAAATCAACCCTTTTTGTTTTACGACCACCTCACCATTAGAAAATCAAAAAGGAATAACAATAGCCTAGCTTTGGAGGATTAAGCTAGAGGCAAATGGAGCATGCGCCCTGGGACTCCGAGCACCCGGAAATCCCCTTTACATTGTGAAATCGAATAAAAAAAGATGTCTATAAACGTGCTTAAATCTCTAAAATGCACGTTGACCCCATACTTTTTTCCGATAAATCACTTCCTTTACTGGTTCTCTGCATTCTATCCAAAAACAAAGAAATTCTGAACGTGAGACGTTTTAATTTTATTGCTATTTCTACTCAAATACGATCGAGTTTTTCTAGGAATGCAGGTGTACATGACTTACAATTATCCTTCTGTGAGGCTAATTTTACCTGAAGAAACGATATTACCTGAAAAAATGTACTACACCTTTTGCTGTTCATTACGAGAAAATAAGCAATCATTTGCGTGAAACGGCGATCAATTACGCGAAGAGACATTCATTAGCTCGAAAATACGAACATTTGCGCAAAAGTCAGATTCAATAGCGATTTTTGCATTTTAATCAACATTCAATAACACCTTTGGGCATTCATATGCGTCATTTGGCATACAAAAGAGAAAAATATACTTTCATTTGTGCTAGTATGCAAGTCATTAACACCATCTTGAATGTCAATAGGGACAATAAACAAACATTAAAGTGAAAATACCATTTATTAACATTTCTGTCACACTGAAAGCAATTCAATAGAATTCCTGGACGGCCTTAGTGTGGATGAGACAAACATTAATGCACTTGTACAAACAATTACGTGTTCTTTAAATTCAATAAACAAAAAAACGATTTTCAATGGAACAATACCTATTTTGCCTGAAATTTTCATTGCCAGTGTGATGCCCATGATATGTACATGTATGTACAACCCTTTGGATAGGTTACGTAAACTTTGTCAAGTGCAAAATAGGATAAAAGGATCAGAAAATTTTTTCCTGTTCATTTCTCTTCGTAAGCGTTTTTTGACTACTGGTGCATGTACATGTACATACAAAATGCCTCGAAGAAATCGAATACCTCTCGAACACAGAGAGAGAATCGTTAGAACTTTTGAGGACGAGCAGGAAGACTATCTTTTGGTCGCAGACACGTTGGGCGTGAATCGATCAACGGCAAGGGGTATCGTGGCGCGTTACATCACCGAAGGCAGAATTCGGGAGAGACCAAGAGGTGGAAGAAACAACGTGCGCGTGGATGATGAAATGAGAGACTGTCTACAGCAAATTATCAACGAAAACTGTCTGCTCACACTTGCTCAAATAAACAGTGAATTAAGGAGACGGTTACCAGCCAAACTCGAGATACATGACCGTACTGTATCAAGAACGTTAGACGGGATGCTGTTCCGAGTGAAACTGGTCAGACCCCTCCTTGCTGACAGAAGCAGACCTGACGTGCTGAACAAGCGAGTCGATTACGCGAACTGGTTTATGAATCACGCCATAGTCCGTCACTGTGTGTTTGTCGACGAATGCGGCTACAATATTTGGACGGCCAGAAGTCACGGTAGGGCGCGGCAAGGAGAGAGGGCGTACCGCCAAGTGTGCGGTCAGCGTGGACGAAACCTGACCGTGACAATGGCAATTTCGCCCATAAACGGACTTGTGTTTTCGTCAGCCGCTGTGGGAGGAATGAACGCTGAACGTTTTAACAACTTCCTGGCACAGGCGAGGACGAACTTAGATCCTGACGAGTCAGTGATCTTTGTTTATGACGGAGCACCGGCCCACAGAAACCCGACCATTCCCGCCCCAAATACAGAGCTTAAAATGCTTCCACCCTACAGCCCTTTCCTCAACATCGTGGAACAGGCAATAAGCAGTCTTAAAGCGGCCATCAAGGCCGACATCTCCCGTCCTGAAATCCAAAGACTTATGGACAACAGAGATGAAGCAAGAGCCCGAAGAATCCCACTAGGGGATTTTCGACAACAACTTCTTGAAGCTCTCTACACAGAAACATCGACACCGTCACCGCAGCTAAATGTGCTCAATGGTACCGTTTAATGCAGACCTACCTGCCAAGATGTTTAAACAGAGAGGTTATTGAGGGATAGATTAAAACTCAGGTACTATAGGTACTATTCAATTGAAAATCGTTTTTTGTTTATTGAATTTAAAGAACGCGTAATTGTTTGTACAAGTGCATTAATGTTTGTCTCATCCACACTAAGGCCGTCCAGGAATTCTATTGAAATGCTTTCAGTGTGACAGAAATGTTAATAAATGGTATTTTCACTTTAATGTTTGTTTATTGTCCCTATTGACATTCAAGATGGTGTTAATGACTTGCATGCTAGCGCAAATGAAAGTATATTTCTCTTTTTTGTATGCCGAATGACGCATATGAATGCCCAAAAGTGTTATTGAATGTTGATTAAAATGCAAATATCGTTATTGAATCTGATTTATGCGCAAATGTTCGTACTTTCGCGCTAATGAATGTCTCTTCGCGCAATTGAAGGCCGTTTCACGCAAATGATTGCGCATTTTCTCGTAATGAACAACAAAAGGTGTAAATAGCCCTATTCGTGATGAAAGCGATAAATCAGCATTATCTTGGAGTCCTCCATGTATCTTATTTTATTCCTTGCGGCAAGAAAGCCGATTCGCATTACATAACCAAAGCTTTACAAAAAACAAAGTTTCCGATACCCGTTATCTCCGAAGCCAGGTGGTGGTGGTGGGGGCGGTCTTTGGGTTGGTGGTAGTAGGGGTGGTGGTGGTGGTGGCGGTGGTGTTGAGGTTTGGGTAGAGGGTACTGGTGGTGGTGGTGAGGGTGGCGGTGGAATTGGGTTTGGCAGAAGCAGTTGTCATGAGGGTTGTAGTGTGGTTTGGGTTGGGGGTAGTGGCGGAGGTGGTGGGTTGGAGTTGGAGTTGGATTTAAGGGTAGTGGCGGTGGTCGGGGAAGGTAAAGGTTTAACCCAGAAGGCTTAACCTTCACCTGCCACGGCCCATCTGTACTGACTACGACGGCTGTGACGAAAGGACATTGCCTCACTGTCTTCGGCTTCATCTTCTTCCCTGATTGATATCTTTTCTAAGTTTTGATGAATACTTTCGTCCAAAGTTGAATCAAATTTAAGATCATATGAAATCATCCGAGGCAGTGGTAATATAGCAGTTGCAGAGTTGACATCGTTGAGTTGCTCAGTTATCTCATCTCTGGCTGCAAAAATCTCTACCTCGTTTCCTTTTCTCAAAAGTTCTTCCGCGACCTACACGCTTGTTTTTATACAACTGACAGAAGAAGAAAAGAACTTCTTTTGTTTTTCATAATAATCTTTTTGACTCTGAGCTATTTTTCTTAACTGGTCTTTCAAAGTTTGTCTCTTTTTCTCTAGAGCTTCAATTTGTCTATTTATGAGAGCATCAACTTTCAAAGAAACATCATTAAATTTGACCTCAGATTGGACATTTGTAAGAAGCAATTTAAATGCTTATAGTAATAGTCTCCGTTGCACTTTTGTTTCAAAGTTCAGCACTATATTATTTTGTTTTTCGAGTATGTGAACTGCTTTACCATTGACAAAAGTAGGGCCGCCCATCTTTGACTGGGCTGTGCCAAGACTGTTTGTCCATCTTTGAGTGGAAATAATGGTGCTTTTGTCAATGACCTCAGATTGGACATTTGTAAGAATCAATTTAAATGCTTATAGTAATAGTCTCCGTTGCACTTTTGTTTCAAAGTTCAGCACTATATTATTTTGTTTTTCGAGTATGTGAACTGCTTTTCCATTGACAGAAGTAGGGCCGCCCATCTTTGAGTGCGCTGTGCCAAGGCTGTTTGTCCATCCTTGAGTGGAAATAATAGCACTTTTGTCAATGATCTCAGATTGGATATTTGTAAAAATCAATTTGAATGCATATAGTGATAGTCTGTCGCACTTTTGTTTCAAAATTCAGCACTACATTGTTTTTTTTAGAGTATGTGGACTACTTTTTCATTGACAAAAGTAGGGCCGCCCATCTTTGAGTGGGCTGTGCCAAGACTGCTTGTCCATCTTAGAGTGGAAATAATAGTGCTTTTGTCAATGATCTCAGATTGGATATTTGTAAGAATCAATTTAAATGCATATAGTGATAGTCTCTGTCGCACTTTTGTTTCAAAGTTTAGCAGTATATTATTTCTCTTTTGAGTATGTGAACTACTTTTTCATTGACAAAAGTAGGGCCGCCCATCTTTGAGTGGGCTGTGCCAAGGCTGTTTGTCCATCTTAGAGTGGAAATAACGGCACTTTTGTCAATGATCTCAGATTAGATATTTGTAATAATCAATTTAAATATATATAGTGATAGTCTCTGTCGCACTTTTGTTTCAAAGTTTAGCAGTATATTATTTCTTTTTTGAGTATGTGAACTACTTTTTCATTGACAAAAGTAGGGCCGCCCATCTTTGAGTGGGCTTTGCCAAGACTGTTTGTCCATCTTCGAGTTGAAATAACGGCACTTTTGTCAATGATCTCAGATTAGATATTGGTAATAATCAATTTAAATGCATATAGTGATAGTCTCTGTCGCACTTTTGTTTCAAAGTTTAGCAGTATATTATTTCTTTTTTGAGTATGTGAACTACTTTTTCATTGACAAAAGTAGGGCCACCCATCTTTGAGTGTCAGCTGTGCCAAGACTGTTTGTCCATCCTTGAGTGGAAATAACGGCGCTTTTGTTAATGAGCTCAGATTGGACGTTTGCAAGAATCAATTTAAATGCTTGTAGTAATACAAATAGTCTCCGTCGCACTTTTGTTCAAAGTTCAGCACTATTTTTTTTTTCGAGTACGTGAACTACTTTTTCATTGACAAAAGTAGGGTCGCCCATTTTTGTGTGGGCTGTGCTAAGACTGCTACCATAATAGGACATTCTCTGTACAGACAGTGAAAATAAAACGTAATCCACTTAAATGCTGTAGATCTAAAGACGTTTGTTAATGCAGCTTCCACTTCTAAAAGTTGTGTATCAGAAACTTCGTTGGTTGATTCCGATGGGTATACCGAAAGTTGAGGAATACATCCACTTTAGCAGGGTATTCCCGACTATGTCTTTTTTTATTGGGCGTATTTGTGATTTACAAGAGAAATCAAATCCCTTCCTATCCCAACTTGAACTTCCCAGTGAATGATGTACCCTTCGGAAATCCAGCGGATAATTGTGTGTCTATCAAATTGAAAAATCGTGGAAACATAACGACTATAAGAGTTTCCGTAACTGCGTAAACCTTGCGGATACGTGATTTATCGTTACATTTACTCTCCGGAAATCCAGCGGATAATTTTGTGTCCGTCGAATTTACGAGTCGCGGAAACACGACGGCTATCAGTGTTTCCGTGACTGCGTAAACGTCGCGGATACGTGAGTTTAAGGAATGCGTTTCTGCAGAGCCGCAGTTGAGGAAACGTAATGTACATGCGTGTTTCCCGCAACGGTTACTTAAATTTCCGTTTGCGGATATTCACGTTTCCGTTGAATAACCGTTATGAAACCTGAAACGTAAACGCCTTATTTCACCCTGTGATATGAGCATTTATGACAAACATTTATGATATTATTGTTATCATATATATGATAACAATAATATCATAAATGTTTGTCATAAATGCTCATACAAACTCTCATTATGACTATGAGTTTCCCTTGTGTATCAACTTTACGTAATTCTTCAGTGTTTGTTTCTGGAGCATATGTGTACCAATGAAGAATAAACATATAGTCTTGATGCCAAACAAAGATGTCCATATGGTCATACTCTCCAACGTTCACCAAAACTCCATTTCCATTATGTTTGTGATTTCGTATGTACTGAATGCAGTGTTTGCCTGTATAAGGTCAATTATGCAAAGAAGCTTTAACTTGTTAGGGTAATGTGAAATGTGTGCTAAACACCTTCTTTTTTGCTCTGTGAGAGGGTGAAAACAAGCTAAGATCATCAAAATCACCAGCTCCCTGTTGCCTTAATAGTCCAGTTGGTAGAACACTGCACTGGAATCGGAGAGGTCACGGTTTCGAATCCCGTACAAGCCTGACTTTTTGAGGCTTGCTGTTTCGTATATATCTGCTAAAGTCGTGTTCACAATTGCAATGATTTATCACATCTTTAAGATCATCAGTTCCTGTCGCTCTAAATGATCACTGCCAGTGTCCAAAGCATCACGGACTGTGAAGATTTAGTTATCCTTTAGGCAGTGTGATACCTAAAGATGACATCAAATGTTGTACGGTATGATGTGTACTTTTAGAGTGAGTTCATTAAATTCAGTTAAACATCGATCTTGCATCTTCCTTGCTGGTGTATAGTGGGTGTGTCTGTAAATTAATATATAGATTTAGCCAAGCCTAAAAGCGGAGCTCCACATCTCTCTTTCATGCTTATTGACCCGTAAAATACAGTAAATTTTAGTTGTGCAGTTTAATATTCCCCAAGAGGTGAAAAACAGCAAGGGAAAACGGGCGGACCGCTGACGAAACGGTGAGTTGGCTTATTTTTCTTCAAAGAGAAGACTTCAGCACGACTTTCACCGACAGCTCTTCTTGTAGCATTCTTTCGAAAGCTAGCTTATTAAATTCAAGAAGAGTACTTGTAAAACTACAGTTGCTAAAAAAACCCCACTTAAGTTGCTCCCGGTAGCGACTCGACACATTTCTCACTGATTCCAATGCATCCCTCTGGCTGTTTAGTTCTGTTAACCATGAAACATTTCTCGAAATCTATCTTGCTAAAATAAATAATATTTTCCCGGCATCAAACCGTTTACTGACAAAAATTACCCAAAAACTGTTTTCGGAAACTTTCAAGCACACGTATAATTATCAAGAGAAAATGGCACAAGTTTTTCAACCGCGAAGTATTAGTCGGGCGCTTTCAAGAACACACCCTGAAGTAATTTTAGGAAACTTTTACAGTCTCATTTTAAACAAAATAGACTTAAACCGAGAAATGCTTTGCTTATAGTTACTTAAATAAAGATTTCGTTTCGATCTGTAACTAAAGGGGCACTGAAATGGCTTAGCGGTGAAAAACATACTACACTGAACTCACTCACTGAAACGGCGATTCTATGTTTAGTCGCTAAATTGGGACAGAAATGCCATTCACTTCAAATGAAGAAACTAATGTATAACAATATATCAATATAAGGAAAGTAGTAATGCACGCTCACCCAGACCACTGCGTCCGCATATGAATAACTAATGAGCCACGTGGATGAACCCTAGATATTGCGTAACCCTAAGCACGTACACGTACGTGGGGCTTACTTTCTTTTTGATTTTAGAAAAAGAAGATTGACCCAACCAGGACTCGAACCTGGAATGTTCTGATCTGGAGTCAGATGTCTTACCATTAGACCACCGGGCCATTCTATAAAAAACGAAAAGAGATCGGCGAAGTCTTTCGCCACGACCTCTAACTGTGGAGGGGTTTCTTCAGAGAAAACCATCTCAATATCAAAGTGTCTATTACCTATTACGTTTTGACCTATTACTTTTTTGTGCCTATTCCTATTATGTGGTATCTTCGCAACGACGTTCAGAGGAAATTACCATGTGACATACTGGATGCCACAATCAGAGGAGTAAGAAAAGATGTTTGGTGGTGTTCCAGCGAAGAAGAAGCAACTATGGAGGAGCCCCGGATTTGAACCCGCAGCTTTACGTTTTGAAACCTATGACTTTAACCACTGGGATGTCCACCCAAGTGGCAATAATCACACCACAACTTTAGGATATCTATCAAACAATGATTTATTAAAGTGTCAATCAAAATACAGTGTGTTCTGTTCGGCAAAGTGTCAATCAAACTGGCTTGGCTTTAGTGACAAATTTGTAGTCTAAGATACAGCGTGTCCTGTTCGTTCAAATCCTGACGAAATTGTTCCAGCAACCTTTGATGGATCTCATTCTGCTGAGTGTTCCATTCGTCCAAAGTGGTATACAAATAACAAAAATCTTGCTTGGATTCTAAATGAAGACAGATCCTGGCTTTACACTGTAACGCGGGGTCAAGTTCTTGCGTAATCTTTTCCAGGACCAAGGTCATAAGGGTTTCTCGGCTAGAGTTGACACAATGGACTTGATATTCTTGGACTTCGATACCACGTTTGGGATTTTTACGTTGAGAAACTCGGAGAAAACGCACGGAACTATCCATGATGCTGAATGGAATAAAGCGATCACCTTCATGTCCTTTATTCTTAGAAATGAGATCTCAATTCCGAGAAAACCCTATTGTCCTTGATAATAACCATATGGTAATGTGTCTTTGGTGTTCGAGTCAATCACGCGTTTATCGTAAACTAGTTTGTGAAACGTAGCTTCCATACGTGTTTCAAGGGCATACTTTTGAGCATCTCTAAAAATTTGGAAAGATTTAATCACTTGATGCTCGCGTGGTTTGTTCAGAGGTTGATTGAGTTCAGCCAAAACATTGTCACGCATGATCTGGTAATTCAATTGTTCCTTGCCTTCCGAGTTAAGTCTAAATCCTCGGACTTAGCACTGGACCTTGCCCTGTTGAGTCCGATAGCCATAATTTTTGGGTCCTCCGCTGACGAACTCCACAATGTAGTCACCCTCTTCACACTCGTCCGTGAAATCTCCTAAATAATTGCTCAGGACGGGTTGCGGTTCATTAGGATCATCGAGGTGTTCAACATAAACCACAGAATCCGTGTCAAAGTAGAAAACGCGATGACCTAACAGTTCCAACGCTTCGTAAAGACGAAGCCGGGCCCAGCAAGTGGTGAAGGCGGCCACAAAGATATTAAGATGAGGGTTGACGGGAATATTCTGGGTTTGATATTTGTAGTGAACTTCCACGAGCTCGGGCGTACGGATGCAAACATTGGACACTTGAATGGCGTCAGAGTCTAGAAATTCGTGAAAGGCCTGCAGGTCGTTGAAAACACGGATCTGCGTTTTTTTGAGGTTTTGTCCAAATTTACCCCACATACTGTTGAGGGCAATTTTGGCCACAGAGCGTAGACCCGGGTTCTTCACAATTTTGTCATAATCTAACTCGATGCCCTCTTTAGCTCGGTAGTCGGCAATGTAGGCGCGTTTCTGTTCTTTGGTGTCGACACCGCTAGGCCACCCCGAAGCCTCTTGTTTGATTTTCAGCCTGTTATTCACATAACTGGCGAAAAGTCCCGTTTGAGTTTCTGGAAAATGCCACACTTCGTGAATCTTGTCGATTTCGTAGCCAAGTTCCAAGGCTTTTTTCACTTCGGGTGTACACCATGTCCCGGTCATGGTTCGTTGCTCTCGGGTGTGATGACAAGTCGCCGACCGTTCCAAAAGAGGTTTGGTTAAATTTTCAGCCACGCAGGTCGGACAGAGGGGGAAGGTCAATTTGGCTTGATCTCGACAAGGGAGGACAGGATGGTACAAACCAAACGGGGCGACGATCTGGCATTTCACAAATCCAAAATAGCGTGAGATGTCAAGCGTGTCGGGTTGATTAATAAACACGGGATGTCCCTTGGGATAGGTCGCGGTTTTGTTGATGAAGGGGTACAACGAGGTGTAATCAATGTACCGGATCCTTTCATTGTCTGCGGCTTTGTAATACAGTTTGGTGGCATTGGTACGTCCACCACTAAACGCGTCACGTGGGTTGAGAGGTTCAATAAAGTTCAGTTTATTGACAAAAGTTTGAACGTGGACATTGTTTTCCTTTTCTTTCTGCCAAGAACACTCCCACATTTCCACCACGTGGAATCCTTTGTCACGCAAAGTTTGAGTTCGCTTTTTGGTGCGCTCATACACGTCGTAGAAAGTCAGATCCTTCAGTCGTTGATGTTTTTCGGTGCGCCTTTCTCCGCTGGTGTAACAAGTGGGACAGCCATGGTAAAAACAGCCGTGAAATTCATAAATGGTGTTGGTTTCAGCGCAATACCCATCGACTTTGAAGTTTGTGCCAGGCACCGTAAATTCACCCCCGTTGTCCACATGTTGAACATAATGGCGATACGCGGGATGAGGGTGATCTGAGTACGCCAAGGCCATGAGGTCATGAGCTTCCAAATCTTCATCACTTAACTCGGCTAAGGCAGCTTGGCGTAATTGATGATCGGTCCAGTAAAGGTATTCGCGGGCCACATTAGATTGATGACTGAATGTTTTCCAACCGTGAACGGGTTCTGACGCAATACTCCGGGGAATCAAGTGATTCGCACGAAAATCAAGATTACAAGCCGAGGCAATGGTCACGCATTCAAAGGGGTTAAACGTGGAGCTCTCTAGCCATTTGTTCATGAATGTCGTGCATCCCTCCTTTAACAAACGCACATCGCTTTTACAGTAAGCGACAAGTTTTCGGCAAGGTTAAATTCTACGTGACGTTCCCGTTGTTGCTTATGCCAGGTTTCAAATTCTTTTCTGCCTTTCGGCGACATACTCTCTGGCATGTAATAATCTTTGGCAGGGAGTTCACCCACATAGTCTTGGTGTTCGGGCACATTAAATAAATGGGGGAAATATCCAGCGGCATCGCCATGAAAGATAAAGAATCAATAGAATAGAATAGAATAGAATGGAATAAAGTTTATTGAGTTCCCCAGAGGGATCTTCATACTCAATTTACAAGTGATTCGCACGAAAATGAAGCGTACATTGTCATGTTTGACTTCTAACAACTTGGCGCCATTTCTGAGTTGCTGAATGATTTGAATCTGTCCGTAGTAATCGTGTACGACGAAATAACCGTCATACCCTTGAAAATTATGGGCTATGACGGTGACTAAACGTGTATCTTCCTCCGTTAATTCTTCAAGCCAGTCGAGAAATTCTCGGACGCAACTAGATCCCTCAAACACGTGGGGTTCGTCGTCTTCGGAAGTTTCTGCTACCAATAAATTGGCTTCGTGAGAGCCTTGCAACTGCATGGCTTCAATGTCGAAAAAGACATAAAGCACCTCTTTTTCCTCCTCTTCTTCGACCCCCTCTTCCTCCTCCTCGTCAGAAACTTCATCAGAGAGGTCGTCTTCACCACGTGCACGCTTGTTAGGTCCATCCTTGCCTTCTCGTTTGCGTTTGGGTGGCTGAATGAAACATTTGTGTGTGTTGAGTTCTCGGTACTCCTTTTTTTTTGTTTTTTTTTATTTATCTTCGGCCAAAAACATATTACACAAGGCAAGAAAAGGACATAATATAAACAAGTACAAAAACAAAAACACTGGCCGGGGAGACGCTACAGCTTTGCCAATTACAGCGCTCCCCTTGTAAAACATAGAAAAAAAAAACAGATTACAGACAAAAAAGTATAAAAACTAGAAACAACATGACGGTAGGCGTGTTAGGTTACGCGCTACGTTGCATTTAGGGCAGATTGTTCTCCAAGTCCTAGTATCGTCCTGGTCATAAATGGCGAGTGCATTAAGATAATATTGAAATAAAGATTTTTTGAAGGCTGGAAGTGTCTGATTGTTCTTAATATCTTCTGGCAAGACGTTCCAGGTTCTAGTGCATCTGATAAAAAAGGAGCGCTGGTACGTTACAGTGCGGCATTTTTTAGCAATATATGAAATAGTGTTACTACTTGAAGATCGTGTTACTCTGACCGGTTGCCTAGCAATCGGTAGAGCATCGCTATTAACATATATTAGATTATTTACAACTTTATAGAAGAAAACAATGTCCAGATACTCGTGCCAGAAGGACAGTGGAATTAAGTTGGTCATCTGAAGCCTGGTCTTGTATGGGATGTCGCAGCGGAATGGTAGTTTCAAGATGTACTTTGTCGCACGCCGCTGGATGCCTTCCACTTGCTTCAACAGGCCAATTGACTGGGGAGACCATACTTGGGAGGCGTAGCCAAGGTGGCAACGAACGATGGTCAGGAACAAAGTACGGCGCGTCTGCATATTGAATATGTTCTTGGAAGCACGACGCACAAAACCCAGGAGCTTGTTGGCTTTGGTACATTGTTCGAAGATCTGCTTATCCCAGGAAAGGTCGCTAGAGACCCAGACACCGAGATCCTTCTCAGATTCACAAGTTTCTAAGACAGCGCCGCTGATGGAATACTGAAACACCTGCGGATTTTTCTTCCTTGTAATGCGTTGGCATTTGCACTTTTTCTTGTTAAACAAAAGCCCGGACGACTCTGTCCAGTCCACCAGGCTGTTTAGATCTGACTGTAATGCCGCACAGTCTGAGGCAGAGTTGATCGTCCTAAGAACTTTGGTGTCATCTGCGTAGCATGCGACTCTAGAAGGCGACGTAACAGTGTCTGGGAGGTCGTTTACAAATAATAAGAACAGCATCGGGCCGAGCAGAGACCCTTGAGGCACTCCGGAAGTGACTAATAGTTGTTCAGAGGTGGCACCAAGTACTGTCACACGTTGTTTACGATCACGCAGGTATGATTTAAACCAGTCATGCAGTGAGCCGGCAATCCCAAATTGGAAGAGTCTGTCAAGCAATTTGGCATGATCGACTTTGTCAAACGCCTTACTCATATCGAGGTAAATAACATCCGTTTGCCTTCCAGAATCGAGCTGCGCCCCGATGTAGTCTAGAACACTGGTTAGTTGGGTGATGCAGGACCTACCAGCTAAAAAGCCATGTTGGAAAAGGCTTATCTTTTGTTGTAAGTGATCTTTCAGACCGGCTAAAACACAACGCTCAAGTATCTTTGAGATGACAGAAAGAAGGGAAATTGGGCGATAGTTCTCAACATGCTCACGTTTCCCTTTCTTAAAGACTGGAACCAAGTTCGCGAGTTTCCAGTCTGACGGAACCACGCCTAGTTGCAAGGATTTGTTAAACAATTTTGTGAGAGACGGTGCAATCTGTTCAGCTGTCTCTTTCAACAAACGTGAAGTGATTCCGTCTGAACCTGCCGCCTTATTTACATCCAGCTGCCTCAGATGGGCCCGAACCTCTGTGACTGAGATCTGCAAGTCTGTGATGAACGGTCCAACTGAAGGTGATGACCAAACTGGATGCGACCGGACCTCTGAGGGAGCAGAGAAGACCGACGCAAAGTATGAATTGAATAGCTCTGCGATCCGTTTAGGCGTTGACGCTTGTGTGCTCAGTTCATTCTGCTCACAGGATGACATAGACTCAGGAAAGCTGCGCGATTTGCTGGTCAGCTTAAATATAGACCAAAAACGTTTTGGCCTGCGCGCCAAATCAGAGTCCAGGGATCCAAAGTAATTCTCTCGGCTTTCCTGGATCATAATCTTCGCTTTTTTTCGCAGCTCTTTGTATTTCTGACGAGGGACAGCGTGCATACCCACAACGATGTCGCTGAATGTTTTTAGGCTTACTTTCTAATTTGAAGCATGTTTTACAGCGCCTAATCATTTGACACACCGAGGATTCGGGCTTGTTTCTTTGCTGACGATCTTTGACGAGATGTTGTTGATAGCAACGTTCGCCGAAAAATTGTCTAAAACAATCATGGCATCGGTAGCTGGCTTTGCGACCGTGAGGCAAGGCTTCCAGGAAATCGGGACAGTATTGCTGGCGGCATGCTCGACAAAATGTTCTATTTTTCTTACATTTGTGATGCCCTTCATGGTCGTATCCTTGTAAACAATGGGCGCACATGTACGACGTGCCAAAAAATCCCGGGAGCGAAGTGATGACGTCATAATGGTTTTGTTGATGGAGTAAAATAATTTCTGGTTTCCCAGGTCCAGCAAAGGCTTTGCAATGAAAGCCTTGATCCGCGTACACAACAATTAAACGATAATCGTTTTTAAGATGCTCCTGAAATTGGGTTAATTCCGTATAACCACAATCCCCGAGAGGAACCTGCGCTTTGGCATGCAGTTGACGTGCGAGTTGTTCCTGTTTTTTTCCGTCCTTGCCGTATGTTGTTGTACTGGGGATCTTTGTCCAGTTTAGCTTTTGCTGTCACAACAGCTCTAGCACAACATAAATTGTCCGTGTTTTTGATTTGCAGCACTGTGTCTTTTCTTTTCTTGAAAAGGTTCGCGGCTTGATGACCGGGTTTCAGTTTCCCTTTTCTCCCAGACCCACGGGGTGGTTGGCGCACATGGGTAATGCTGACCTGGAAAGAATCTTCCGGTTCAAAGTTCTCGTTCGAGTTCAAACTGTTAGCCATGCGCTGAAAAAGGGCATCCACTCGATCACTGCCTTGGCGCCATTCCCGCACAGTCACACCCCAACCTTGAAAATTCGACGTTAATCGATCCGACCCGATGGTAAAATACAACCGGTCTTGCTCAGACATATCGTCATCCAATACATGGTTCATGGCTCGACGCAAACCCTGTTCTAATTCATGGGTGACATTTTGTTGGGGAATGAAATTCCCGGTTTGGCGCAAACGGGTAGAGAAATGACGTTCCCGTACTCCCATTTTGGCTGATTCCCGGTCCACATAGGGTTGTAACTCAAAATCTAAACGCCCCGGTCCTGCCAAATTACCCCCGGTTTGACTCACCAAACGTTGTTGAAAATCCAACTGATTGATGGCACGTTCACAATCTTCATCATCATCACTCCAATCCACAGGATCGTCCACAGGTAAACCAAACGCTTGATCTTGTGCGCACAGGAAACCCAACACATGATCCAAACCAAGTTGTGACGGGGGCTGGGTACCAAACACTTCCAAACACTCCAAAGCTTGCACACAAGCTTCATCCTCTTCCAAATTTTGAAAATAATCAAAGCAATCATCAAAATCACTCCACATGATGACTCAAGGCCTTGTTACAACGAACGAGTGAATAGCGCTTGACACTCCGATTTTATACCTCTCTTAAGGATCGAAATGCACCAATCAGGAGTCAACGACCCGCATGTTTGAACATGTCCAAGTTCACTCAAGGTAACCTTTTGTAAAACCTTGAACCAATGAAAGTAGCCTATATCAAATCCTTTTGTGTAACGGGTGAACATGCCATCTTAGGCCAACCAATCATGTTTGAGATACCAAACAGGCGCGCCAGTATAAAAAATTGAAAATTGCGCGCTTGATTCAAATGTCTTGGCATCAAGTACGACGTTTGCGAAAGGAGCTGTCTTTCTTGCATGATCAACGCTTGGAAACGTTTGCTGTACAATTGGAACGTGAAGATTGGCCCGTCATCTACCCTCAATTCACTTCTGCTTGGTATATCGAAGGTTTGAACTACTGCTGTGAAGGATGGCAACATCGTCCAAGAAAAGCAAGACCGACTGCGTCCATGAACCCGGTACAAGAACCCAAGAAAGCTATTGGGACAAACTACCCTTAGAGTTGCAAGAAAAAATTCAGTTGATGCCTGCGCGTGACGTTCATCGTGAGCAATGGCAAAAGGTATGTAGACATGTTTAACGTACGCTAAATGCGAGTCGATCGTAAAAAACCTTTCGTTTCATTCTTAGGTGACTGAACAATTGTCATGGGTTTGGAGCAACCCGCATGGTATCTTTAACTCAGCGTGGGATGAAGATGATATGTAATTTTTCCTTTACCCTTTATCTTAGGTCCTGCACGAAATCAAGAGCGTTTGGGGTTTTAGTAATCTAGAAAACGCTGTGGTTATTCGACGTCGATTTATTGCATCACGAGTAGATTTCATTCGTATGCGAGGTCTCAAACTCTATTTACAACTGATAGATTCATCATGAATAGAATGTACATGGTTCGCTAAAACAATATCTTTCTTTTAAACAAAGGTTTGCCAGTACTTGCACCAAATTTGGACCATCTGCGACTGCGGTCCCAAACATTGGTTGAAGGAAATAAAATTTTATCGTCGAAGAACCAAGATGCATGTGATTGGAATGAAGAAAACTTTACGCATGCAAGGTTACGTGGCGTTGCATGAAAACAGCTGGAAGAACATTACCAGCTGTGAATATATCCCTAGGGTGTTTATGGAGTACTAATTGGATTTTTTAAATCGTTTTTAAATTGATAGGTAAATTATGACATAGAAAGAGTGGGACGTTTTCGTCACTCAAATCACTGGCATTTTGGAGTTGTTCACTATTTGCCGTTACGATCTTTTTGGATTATTTTTGTTAAAACCAGTCTATCTATTTGTAGGTGATGCATGATGTTAGGGAAATTCGACCTTTCCGACAATGTTGGTGCAATCATAACTGCGAAACTGCGGACTTTTGCGAGAATTTTAGTGTTGGCCCAATATTGATGTAATTCGAGGTTTATTGAAATCTTTGTAAATAGGTGATTTGTGATTTTCTGTAGGTTCATGCCGAAATTGATTTGTTGTGGGAAATGGATCATTGTGAATCGCATTATTGGTTGCAAGAACTGAGAAAAGCCAAACAGTGTAAAATTATTTGGAAACATATGACTGTATGTAATCGAACTTGACGTGTTATGTAAAATAAAAAAATATATATATATATATTTGCATAGACAGGTTGTGTGTGGTCTCTGGGGAGTTAATTATGTTTTCTCTTTTTCCTAGAATGATTTTCTCAAACATGTCTGCCTGGTGCTCGATCTCGACGGTTATCGCATCAAGTCTGGCTTTATAGTACGTGAAATGGGGTGGTGCACCAGCGATGGCTACGCCAGCAGCCTCCTTTTTGAGTCTCAACACAAATATTCCCATTTAAGCGCCCAGGACAAACGCACCGTGAATTATGTTTATCAACGTGTCCACGCTCTGCCTTTTGATGCGCAACCGGCAGAATTAGCGGTTCCTTCCAAGATTGTACCCCAGGTGGTTAGTGTCCTATATTTAACCTCCCGCACTTTGGATCGTCCCTTTGTAGCTTATAAGGGAGGAAATTTGGAAAGTACGCTTTTGAGAAAAATGAAGATTCCCGCCATCAATTTAGAATGGTTTGGTTGCCCTCGGGCAGACCAATTAGGCGACTGCGAACTGACATGTGGTTTTCACCACAAAAACATTGGCCATTGCCCCAGGGGAGAAACCTATTTATTTCACTCATGGATAACACAACAACTCTCCATGTAAATTATTTTATTAATAAAATCAACCCAATTACAATTTTAGTTTTTTCTTGGCTTGCATGATGCGTTTGACAACCCGTTCCGTCTTGGTTTTCTTGCCGGGTAAACTATCGATCGCTTTGATCATTTTGGTATCCGCTTTCCATTTCTCTTGCAAATTTCTCGCTTTAGAATAATCAATGTCATGCTGTTTGGCAATCTTGTCTAGACGATTGATACCAGGATCTCCACGTTTTAAGCGTTTCTCTAAATGGGTTCCAGGTCCCATGTATTCATAGCCAGGCCAATGAAATTCAAGACCTGTTTTGGCTAGGGCTTTTTGAATATCCAAAGCACCCCCTTTCTTGTAACGCATAGAACCTCCACGTTGTCTACCCACACCCGCACGGGTTTTTTGATGGCGTTTCTGCTTCGTTTTACGCCCGGTCTGTGTTTTACGCTTGGCTGGCATTAGTCACTATCGTAATCCAATCGACGTCTCAACTTTTTTCCTTGGGCCCAATCTGTCCAACCGGGTAATGGTTTTAACTTTTCAACTTCTGTTTTCCTTTTCTTCACGGGTTTGGCTTTTTGCGCTGATTTAGGCTTGGAGTCAGGGCGTACCGGTAAAAATCGTTTGGCTTTGGGTTTCGACTCTTTGACTTTGTCCGAGGGTATGATAGCTTTCGGGGTGGCGGGGCTGCCTTTTATCATTTTTTTCACCCACTGATCCACGGGTCCTGTGACTAAACTCTCGTCTTCTTCTTCTGACCCACCGACCCCTACACCTCCAGGAAATTGTCGAATCCGTTTGGTCAGTTTACTCAATTCACGACTAAGGGGTTTCACCTCCGCATTGACGATAGGTGGTGGTAACTTGGAATCCAACAGCACATGTTTTTTGGCCGCTAAGGTGGCCGCTTTGCTCAATTGTGCATTCTCAGTGAGTTCGCCCTTATAATGTTGTATCAATTGTTGCAATTCACCTTTGGGTATCATAAGCACTTCTTCCATGACGGCAACTGAGCGTCATGGTGACGTTGTCTCGTATTTAAAGCCATCTAATCCTCTCCATCATGCGACCGGTTTAGAAATTTTTCCAGGTTCTGTCTCTTGGCATTCATCAACCAATAAACTAATTGTTCTGTTTTGGTTTTGGGGCGTTCAATTTGATCAAGTCTCCAGATCAATTTAGCATCCGCTTTCCAATAATCTGTCACACTTTTAGCATGAAGATAAGCCAAGTCGTGTTCGGCCACTATTTGATCCAAATCATCGTAGACATCGACAGACGACATCGTTCAACCCTTTGAACAAACCACTTCCACGTTGTTGCATTAACAGCTCCCGACGTTTTTTGACGGACTGACTGCGTTGTCCCAGGGTTCTTAAAGCTTTTTTGTGGGGACGGAGTTTAGCCATGAGGTCAGGTGTCATGGGAATATTGTTTTTCAACAAATTCAAGACCACTTCACTGATCGCGTTAATTTGATCTGAATTAGCATGATGCAATAACTCTTGACGTTTCTTTCGATTGGCTTCTTTCAACACGGATTGTAAAAAGAGGAGCTGACGTTTTAACCTACTCATCTTCGTCCACGACGACGTTTGTAATGCTTGACATTGTCCGTAATGCCTTTTAAACCCTGACTGGCCAAGTTTCCCAACAGCGTTGTAAACGTAGGAGCGGGTCCCGATAAAAACATACTAGCCCCTTCAGCAATTTTATCCACCACACGAGGTTTGCGTCGGTACAAAGCACCACCGCGTTGCTTTTTCCGTCGATGTTTACGTTTGGCTTTCATGTTGAACAATGACGTTTTATACTTCTTCATACACATTTTCATATTTTCCTGTTTTAGCATTTTTCACTCATCGCATGATGGTTCCTTTTCTCGGATGCGTCCAAAATTTTTTCCTGATGATGCCTGTAGGACCTACCAAACCATTTTTTATAATGTCACCACTCCAAAATCGTTTAAAGACATGTTTGGTAGAAGGAATCAATTTTTTCACCGCCGCTTGTGCCACCTTTAAAGCCGTCGAAATAGCTCCTTTGCCCGTTTGTCTTAGTCGTCGTCGTCGTTTGGGGGGTTTTCTTTTTCGTTTGACTGCCATATTGTCAGGGTGGGGTTGGTAAGGGTGTCGTTTTTATACACTCCGTCGACCACGGTTTGATGGAGTTGTTGATATTTTTGAATACAACTGGCAGGTAATGGGGGTGTTAGATCCACCACAATCTCATCGACGGTCGCCATTTTCTTTTGAAAATCCTCCGCACAGGTGAGGGTCCTTATTTCCATCAAAGCTTTGGCATAAGTGGTATAAGCAAAATGACACAACACTGCTTTAAAGCGATAATGTTTGAAATCACTCCAACCTTTGACAAAGGTGCCGGCGGCTGCTAGACAGGCCACCAAGATACTATTTTTCAAAATGGGGCCTACAATCATACCCGTTGACATTAACAACAGTGCCAGACCATTGAGACAAGCGTTCCACCATTAGTAATATTGTAATTGATGTCGATAACACCACCATTGTCGATGATACAACTTATACAGGCCCATTTTCACCAGTTGAACAGGTGGTGTAACACGTCGGGATCCATCATCATGGTCCATGCTTTATCTTCCAAAGTCCAAATGAGTTCACGAAAATACGTTTCACCGTACTGATCCACCACACGTTCTATCTGAGGCATGCGCCTTTGTCTGATTAAATTATATACGTTTTGCATCATCGGATAATCCATGTCACTCAACAGCATGGAAGATACATGATCGCCAGCCACTTTTTCAAAACAGACCCAAAATAAAGGGGGTAATAACCCTTGTAATCTCTGACTTTTTCTGGGTTTACCCACCTCAGACATCCAGTGCATGAAAGGTAGTTTACTGGCCATCGTTTGAACGCTTAATGTACGCTCGTGTCCATCCCTCGTCTTTTAAGACATGAGCATACAAACGGCGTTGGTCGGACGAGGCGGGGTGTAAATCCATGAGCATGTAACCAAACGGGCGAGCAGTCACATGTTGAAAGGTGTGCAAACAATCTTTCCATTCGTTCGGAAAGGATTGTAGTAACACATTACGTACCCCCAATTGATCCCTAGGGTTTTTGAAGGCCACAATGTAGTGAGCATTGCGTGAAATACTTTTGGCATATTTACCTACGGGAAACATGTCTTGACATAAGTACAACACGGTCACATTTTGATGATGAGAGTGTTTGGTAAACAGATCCAGCACACGTTTGTCACCCGATCCTTCATCCATTAAATCGTCCAACACTAAAATCCCACCACCTTGAGGAAACCATGTCACTAAATCTTGATATTCAGGGATACCTTCATGAAAAACAATCCCCTTCTTTTGCATGGGTTCGAAGCGATCTTACCACGCACCATAACAATAATGAATTTGAGTGGGTTTGGTTTCAAACAAATCTTGATTATCCACCAATAATTTTTGGGTGAAGACGGTTTTTCCACAACCCGAAGGTCCCACCACTAAAATGGAAGAAGGGGTATGAAACTGAAACGACGGCATACTCATAATGACACAAATTCGTTTACACGTTTTATTTATGCTCTAGCAGTACATTTTTGTTTTCCATCACATGACCAAATTTGATCATTCACAATGGTTTGTTTAAGCAATTCACCTACATGGTGATCATTTTTCACGCGATTATAATCAGAAAAGTTCTTTACAAAATCTTGCAAAGTAAATCCATGGGCTCTGGTTTTCAAATACATCAAAGCATAATGTCCACCGGGTCCATAATGGACCGGTACTCCTTTTATACTGTGCTCTCATTAAATGCCCTAAATCATACCCTGGGGGTTTAGGTAATTCAGCCGAAATCCATCCACCTACTTGAGGTTTGATCCAACGAATGCTTTGAAACAAGCCTTTATCCCCTTTCATGGTTTGGGGTCTTGAACGTATGGGTTCCATACTTACACACCAAAAATATCTCGGGCTCTTTTGACTTGTTTGGGAAACAATTGACTGGCAATCTGGACAGCCTGTTTCACGTTTTTGTTTTTCAACACTTGTTTGGCTTTCTTGCTGATTTCTTTTTTCAAAGCCGTCTCCGCTTTTCGTTTGATGTCTCGTGTCAGACCTGTTTTAAGTCCACCAATCGCATTGCCAGGTAGTTTTAAGGGATTACGTGTACTCGTCACGCCTTTTATACCTCCTTTCAACATATCTTTAAAAAGGCCAGCCCCTTCCTGATCGGCTTCATCGGTGCGGAACCGTGCCAAACTTCCTCCTCGCATGGTGTGTGAGCGTTTTACTTTTTACGTCGAGTGGCTCTCTTTTTATACTGTTTCTTTTTCCACAAACTCTTCAAGACTTTCTTGGCTCCAAAACCCCCAGCCGCACCGGCTGCCCCTAAACCGGCCGCTTTTCCCACAGCCATTAAACCCGGCACCAAAGCGGCTAGCGGTGCAATACCTCCACGTTGTCGTCGTCTTCTTCTTTTGACTTTTGGCATCATGAAAATGATGATCCACGTGGCATTCTTCTTCTTTTTATAGGTAACAGAGTTTGAATGGCTTGACCTAGATGTTGACTCATTTTGCGTCGTAGTTTTAGTTTCAATCTATACTTTTTTAAAGTGGAGCGTGAGGATGGTGTGCCCATCACCAAACTTGACCAAATCTTCACCAGCTCCTAGGGTCTCAGCTACTTGTACTTCAATGATTTCGGTCACTTGGTTGCGAACCGGTACGTAGTGTATGTGGAGAGGTTCAAAATAAACAGAACCTCTACCCTCTCGATGGTACTTGATTTCTCTCAGTAAATCCGTCATTTTGTTGCCCACCATGGAACTAGAACCCACATCGGAATACACGTGGAGAGAGCGGGTGGGTTCTTTGACCACAGAGCGGAAGGCTACATTCAAGTTGAGAAATTTCCAACTGAGACGCATATCCAACCACATCCATTCGGTACCTCCCGAAGAATCCGCATCCTTTCTAGTTGTGTAAAACAAGGGATTACCGGGTCTATCCGTAAAATCGGCGGGACTTTTAGCGGGTGTTTTTTCATCATTGAACATCATGAGCAAATTGGGACCTAGTTTGTATCCTTTTCTGGTCTGATCGTAGATGAAGCATCCCATGTGTTTCCCTAATTCGATATTAAATGACACATAGGGCCACTTGACGTCTCCCGTGATAGGAAAGGTTTTTCGGATGGCTTTGGCATTGTCCAACAATAACTCCTCACCTTCCCATCTGAAAATAGGTAGAGTGGTTTTATCGGTGTCGGAGGCTGTGTAACCATAGTATGTTTGATAGAGTTCTGTAAACTGTTTGTCAAAATAGTGAACAATGGCTTTCATAAAACTAACCCCATCCACAATAGAAGGCACTTTGTTCAAGTCAGCCAATTTGATTTGCACGTTTTTGGCCACAAAATTATTGGCACTATCCTTGTAGTACGATCCGGCTCCAAACAAGTACTGTTCAGGGTCTTTTAACAAATGTGTCAAATGCACACTCGTGTCCGGAATAGAAATGGAACTCAACCCCACTTGCCATGGACCATCCGTTAAATGACTGGGTAGTGTGACGTAGAAAGACATGTTGATGTCTCACTATCCACACAAAATGATGTCTCACGTTTTAGATATCCTTTTTAAAGTGGACACTTCCTTTTGAAGTTCAACCGTTTTATTCCATCTTTTTAAAGTGGAGGGTCACCAAAGTATGCCCCGGTTTGAATTTCACCAACTCTTCGCCTTCACCAGTCGTTTCAGCTAGTTGCACTTCTATGATATCCAACACTCGATTTCTCACCGGGTGATACTGTATATGTTGCGGTTCAAAGTAAATGCGTCCTCGTCCTTCTCTTCGACAGTTGATTTCCCATAAAAAATCGGTGGTGCGATTCCCCACCATGGAACTTCCTACCACATCCGAGTACACGTGGAGCGAACGGGTGGGTTCCTTGACCATGGTGTGGAAAGCCGCAATTAAATTGGTAAATTTCCAACTCAAACGAAAACTGGGCCAAAACCATAATGTTTTGTCTTTATCGATGCTACTATTCAAAAGCATGGGGTTACCCTCAGCATCTAGAAAATCATATTGACCTTTACAGGGTATTTGGTTCTTGTGATACACCATGGTTAAATTGGGTCCTAGCTTCCAGGTACCGTCGGCCGTTTTTTGCATCCACGCCATTTTCTCGGCCAACACTGAATTGAAGGCAAAATGGGGCATAAGATAACCAATCCCTATGCCTCTGAATCGAACACGATTCACCGCACTGTTGTCTAAAACCAAATCGTCTCCTTCCCACTTAAAACGAGTATGTAAGTATTTGCCATTGTCTAAGCCACTGGATTCGTACTCTCTCTTAAAGTCCTCCACGGCATCTTGCTGCATCCATCGTATATAGGCTTTCATAAAACTCACACCGTGCACAATCGAATCATCCGCTTTCAGATCCTCCATTTTCATGTATTGATCTTCAAAAACATGATTACGAATATCTGTCACTTTACGCACGATCGTGGTCCAAAACACATGTTCACCAACAGGTACAATATGGTCCAAGTTAGGACCTGTATCTGGTATGGAAATAGAACTCAACCCCACTTCCCAGTTTCCATCCGTTAACGGTAGTGGGTGGGGGAGTCGATTCTTGAAGCGATTGGGTTGATTGTTGGGAAATTCTTGTCGATTGGCATGACTGAGTAGTGTCACATACATCTTACAACTTTTTGACGTCCTTGGTAGACACCCAGCTGTTGTACTTCTCGGGCCAACCTTTACACTTGACCAATAAACGATTTTTCTCCCGCTTAAGTACTTTTTCCACACGGAATACATCGGCCACACGTACTTTTTGCAAATCTTCTTCATAATACGTACCACCCACGTATACGTATGTGCCAGTGTTAGTCACTCGCTCAGGGGCACCTATGGACTACTATAAAGATCTCAAAGTAGAAGATTTTGATTGTTATCAAACCTATTGGTTAGGTCGTGTTCTCAAAGGACTACAAGCCGGCTACACGTATCAACAGTGTCAACAACATCGTCTGTTTGACATTGGTTTACAAGCAGGACTTACTCCAGAACAACTACTCACTCTCTTAGGATCAGAGAGCGGTTACATTTTCCCTACCTCAGATCCATGTATCCAGACGTCATCATGACTGGGGACGAAAACATGCAACTGATGATAGGATGTGGTCACGTGCTTTATGCTAATGGTGACACGGGTGCCAATATGTTAGCCGAAGAAATGGCCAAGGAGTATGAGATGCAAATCGAACTGTGGGTCCCACCCAACCACCCTCGCGCTCAATTTACCTCACCTGCTGGTGTGGAAGTACTCCTACAAGGTAATGATGCCATTCAAAAAGCCGCTTACAGTTTGGCACGGACCATCCCGACTCATTTCTATCCCCTCTCTTTGCATCAAAGTAATTATCACATTGCACGCAAAGCACACACCGTGTTTGCTTTTGGCACCTTGGAGCTGAATCGCAAAGAACTCAAAGGTGGGACGGGGTGGACAGTACGTATGGCCATGGATCTAGGCAAAGAAGTGTTCGTGTTTGACACGGTGACTCAAACCTGGTTTGAAGTAGCCACTACTTACCAGTCAGGCCAATGGTTAACAGCAGAAACCAAGTTTGTACCCACCAACCAGAAACCCACGCTTCATCAAAGTAGCGCCGTCATCGGTTCCAAACAAATCAACCAAGGAAGCCGAGCAGAACTACGCGATTTATTTCATCGCACTTTTTGTACCCCAGAAAACTTGGATGAAGTCAAAAGAGAACTGACCAGTTTTCAATTATGACAATCAGGCACTGTATGTTTTTTCTTTCATAACAATAAAGCGAGTTAAAAGTTACATGGAGTGTGTTTGATTGAAAAAACGGACAGCCGGCACATTCGAGCTTACCAGATCGCCCCTTTAGGAGCTACCAGTGCGCCCACTGAATGACCAGCCGTGCTTATAGTATAGAAACCTATTCCCTTATATTTGACATGGACCTTACATTTGCTTGCTTGTGGGAGAACCTAGTACTTCTGCGCATGATTTTTTAAAAAATGAAAAAGGTTGCAAGGACCAGGATTCAAACCTGGGTTTTTGCGGCCACAACGCAACGTCCTCACCACTAGACGATCCAAGCCTTTGAGCTACACATGCAGCTCTATTCTACATTGAACAAATCTATCCTAGACATGCAGAGTGGCGCAGTGGAAGCCCACTGGGCTCATAACCCAGAGGTCCGGGGATCGAAACCCCGTTCTGCTATTCTTTTCTCTTTTTAGGGAAGAAGATACTCTTCCCACAATCGAACCTCTCGATTGTTACTTACTATTTTTCCTTCTATTCTTAACACAGGGGTGGTTGGTCATTTGGTACGTTCCGTAAGTGGGAACCCAGAAGTTCCGGGTTCGAATCCCGGGCGCCCCTCTTTTTTTTTTTTTCTAAACAAAACAAAGTTAGGGTTCGTTCAAAACAAAACCAAGTTAGGGTTAGTTAGGGTTAACCGAGTTAGGGTTATTTACGTGTAGGTGCTTAGGGTTATTATGCCAATGCGCTGTGTACGTGCTTAGGGTTATTATGCAAATGAGTCCCGTTTCCGTGTACGTGACCTAGGGTTCATCCACGTGGCTCATTAGTTATTCATATGCGGACGCAGTGTAGGTGTACGTGCTTAGGGTTCATCCACGTGGCTCATTAGTTATTCATATGCGGACGTCGTGTAGGTGTACTTGCTTAGGGTTCATCCACGTGGCTCATTAGTTATTCATATGCGGACGCAGTGTAGGTGTACGTGCTTAGGGTTCATCCACGTGGCTCATTAGTTATTCATATGCGGACGCAGTGGTCTGGGTGAGCGTACATTACCATAGGAAGCCCAAGCATAATATTTGAATATCATTAAAAATGGCGTTTCAAAATATAAGACTTTGTATGGGATTTCGAAGCGAACATTTTGAGCAATACATAACCGCAAACTAACTGAATAAAGTTCATGAAACATTACATGGTGTTGTTTGCTATCCTTACAACGCATTTTGAGCAATTTTAGGTCTATTTACCTTACTGTGTATTAGTACATGTATAATACATTGACAAGGAAGGAGTCATTTGGCCCGATTTAGCCACTATCACCGCTCGACACGTTTCGGAATTCGCTCGAATTTACCCACAAATATAGTTCAGGCTCCCATTCTGACTCAGCGACTTGTCAAAAGGAAGACATACAAGTGATTTTCTCAAAACCAATTGCACATACCTCGTGTCCCAAAAGAATTATCCACTGCACAAAATCATAATAGCATCTCAAAATAGGCCGCCATGGATGCGTGAGGATCCCGATAGCCCCGTTTGACCGCAGTCGGCACTGGACACCAGTCAAATCATACCCTTATCGGGAGGGCCACGCTCGTTTTGGTCGTGTTACAATTGTAGTAACTATGACCCGGTACGGACACAGAATTGTCGCTCCAACGTAGTCTGGTTCGCGCGAGAATGGTGGAATCGCTGCGCGGGACTCCGTGACCTTATGGAGAGAATTAAGTTATCGAAAGAAATTAAAATGATCTTGGCCGTTAGAAACTGAAAACGAGTCAAGAAAAAGAGAAAGTGAACCGTGTTTCTCCTTCCTCCTATATTTCTATTCATGCGTGGTAAATTGAACATATTTGCGTTGATGTACAAAACGTTTGTAATACAGGTCAGTCTACTGCGTTAATTTTAAATACGTACTCTGCGTGAATTGAATGTGTTCAATTTTTTGGAATCGTCGATAGGTTTTATATACCACTGAGGTATATTTTTTCGAACCGAAGTCGGCAAATTCATTTAAATCCATATCCTCACGCGCGTGAAAATGTTTTATTTTAAAATTGTTATAACTGTATATACAATATCTATTTCTATATTTGCATGAAGCCGGTCAGGTAACCTACTTATTAAAAAAACAAGAAAATATAACCCTGAAAATGGATATAAATTCAGAAATGGGAATGATTTATTTTTGCTATCCGCTTGCAACACGCAGCGATTTTCTCACGCGAACCAGACTACGTTGGAGCGACAATTTTGTGTCCGTACCGGGTCATAGTTACTACAATTGTAACACGACCAAAACGAGCGTGGCCCTCCCGATAAGGGCATGATTTGACTGGTGTCCAGTACCGACTGCGGTCAAACGGGGCTATCGGGATCCTCACGCATCCATGGCGGCCTATTTTGAGATGCTATTATGATTTTGTGCAGTGGATAATTCTTTTGGGACACGAGGTATGTGCAATTGGTTTTGAGAAAATCACTTGTATGTCTTCCTTTTGACAAGTCGCTGAGTCAGAATGGGAGCCTGAATTATATTTGTGGGTAAATTCGAGCGAATTCCGAAACGTGTCGAGCGGTGATAGTGGCTAAATCGGGCCAAATGACTCCTTCCTTGTCAATGTATTATACATGTACTAATACACAGTAAGGTAAATAGACCTAAAATTGCTCAAAATGCGTTGTAAGGATAGCAAACAACACCATGTAATGTTTCATGAACTTTATTCAGTTAGTTTGCGGTTATGTATTGCTCAAAATGTTCGCTTCGAAATCCCATACAAAGTCTTATATTTTGAAACGCCATTTTTAATAATATTCAAATGTTATGCTTGGGTGTCCTGTGACATTACTACTAAGGAAGATAAAATATTCCACAACTGACCAAAAAACATAAGGAGCTTTACACTAAGACTGACTATAAACTTAAAAATGACGACAGAGCGACTCTTCAGGTGTTGAATACTAAAGTACGATTTAGTCAAAACAACCCAATATACGTTACCGAAGAGAAACAACCTACATTGAAAGAAACAACACAGACTCAGTCTAGAATAGTCACGATTTCCATTTTTCGAATAAAATACACTAGAATTGCTCTAAGAAAATTATTGAAAATTACGCACAATAAAAGTTCAAAAGGAAATTGAGCGTAATTAAGTTAAGCCTAATAATATCAGATTGCTCACTAATGAAAATTCCTTTACTGAATAAATACAGAAAAAGGGACAAAAAAACCTTCAAAAACATGAAATGTCATTCACATACGAAGCACTTGTTTGCCTAGGAAAGCAAACTGCATTTAAATTTCCCCTCGACTGAAGTTACTCGCAAGCCGGCAAACGGGAACTACAAGGTAATTTCACAGCTATTTTAAACAAGTTCTTAAACCATTTCAAGAAAATTACCGTAATTTACTAAACATGTAAAGTCGCTCAATTAAACAATTTTTATAACGTAAATCCACAATCAAATCTGTAATTTACTTTACCACTGAACTGAAAGAAGGACTTGAAAATCTAAACGAAAGACGCCGGGTTCTTTCCAGATCTCCTTAGCTTTGAAAAAAGCAAGTATGTCCTCGAACAAGGATTTCCTGCCTTCAAGCTCTCCAATGTCTTCTATATGCGCCATCGAGATTGAAGCAATCCTTTTCCTTTTCATGATGAACTGTTACAAGTCTTCGTTCCAAGAATGTATTACAATAATCGTATTGATAATCGGGCGTACGAGGAACCAGCCGCCATATTGTTTATATCAGCTACAAGAAAAGATTGCATTCCGCCTCCCCCGGTCGGGTTGTCTTGGGACTCCCCTCAGCCTCCCCCAGAGTCTATACGGACGGACGGACGGACGGACGGACGGACGGATGGACGGACGTACGCTGACGTCAGAACCAAAATTTTCGGATCAATGGGTTACCAAATTTGCTTACCCATGGTGCTCCGCGAGCTCCGCTATTAAGTTAATTTTCCAAAAGCTAAACTAAATGAATAGATATCTTTTTCTAAATATGTCCTGAACACCAGTATATCATTTCCTTGGAAATGTGCTTCATAAATTCTGCAACATCTTCAAAGATCTCTGTTAGTTGTGTTGCATTCAGGCAGCATCGTGGTAGACTTCTGTGGATGCATCACTGAGCTTCAACAATTGATGGTGCTTCAATTCGTGTTTTCTTTTGTTTTGGCAGTCTTTTCCGGCTTCAATAAATATACTGGATTTGTATCTACTTTTTCCATTCTCGTCATTTTATACAGCAAGGAACGCATTTGCGTTAATTGAAAGCTTGTACTCAAACTTTTCTGACGCTTAAGAAAGTCAAAATAAATGTTAAGATTAAAATCTTAAAAAACCCCTCAAACGGGTATACGTATTATATTTGCTAGCATAATAAAAAAATAAATCAGATAACTCTAGCTCCTCTTCAAAATATCGTAATGTTTATAGCGGAGCCTGCGGGCAAAGCGCGCCGGCGGAGCTCCATTGCTAAGGAAATTTGGTAATGTATCGATGCGAAAAATTTTGGTTGTGACGTCAGCGTACGTCCGTCCGTCCGTACAGACTCTGGGGGAGGGGGAGGGAAGTCCCAAGGCAACCCGACCGGGAGTGGAGAATGCCATCTTTTCTTGGCGGAAAATCGCGCGGTGCTTTTGGGCAACCGGCGTTTTTCTTGGCGGGAAATCGCATGACCATCATCGCTTTTGAAAAAGAGGTTTCTTTAAAAGCTTAAGTTTATTTAGCAAAACGATTGTTCGACGGTACTGTAGTTTTAAACTTGAGAAAAAAACATTTAATACCTATAAATGGAAAGAAAAAGTTCAAAAGAATACTGGTAGTAGGCGAAAACTTCAAGTTACGAAAGCTGCCTTCAAAGGACCTCATCGCTTTGTTTTCTTCACGGCGGAGAGCTTGCCTTGTTCTGAAACACAACCGAGTAAGTGAAGTTTTTAAAGGGTTTAAGGTGCATGATTTTGAATATTTATTACGGTCAAAGAAATTACATTTTGAAATTGAACTTATGTCATTAGAAATGTGTCGTTTACTTTTAACTTCAAAAAATTATTAGAAAACGAGCTCAGATTTGTGACAGATGTAGTCTTAGAATATTTTGCCATGCTGGAAGTGTAATGCGAATTGCATTTAAGTATACACTTACGGGTTTTCGAATAAACTTTTTCAAAAATGATTTCTCTGTTTATTATTTTGTGTTTGTTTATTCATAACAGTAGGTCAAAGCACAGTCGCAAGGCAACTGCACAAGCATCACTTACGGCGAATAATTGCTTTCAATTTTAACTGTCTGATCGGTTTGTGCAATTGTTGATTTTCTTGTCCTAGAACTTTTCAATAGTAAGCGAAGTAGTTGTCGGTTTAAGACTATTTTATCCGAAAAGCTTCCGAAAAACAAGTTTTTTTGCGTTCCTCAAAGCGCCTAACTTTAAATGGGCTTACTTCGCATCCGCAAAACTTATGCCATAATTTAAAGCGTGTTTGGTGTTTGCTCGTTTTCAATCTTGATGGTATAAATTTTGACCAGACTAATAGGGGCAGTTCATGTTATTTGTTAACTGAGCATCCGAACGCGATGAAGATAACCCATTTACTTCAGAATAAGTTTTATTTTGTTGTTGTACATGAGCGCCGTTTCAAGTTCATTCAAGCCAACAGCCAATAATCCAAGGAGATTTGAGAAACCTTGACAGTTAATGACAGGATATGGAAACATTTAAAAAACCAAGCAAGACTGCTCCTGAGTAAAATATGTTCAGTTTGATGCCCGAAAAAAAAAATGAAGTTGTGCTCAGCCTCTAGAATGACCTTTCGAGCTTGGTTTTACAGAACAGATCCTCAAAATCTTGGAGGACAATTCGGAACACTTTCGGGCTTTTTGAGAAACACTTTTCGAAAGGGAACGAGCCAAAGAAAGCCCCGAAATATATTTCAGAGCGAAAAGTTTCAGGACTATTTTTGAGAAACGAGCACCAGTTTATTCCTTGGAGGCTCCGCTTTTAGGCATGGCTAAATCTATATATTAGTTTTAGCAAACATAAGGCCGACGAACACAAACTGTACACAAGTAACGCGACTTCGCGCTATTTACACTTCCCGCTCCAAGAAGATTTCCGCCATCACACTACTATAGTCCAGCGGATGCACGCATACGCACGTGACCGTGGTTTCTGAGAAAACGCCATTCTCGTTCCCAGAGCCTACGATCTGTTCTGTCAGCGGTGGGATCGTAGGGCTCTGGTATCAGCCATTACCGGATATGGTGAAATTCACGACATCCGGTAGCGCATGTCTAATTCGTTAAGGTGCTATTGCGCCTGCTCTATTTTCGTCCATGGAGCTCTGGGCATGACAATTCTGACAGCCGAGAAATTTGAATTCCAATCGATCGAGTCATGGTGTCAGATCGGCTAAAAGCTGTTCGGGATCCTCCAAATCTCCTGCAATTAGCGGAAAACCTGGAGCTTTAAAAGGAACAAACTTAAGAAGCTGCCTTTCGTGCCGTAGTTGTTCAGAAGAACGATTGTCCCTGCATTTTGCTCACGGGTTTTGGATTTGTATCTTGCCTGAATAAAGGTATTGCATTTACGTTACACTGAATTGTACAGTTATTTTATTACATTCGTCTGGTTTCTGATGTGTGAGAATGTCAACTGTGCACTTATCGTTTCGCCACTAAATGCTACATTGTATTACGTTTTACCCCATCGAAAATTTCCAGAAGAATTTGGCGCCCAAGTTTTTAAACAAGTTTTTAAACATCGACATCAAGAGGTCATTACAAACTGTTACATGTAAGTTTATTTATGGACAAGCTGTAGTTTTGTAGAAAATGCTGTAGCGAGAAAAGAATCGCTGGGATTTAGCGACAATCTTTAACACTTTGAATTCTTACGTGCTTAACCAAACAGCAAAATTTGGTTGCTTAATTAATCTGCCCTGAGCCACATTCTTTGCGTGGAAATTGATCAAGTCAATATATTAGTTAATGCCCTGATTAATTCAACCGGAAATAAAACGTTATGCGTAGAAGCCAAAAACTTTTAACGTTATTGCGCATACAGTTTGAATCGGCCAATCCAAAAAAAATTAAGTTTTGGCCGTTACCAGTCCGGGATCGTTATCAATTTTGGTAACCATGTTACGTCACAACATGGCGGCCATTTCAGAAATCGGGGATTTTCGTACTTGGTCAGCTTTATTCGTTATTTGTTCGGTAATACTCGGGTTATCTACCCATAGTTCTATTCGAGAAAGCCAGGGAAGGAATGAACTCCATGTGTGTCAAAGATGGCGGATGAAGGCAAACGATGAAAAAGCAAATTTTACTCGCAAAGAGAAAGAACACTACAGATTCTGCGTCCAAATCAGGTATGTTTTTCCACTTTGCCGTTAACTTGAGTTGTTTAAAGATTTTTGTGGCATCCACAAAAAATATGTCGTAATCTTTAACCTTATTCCTTTCGATTTGTCGTTTGTTTATCGTTGTGCACGATTTATTTAAAAAGTGCACTGGGGTATTTTGATTTGCAGTCCGATTGCATCACTAACCGCCATTTTGTGATCCTATTGACTGCGTCGCTTGATCCGTCGTGTCTAAGATGCTTCGTTAAATAGATTTTTGTGGTAATCCCCAGACATTGTTGCGCAGATGCGTTTGAATTTCTGTGACAAATTTAAGCTTTAAAGCTTAAGCTTACGGCTATAAAATGGTATTAGAGGACCTGCACGACTCCTACTTCACGTCTTTGTAAGCTGCGTCTGATATATCTCGATCTTTCGACCAATTTTGCTTCTTGTATTTTTGTATTGGGTTTAGTTTGGAGGATGTTTAAATGATGACTGATTTGAGCAGTTTATAAGGTTAGGCGTCGCATCTTTAAGACTTTGATCTCGAGTTCATATCTGTTCTTTTTCTGATATCTTGTGGCTTAGTGCCTATGTGTTATTCTTAGTTAAATTTGACCAAATCTGATCGTCTGTTAAGCGACTAAATGTGGTTTTAATGAGCTGCTCTTGGAGCGACTTTAGAATACCTGGCCACTTATCTACATATCTTTCAATGCTCTGAAGAACGAGCCATATGAATACAAAAGAAACAGTTGCTATTCAATGACATGCAAATATGTGCCCGGCCCGGCCGCGGCTTATTGTGTTTAATTCTGTTGCAGGATGTTGTGGTGCGCATCACGGAGTGTGGCTATAGACCTTTTTCGTCAAGAAATTGAAAGTTGTAGCTTCTTTAGAGCTAAGCTTATATCTTTCGTTCTAAACAAACTTTCGCACATGCAAATTAAGTCTTAAATACATGAACAATTGCAGCCTCAATCACCTCCCGCGCAATGAATACTTCAATATATAATTAAGCACAAGTATAAGCTGTATCGTCGTTTGTGAAAGCAATATTTGTTCATGGTGATTATTTCGTTTTTACTACAGACTGATGAACGTTCACCTTCCCTGCCATGAACACGGCAAAGAAAAAGAAGCAAGAACAGAGCGAACACTGTGAAAATAAAATGTAATCAAATGAATGAATAAACGCTTTGTTAATAGAATAATCGTTGTCTACCTTAGTTGTCATTTCACTCAGAACAGTCGTTGCTTGAGAAAATTTAACGTCGTATCCTGCGAGCAAAGTCTCCTTCAATCTTCCTCCGATTTTTCTAGATCGAAGGAGACTCTACAAGCAGGATATCGAGCTGGGTCAATGAAGTATTCGAAATTTATGTCACAGCTTTTGGAAATAATTTCTTAGCCCGCGAATACAGCTGCTTCTCCGCCCTCCGGCAGCTTGCCGCGTTCGGAGGGAAGAGACGTCTAATACGTAATACCATTCTCAAGTAATGTTCTTTTCATATTCTTGTGATACAAACATGAAATTCACTCGAAGAAGGTTCAATGTAACTACTTCTCAGCCTTTCCGAAATCGTCTCGCATTTGTCCGCCATATCGCAAATAGCGTCACGTGCACAAAAATTTGAGAGGCGATTGGCTAATGGTTTGTTTTGCTCTGAGTTATCAAAATTGTAACGATCCCGGACTGGTTACCAGAGCTACAAGAGACAAGACTGGTTTCGTGTACACCTTTTCATACTCTGACTGACAAAGAACGGAAGGAGGTAAGTAATACAGCTTCTTCATTCAAAGTTAATGCTTGTTTCATGGGAATGGACCTTCATTAGATTCTACCACTTAACGATAGATTTAAATAGCGGGTTTCAGTTGCCAATGCAATGATCCAACTTGGACCGACGCGATGAAAGTTGAAAGGTAATGGCGGAAGTTTTGATTCAGTAAACTTCACAGATAGATATAGTAGAATAATGATCTAAAGACTTTCGTACACATACGAAATGATGACATGAAGATTTCTGAGAGCACCCTCAAAGATCGTTTATATCTCGAACGTGAAAATAAACGCCACGTAAACGTTAAACTTCCGTAGCCAGACGCTCTGACATCGGTGTTCCAACACCGCATGAAAATCTGGATAACTCGAACGGGAAAGTTAGATGAGTACTCATTGTGACAGCATATAATCGCTATGACGTTATGACATCGATCGGTGTTTCAATATTGCAAGGAAATCTCGATTTTCGTAAATGACTGCATGAAGTGAAAGTAATATAAACATTCAGTGTGGCGAAATGCACAAAGCTACCATGCATGAGTGGCCATAAAATCGAATGAAAGTGGATATATTCTATATTAGCATACACATTTTACAGAAAAGGCATCATCCTAAATAAAAATTGACTTCAATACCTAAAAGATGTTGTTAAACTTGGTAACCTATGCAGTATTAAGCTCCTTACAAGTAATACTTAAGGAAATATCAGCCAACAGAAAATGCAAAAGTGTTAATGAGCCCATACATTCTTTGTAAAATTTCGAGTTTTTAACATCGTATATTTCAAAGAACATTTGGTATTTCGGACTGAAATATTCGGAGAAAGGTAATTGTGCTACGTCAAACTTGGTCCTGCCCACTCAGCCAATCAGTGCCAGGCATTTCGATGCTCTATATTCCATAAACTGTCCTAAATTATGTAAAGTGGCGGGGGCTTTAAAGCACAGGGAAATTGTGGGGTAAAATTAGCCTTCAAAGAGCATTTCTGCATTCGTTCTGCATATTTTAATTAATTATAGCTCATTGTAGGGATATTACATTAAGGCTACTTAAAAAATATCCGGCCGGATTAAAAAACTCCCCCTTATAAAAGAAGTGCAATTCATAGTCATATATGACGGGTCTGTAACTGATTTTCTTCCCCTAAACGAACGAACGAATGAATGAATGTTCCCTTTTTTGCATTTAGGTATAAAATGGCGTCAGGCGTTGAGAACAAATTGTCAAAGCACTTAGAATGTGCGATATGTTTGGAGAGATTCAAGGAGCCAAAAATGTTGTCTTGTCAGCACACCTACTGTAAAATGTGCCTGGAGAGGCTAGTGACTACAAATGGCCAAGGGAAGTATGAAGTGACATGCCCTGAATGTAGAAGAGAAACTGAGGTGAGAAATGGTAAAATACTGGGTTGTGCAAGCTGATGTATCGTATTTTTTAGCTTTCTTTTGCGCTACTATGAAGGCAAAGATCGGTGAATTTTTATATTTCTTTTGTCTCTTTGGACGACCTCCCTGAAAACCATTTAATGTGACGGGAGCTTGATCCATAAAGATTATTATTATTATTATTATTATTATTATTATTATTAATATGTATGTATGTATGTATGTATGTATGTATGTATGTATGATAAAAAGAAAGATTTATGTAAATTGAAGAGACAATATAACGGCTAAGAACTCAACGCTCAACGCTCAACGTATTCTCAAAATGCCAGTTTTGATTTCTGGACCGTCTTTCACGAAAACAAATTCGAAGACATGCAATCTACTCCCATCCTTGAAATCCTGCACTTTACCCCCAGACTGCTTGTTCTTTGTTATTTTTTTTAATCGAATACTTGTTTGGTGGCATTTTTTACTGAACATGCAGGACAGTGTCCCTTGAACTCCCACGGGAGCAGAGGTGGAGGATAAATAGAACCTCACTGCGTTCATGTTGTTGTGTTACAAAATCATGGAAAGCTGTTACTTTGACAGATTGTCTTTTGTGCTCTCTACAATATAAGGTGAATATGGGGCTTCTGACATCATCGAAGAAAGGTAGCTGTCTGATTTCTGCCAAAATTGGATAGTCCAAAACATGCATTATTTAGGTAAAATTATACCAAAACGCGAGCCTTTACTATTATCCTTCTTTGGCCTGGATGTATCATGATTATAAGGCCCTTTTAGTAACAACGGTGAAGAGTTTAGTATTTTGCAGCAATCTCCAAGGGAATCCTAAGTGCAATTGATATAGTAGGGTGGAAAAACAAGTGCCGAGGTATAATTAAAAATAATAATCCCTTGCTTTGACAGATTCCTGGGGGTGACGTCAGTAGTCTGCCGACCAACTTCTTCATTAATAATCTCCTCTCAGAATTCGATCGCCAATCCGTTGATACTTTAATGTGTGAAAGACACGAAGGAGAAGAATTCAAGCTTTTTTGCCATACCTGTAATCAGCTGATTTGCCGCGAATGTGCTATAACAGAACACCGAAAACACAAGTACGAGCTTGCGAAAGATATATATCCTGCGGAGAAGGAAAAGATTGGAAAGGTAGTTGACGAACTAAGAGCAAAAATGCTTGCTCTAGAAACATCACTCGAGGCTATTAAATCGCAAGAAGAAAGGGCTAAAATCAAACTTGATGAGGTTTTTTTGAAAGTTGATGCTCTCATAAATAGACAAATTGAAGCTCTAGAGAAAAAGAGACAAACTTTGAAAGACCAGTTAAGAAAAATAGCTCAGGAACAAAAAGGTTATTTCGAAAAACAAAAGAAGTCCTTTTCTTCTTCTCTCAGTTGTATAAAAACAAGCGTGGAGGTCGCGGAAGAACTTTTGAGAAAAGGAAACGAGGTAAAGATTGTTGCAGCCAAAGACGAGATTACTGAGCAACTCAACGATGTCAACTCTGAAACTGCAATATTACCACTGCCTCGGATGATTTCATATGATCTTAAATTTGATTCAACTTTGGACGAAAGTATTCATCAAAACTTAGAAAAGATATCAATCAGGGAAGGACCCCCACCCCCACCATCACATCGCCCAACCTTACCACCACCCCCACCCCCACCATCACTACGCCCAACCTTACCACCACCCACACCCCCACCATCACCACGCTCAACCTTACCACCACCCCCACCACCACTACGCTCAACCTTACCACCACCCCCACCCCCACCATCACTACGCTCAAACCAAACACCACCACCAACCCCACCATCGAGACGCCCAATCCAAGCACCACCTCCACCCCCACCGCGACGATGACTACGCTTAAGAAAGAAAGAAAGAAAGAAAGAGAGAGAGAGAGAGAGAGAGAGAGAGAGAGAGAGATAGAAAGAAAGAAAGAAAGAAAGAAAGAAAGAAAGAGACAGAAAGAAAGAAAGAAAGAAATATGAAGTGATTATCAACGTGTCCATGATAATAGTCTTGGCATTGACTGATCGATATCATGTCGATATGTGACATGTCAGAAAAAAAAAGGTTTAAGAGGAGCCCAATGCTCTTGATTTGTCCACCTTTCAGTTAGTCAGGTTATTTTATAAACAATATCATGAGAAAAACGAGTTTTCCTTATTATCATCGCAAGAATTCAAGGCAGTTGATGACGGATTATAACAGAAAACGTCTCAGTTTAAACTTCAATTTATCTTATATCTTTTCGCGTTTTCACACACAGTGGTGAACTCAGTGGGTGAAAACAACATCAACAACAAAAAAACAAAACAAAACAAACTGCATTAAGCCGTTCGAAAATTCACCGGAAATAGTTGTTTTCTTTTGATAGTGCTGGTGTTTCTTTCAGCGCAGCTCTAGGAAAACTGAAACCACGTTAGGCAGCGGATTTGACCAGCGGTTTCCGTGTTTGCGTCATTGACTGTAACTAGGAATGGAGAAGTCTGATTGTCTTAAAAAGTAGGAAGAATTATGATCATTAAAAATATTACTGATGTATGCTGGACATAGTTTGTGCTTCACTTTGTACATAAAAATGCAGATTTCCTGCAAGTGCCTATTTGTCAGCGTTGGCAGCTCAGCCCTCTTTAGTAATTGTGAATAACTTGCATGTTTGTCTCTGTACACCGCCCTCAGTCCTCTTTCTTGCAGCCTTTCTAGTTCTCTCGTATCACTTGATTTACAAAAATGCCACACTAAATGGCAATACGTAAGGTACGGTAAGACCGCTGATTAAATAATGTAATTAAATAGTACTAGCTTAGCCTTTGTTGGAATTAAGTTTCTAAGTCTCATGAGAACGCCGTGCACAAACAACAATAGGTTTTGAATTTTGCATGAGGAACTAACAGGGGCACCCAACAAGAAAATTTGAGCAAAATACTTGAAAATATCCTTTTTCTGCATTGTTAGTTTGTTTCAGAGCTTTTTAAAGGGATATTTGTGGAAGCTAATACAGATTGATCTGTTGGACGTTTCTAGCTGAAAATTTAAAGTCCGCCGAAAATTTAAGGTAACAGAATCCTATCCCTGCATTTCCTAGCTAGCTGCTGATGGCTCTCCGAAAATGCTAGCTGACCTTATTTTGCACTCTAAACGGAATATCTGTCCCTCCGAAAACAATAGGAACTAGTAATTCCTTTTGTTCCGAAAGTCTGAGGTGATGTTTCGCTAAAGAAATCTCTTGCTTCACTGCTATTAAATCCGAAACTCTCAGGCAATTTTAGACCTTCCGAACAGATGTTCCCCGAAACGAACCGTTGGGTGCCCCTGAACTAACCATTAAAAATGTCACTGTTAAGTTATTCAGCCATAGTGTGCGAACATAAAACAAACGATCGTGCATGGTCGTAGTACTTTCAACATAAATTGCAGTACCTTTGAAACTTGCAAGGTTTCATAACCAGTCCCTCGAGTAACTATGTTTTTATCGGCTGATATACTCAGTGACATTAAGCGCTCAGTTGTAGATTAACTTGCGATCAGGCTTTGTTTTCGTTTCGCTCGGTGAAACCTAATGCGTAAGAGAATATAAAAGCGATGCTAAAATTCGGCCTGATAGCTGGTTAATATAGGTATAAACGTCTGACATTATGCTCTTTATAACTGAAGCTAAACTGTGATGCCTATCATCACGATTTATATTATGAGTTGCGAAATACACTGAAGTAAATAAATGGAATCGATCGGAACTGTATGAAACGAAATAGCGTACGCTTATCTGCTGTCTGTGTTCCATCACGAGCCAGAGAGAACCGGAAATTTAAAAATTCACAAGGTCTGGTCGCTAGGGAGTGACGTCATGGGCTTGCAAGTTAGCCGTCACCGTATTTGACTTGCGGTTTCACACCCGCAGCGTTTCTATCGGGCTCTTTTGACTTAAAGTTCTAAAGAGGTTGGATTTCATAAATATTTTGACAAGAGGGGTAAAATTCGATTATTCAATCTTTCACTCCTTTCCTTCTGCGAATGGATGCTCTCGATAATCGGCGGGTGCGAGCTCTCTACAAGCGCTTCAGGGAGTGTTTTTAACTAAATTAGAAGATGTGTGAAATGCGGCGTTTCAGTGTAGTCCGTTCACTGGCAAGTTTTATGAACGAAGTGGCCAAGTACCAGCTCGCAGACGTGGCGGGCTTTCTGATCTTTCTGGTCGGAGAGTTATCAAAGAAGAGCTGTTTCTTATTTGGCGTTGCTTTTGCCATTCCGCGTTACAAATGTAAAGCAAGCAAAGCGTGATATCGGCGAAAATTACCTACAAACAATGCAGTACAGACTACAAATCACTACGGCGAAACGTCTTCAGGTAATGGAAGGAATCCACTGTAACATGTAACTGGTAGTCTAGCGAAATAAGCGTACAACGAGGTAAGTTATTCCTTCGATCGTTTCTTTAGATAAGGTAAACGCTTGGGTCCGCTCGCTCGCTCGCAATCTCTCCTTTCAGGGATAATCGAGCGAAAAAAACACAGCAGCAGCGAGCGCCAAAGTCGCCTGCCACGTGGAAACGTGGGCCGCGCGTGATGAGCTGCTGCTGTAAGCGTACGCCACGTTTATATTTATTTTTAAAGAAAAGTAGCTCTTTCACAAATGCGGTTTTCAAAGAGGTCCTTAACGAAATAAATAAACTAAACATCTATGAACTCTTTCGTAAGAAAATAAACAAGTGAACAAGAAGCCCTGTTATACACTCTGTAGTAAAAATAACATAATTGAGTTGACACGCGCATTTGAATACCTTTTCTCGTTCACCCAGGTTGGAGTCCATGGCATCACCGTATGCCTGAACACTTCTGGGATGTGCAACATAACAAACATTTTGAGACAGAATTTTAGACAAATGTTGATATCTTTTCCTGGTTCACCCAGGTTGGAGTCCGTGGCATCACCATATGCCTGAGCGCTTCTGGAATATGCAACATAACAAACATTTTGAGACAGAATTTTAGACAAATGTTGATATCTTTTTCTGGTTCACCCAGGTTGGAGTCCATGGCATCACCATATGCCTGAGCGCTTCTGGGATATGCAACATAACAAACATTTTAAGACAGAATTTTAGACAAATGTTGATATCTTTTCCTGGTTCACCCAGGTTGGAGTCCATGGCATCACCGTATACCTGAGCGCTTCTGGGATATGCAACATAACAAACATTTTGAGACACAATTTTAGACAAATGTTGATATCTTTTCCTGGTTCACCCAGGTTGGAGTCCATGGCATCAACGTATGCCTGAGCGCTTCTGGGATATGCAACATAACAAACATTTTAAGACAGAGTTTTAGACAAATGTTGATATCTTTTCCTGGTTCACCCAGGTTGGAGTCCATGGCATCAACGTGTGCCTGAGCGCTTCTGGGATATGCAACATAACAAACATTTTGAGACAGAATTTTAGACAAATGTTGATATCTTTTCCTGGTTCACCCAGGTTGAAGTCCATGGCATCAACGTGTGCCTGAGCACTTCTGGGATATGCAGCATAACAAACATTTTAAGACAGAATTTTAGACAAATGTTGATATCTTTTCCTGGTTCACCCAGGTTGGAGTCCATGGCATCAACGTATGCCTGAGCGCTTCTGGGATATGCAACATAACAAACATTTTAAGACAGAATTTTAGGCAAATGTTGATATCTTTTCCTGGTTCACCCAGGTTGGAGTCCATGGCATCAACGTATGCCTGAGCGCTTCTGGGATATGCAACATAACAAACATTTTAAGACAGAATTTTAGACAAATGTTGATATCTTTTCCTGGTTCACCCAGGTTGGAATCCATGGCATCAACGTATGCCTGAGCGCTTCTGGGATATGCAACATAATAAACATTTTGAGACAGAATTTTAGACAAATGTCGTACATCCTTTCTGGTTTACCCAAGTTGGAGTCCTGACATCACCGTATGCCTAGAGGTACTTCCGGGATAAAAGTCTCACATTCTCCGTACTTTTTCTGAAGAATCGCCCTCCAATTTAATGAAGAAAAAAAAGTGATTCTTGTCTTATTATCAATAACCCCCCTCCCCCAAAAACAATCCTACCTCAAAGATAAGCCCCTGAAAAAACGGTTTGGAATTATTGCCTTATTTTATTATCGCACGCAAAGCCTGTGTATTTCACGACCGCCTGCTTAATGGTCACTTTGTTTTCTTTTGACTAAATATTTCCTTTTTCTGATGCTTGTGCCTATTCTCAGTGCACCAAAAGAACCACCAAACACTTCAGTTAGTGAGGAGCTCTGCGCTGTCAAATGTTGTCTGTATTTCTCAAGTTGGAACCAGAATAAAATTGGAGGTGCTTATTATTATTCCGGTGCGACTTTCGAACCGGTGTGAGTTTATTTTGGTTCGCTCTGTATTTATTTTACATGATACCGGAAAGTACACAAGAAGACATAGCACAAAGGACACGCGAGAGACACGAGCGAGCGCGAAAATCGCCTGGAGCGTTAAAACGTGATGCGCGCGTTATGAGCATGTTCACGTGCGACATGTCAGGGTCTTCTTTTTGCCTGACTACTCTTGAGTGAAAAGAGACTGCTCATAGTCTAGATACTGGTCCAGAATCCTATGTCGGTCAAATTCAGTCTTTGTCTTACTATTTCATGGCAGATGGAGCTCATCGTCGCAAAAACGGAATATTTAAACGCGGTATAAATCTCCTACCGGAAAAGGATAATATTAGCTCGTCTGGAAGAAATTTAAGCGGCTGATAATTTCACGTAGTATTTCAGCGTTGATATCCTTGTTTCAGGCCTTGGCGATCGAGTGAAGCGGGATGAAATTTTTAATTATTTTGCAGTATAACTAACGTCAGGACAGTGTGCTTGAGTAGAGTGTAGTTTTTTCGATTTGCTGATGGAGATCCGTCGCTTGGTCAACAGCCTAATTTTTTCTTCTTCAAGGCTATACGTTTTTAAGCAATTTCCTGCCACACCGCAATTAAAACCTGTTTATGTATCTCTCAAACACCACGAATAACATTAGAATCAATTAAAACAAGCAAGAAAGAATTTCACGCTTAAAGATTATAACACATTCGCGCTAAAATTAACGCCTAAGTGGAACAGAAACGATCATCAAAACTGATTTAACTACATTGGAATGCTAGTAAGTTACTGGGCTTCACGCAGAGATACATGTCTTAAAGACACGTATCTCTGCGGGATCCCAAGGTAATTTTTGGTTGCTAAGAGCGTCTGGCTCGTTATGCTGTCCAATATGGATCATTCCACACGGAAACAACGAACTTTTTGCTAACTGCACATGGGTTTTTTGCTAGATGTATGGTTCTAATAAACGTTCCAGTTCTGAAAACATGGAGCACTAACTTTTCCAAGCTTCCACCACTTCCTTCTTCAGATCAGATCCCCGCGTTTTCTAAGTTCCTGTTTGTTCAGGCAAAACAAAGAAGTATACATCAGGGAGGTGCTGTTGTTTTCTCGGAAAACACGTGACCCTGCCAGAAGAGGTTTTGTCCCCTTTGCTGATTTAAACATTGACGGCCGTGTCGGCCAAAACCGACCGTGAGGGACCATGTTCCTTGTGCAGTCTGTGACGTCATCAGTTTGAGTGACAGCGGAGAGGCTTAGGGTTGCTATATTTAACGTTAACGGCTAGGCAACACTGATATGTTCCTCGATTACCTATTTAAGCTATCACATTAAGCTGCAACCGGCGCAAAATTAGGAGTTACAGCTGTTTGAAGTGACCCTTGACCACTGTTGTCTGTATGGATCTTATGTCATGTCACGGTAGACAATTGTATCAGACTATTTGTATTGCTGGCTGCATTATTTCAATTTTCTGTGCAATGTTGGGAAAGAAACAGCTGGATACATTTCTGTTTTTGATATTTGTTGTATTGTGGTCTAGGTAAGTTATGGCCCCCTACCCTGGGTACCAGAGAGGCGTATAATATGGGAGGGATAAGACTGCCAGAAGGCCTCTGGCACCCAGGATATCGGCCGCCCTACTGGGTGCTTAAGGTATACGTATTGATACTCATTGATATATACATATACATTTATTAGATAATTTTTATGCTATTTATTGTACATTAGGATTTTAGTATTAATTATTATTATATTATTGTAAATAGTTATTGAAAAGCCTGTCAAGGAATAACCATTAAAGATCATTTCCATTATACAATCCTGTCTGTTGGTTTTGGCTCGCTGTCTGATTCAAGAGCTTGTATTCTTAGTCACCTCCCTTCCACTAAACTAGCTAAGGAATAGTTATTTTCTTAAGTCAAAACTTTATCATAGAGAAACAAACCGCAGACGTATCCTCACTTCCTGTTCCGCAGGGGGGCAGCAAGGTTCAAGAAGGTCTGGGGGAGGCTATACATGCTTAATCTTTAACTTCAGGAAGGCACGAAGAACAGTAATAAAACAATTTAATAATTTCCTGACGTTTAGTATCCCTTTTATCCGCTGAATAACCTCAGAATTCCATAAAAATCAATATGAAATTCTTTGCATAGCCAGAAACTTTGGACAACGTGGCTGCCAACATGGTAGCAAGCATGCGCAAAGCACGCAAACTCGGATTAAATTTGGCGGCTGAACATCAAGGGAATGGGGGAAAATTTTAAACTTTCCTAATTTTTGTTGTTGTCACCGAAATTGCAACTTTCTCCGGTTTTAAAATTGATAAAGCAATGTTGGATTTACAGTTTAATCGAACAAAGTTGAGGGTAATATTATTCTAGCCACTGCCTTTTTTGATCGAAATATCAATCGAAATGGACACAATATAATATTAACCATACTGATCTCATAAAACAGCGCTTACCTTCATGCTTTTCTACGTGTGCGGAGAGTATATCCTTGCCACGACACGTTTCCCCAGCTGCCCATCCAAAAGGTACGATGTTAAACTCACAAAACAAAGGTTTGTTTTCTTTTTTAAGACGAAAATCAGGCTCTCTTGTAAGAGCGTCATTTGAGCCATTACTGAGGTAAAAATGCTCCTGAATGGCTTGTTGTTCTTTTACTTAGAAGCTCCTTAGAAGCTCCTCGTCGGTTCGTTTGGTCAGCTGTTAATTCCCTGCATAAATAAAGAAACCGCTGAATATGGGAACCGGCTGAGTTTCGAAAAATAGCGGGAAGGAAGATATCGGGGGAAAAAATTCATATATACCATGTCTGTTATAACACCAATTAAATCATTTCAACCTTGGAAAATTAACATTGTAGACACATCACTACAATATGCTAGAGACAAAAAGGCAAGAAAGATAGCTCACATCATTTAAATCCTTGTAAAATCCCCTTCTTACTCTTTTATTCGCTTTGGCCGCCATTTTTATTATGCGCCCGCGGTGAAAGCCGCTTGCCGTCACCAATTTCTGGTTATTTGACCTCTTACAAAATGTAAACTATTGCCAGCTATATTTAATGTAGTACAGAATTGTGCAAGTAGGGTAGGGGGGGGGGGGGGAGAGACGGCTCAAAGCTCAGACTAAGATTGCAGCTTTGTTTTGTTTCTTACCAAACGGTTTTTTTCCGAAATTTTGAGATAGCAGCTTTAGAAAATTTACACCGAAAAAGGGATTACTATCCTCTTTGAAATCCTAGGGATATTTTATTTAGTGATAAAGAAACCCCCTTTTAACCGACCTAGGGACCCAGTCTGCATACTGAACAGCACTTTATCCGCCTTCATTTACCATTCAAAATGGGGGTAAAGTATGGGTGATAAAAGTGTAATTCCATGCTATATTAACTACAAACTAGTAGTTAAATAAATACCGACTTCGTCGAAAAAACTATCGACTTTAGTAACGCTTGAACCCACAACCTTCGGGACACCGGTGTGATGGTCTACCAACTGAGCTATGATCATGAAGTCTCATGGTGAGCAGGTCGTGAATATCATTTTTGTAGGGTTGCCTATATGGAACAGGTTGGCATGGGTACGAATGTGTGTGATGAAAGTGTAACTCCGCATCACGCTAAATTAAATACAACTTCGTCGAAAAAAACTATCAACTTCAAGATTGAATACGCTGGCAAACTCAGTGCAGAGTGGAAATTCCGCTGCCTTATTGTATCAAATAGTTGCAACAGTTGTTTGAAAGGCAACTACACACGAAGCATCGTTTTAAAGCGCTTGTTCAGGGCACTAGTGCACAAGTTGGCGTTTGTGTGTGTGTGTGTGTGTGTGTGTGTGTGTGTGTGTGTGTGTGTGTGTGTGTGGCAAAAGTAGTCTATCACCAGGCTTACCACTTTTCGCAAACACCATCACGTATTTGTCAACATAAGCATACAAACGTCAGTTTGTTGTTTGAACGCGCCTGTAAAGGTATTTTGTTCATTATCTTATTTATGAAGGTTTAAATGTACATGAAACAAGCAGACTCTTCAAACATCAATGTTTTATTCTTATCTACATAAATCAAGCCTTTTTGTTTTACGAGTACCTCACTATTAGAAAATTAAAAAGGAATAACAGTAGCCTAGCTTTGGAGGATTAACCTAGAGGCAAATGGAGCTTGTCAGGCCCTAGGTCTCCGAGCACCCTGAGGTTCCCACTGACATTGTGAAATCGAATAAAAAAGATGAAGAGGCCAAAGGAACTAGGTCTGCTGATTATTACCCGAGGAGCTTATTCCACAGTCCAGCACCACTCTAATCATTATTTAACTCAGCCTAGTACCCAGGCGTTCTCCTGCCGTTCACTCGACTCAACATGGTGCGAAATGTGGTGACGTCGCCGAATGAACGCTTCGCTGATGTCACAAAAATTTCGCGCCAAATCGTGTGAGCGAGAAGAGAACGACTGGGTAGTAGGCTGTATTTAGCTCTTTTTGGCAGCTTGCTGTTGTTTCTTTATCGAACCTTAAACGGACTTTGTCACACAGATTTTGCTGGTGTTTTATCAAAACAGTGCTAAAATTACCTTGGCTCACACAAAATGTTTCTGGAACAACGAGAGGGAGATATCAATTGAATTTTCCCAAGGAGAGCAAGCCATAATAAGTTTTTAACGAATCTTTGCAAGACACAACCGCAGAACTAAGCCACCATCTGGAACCAACGTGAATAACTTCTTTAATTTTTTTTTCAACCTATTTATTGTTTTTTGAAACAATCCGAGGTACAGTTTATTAAAGAAACCACCTATTACATTTTCAGTTGGCAACTAACAAACAAAGGTGTGAGATAACGGTGAGATCACAGACAGTTTTAAATAAGTAAACGTCTATTTCGCGAAACTAGTACACAGGAAAAAAGGAACTATATGAAACCTATCTTCAGTTTGAATGTAATTTTCTTAAGAATCGTTCCAATTACATTCTCGTGAGTTAGAAATGAAGGTATAATTTTGCAAAGAGGAGGTGGAAGTACAAATCCTTTAGTTTTCTGACTTAGGTGGGGCGAATAACATCGATCTTTCACGACACAACCGTAGAACTTGAAAACGTTGACCCAAAGCTTTCAAGTTGTAATCCATTCCCATCCTGGCCATTCGTGGCCAAAGACACTTACTAATAGTTTTACTGCACTAGTACAGTATCGCTAAACAAAACTGGACCATTATTTTTTAGGTTTCTGATAATATTAATTTAACTTTGGATTATTAAAGTCATACCAAAATTAGCTGACATAGTCCCTTTCGGGCGAGGAAACAAACAAACAAAGAAGAAAACAAAACAAAAATTATATTAGAACTTTTAAAAATTATAAAAGAACTTTAGACGTCATACGGAAGAATTAGACCCGCTTCAAACGTCGAGCTTTTTTCACGTGTAGAATCTAATGCAAATGCGGAAAAGTTATTGTTCTCGATAATTTCCATAAGTTTTGCCACATGAAAAATTCGACGTTTGAAACGTACCCGCACAACTCGACATCTCGAGTTGTGCGTGAACCTGAAGCCCAGCTCAACAAAAAAGCTACCTGGGCTTCTTAATCCGCCTCTATAGCTAAGGGAAGCTCTTTAAGAATTATATAGTGGGTTCCCGTTAGTGCGATCACCAACGGACCACGAAAATGCTGGTGGTCCGATAAACAAGGTTTTCAGATGAGATTTTAGATGGCAAAATAAGCTTTTTCGGGCAAAATTAAAACAGTTCGTTAAGTAGTTGTATTAATGGGGTTGGACATAGTAAGGTGGGCTCCACTGTGCATTCAAATCGAATTAAAACAATTTGTTCAAACTATGTTAACGCAGTTCATACTACAGGATCAGCTACACTATAGTACTCATACTACGGTAATCATAGTGATAACTTTTACAATCACAATAATATTCATACATTTAAAAGTCACTGGAAGCATGGTAACACACAAAATCATCAACGGTGTTTCCAACTCATTAATTATCATTATTCTCGTTCACTGGATTATCACATCCCAGAGAGAACCAACAAAAAGTGCTATCAGTTACGTACAATGAAAAAAGTGTATTTTTTGGTATGTATAACTCTTGATTGCTAAGAGAACGGTTTAAGCCAAATTATAATGGGGCAGTCCCGACTGGAAGAGTGGAAGTAGCGGTGCTGCTTTATTTATTTATTTATTTTATTACAGTAAATTAAACGAGAGTTCCAAACTAGAGCTGCAAACGAGATGCCCTTTAGAAACCTGCACATAATCAACTTTGGTAAGTTGCATCTGTGCGGTAGGTTGAGCGTGAGCCTGACATCGATCAGTTGTCAGATCAAGAATACTGATATTTATATGAAGAAATGCACGTTAGCGGAATGCATGGGACGTGGCACTTTCAGGCCTTCGATTATAGTTTATTCGAGCTACAATGTTATGTTCATGTATTCTCTTTCCCAGAGCAGGCCTGCACCGATCCAAAGCGGCTCTGTGATTGGCTAGTTAGCGAGAAAAAAAGAATATTTTTCCACGAAATGGTGTGGTAATGTGTCGTTGATTATTTCACATTGGCTTTGAAGTCGACTTCTTTGTTTTATTAGTAAACCAACTATTAGGTCCCATTTCTTCATATATCACATCATTTCGTGCAAAGTATCCTAGTCTTCTCGCTAACAAGCCAGTCATAGTGCCGCTTTCGATCGGTGCAGGGAGACCTGTTCCCGAAGAACGAGAAGACCTCAAACCACAACAAGGATCGTGTCAGTTAAACCTCTGGGTTCTACCGGCTGTACCGAGTGTACCAGCTGTACCGAGTGTACCGGCTGTACCGAGTGTACCGAGTGTACCGCGCGGTACCAAGTGTACCGGGTGTGCCGAGTGTACCTGCTGTACCGAGTGTACCGAGTGTACTGAGTGTACCTGCTGTATCGAGTGTAGGGAGTGTACCGAGTGTACCAAGTGTATCGAGTGTACCGAGTGCACCAGCTGTACCGAGTGTACCGGCTGTACCAAGTGTACCGAGTGTACCGGCTGTACCGAGCCGGTACCACTTGTACCAGCTGTACCGAGTGTACCGGTTTTTTAATAGACAGTAAAGGGGAATTTCTTTCCATCGTTTGAAAATTTTGATGGAAAATAATTGCCTAAGTGATACCCTGGAAAAGCCACAAACGTAATAATTGGTCACAAATGTAATTAAATCTTCAAATGTAAGAACGACTGACCACAAATTTAATACACTTACGTTCTAATTCGTTTCGCTCAAACGAACGTAAATTATTTTACCCTTAAATTCCCTTAATACAGACAAGGCAAACAAGAAATATGGGAGGATACGCAAGCGGATCCAACAGTTTATTAAATCATAGATTGACTTACTAATACAAAATGGAATACAAAAAGCAAATATAAATCTGTATTTTTTTTTACAACAAAGGAAAAAAGGGAAAATGTAAGCTCGATAATATTATAATCCTAGGTACCTAATTCAGGTAAGTTTGATACATGTTTTATTTTTAATCCCACGTTTAGCTGTACTCTGGTGTTGTGTACGCGCGCGCGCCGAGTTGCACTATTGTAGTGATAAGGCAGGTAAAAATAAAAAGATTTACCTATTTTCTCATAAGATGATTATCAATGGACAGGTGTCAAAAGCGTGGAACGCTTTTTTGCAAGCTAGAGCTAATGTATTACACTCCGCACGCGATTTTCTTCCTCTCGGTCTGATATTTTATTTTTTGGTATTTTATCACGTGATAAGGCAATCAGCGGTTATAAAGCGTGCGCTGATTGGCTACGATGAGGAGATATATTATCGAACGTCCATTCGCGAGTCAAAGCACTAAGGTGTGAAAAGAGGGGTTTTTGTGTCCTCTAGGTGGTTTTAATAAGCGCGACTCGCTGCTGCGAGAGGACCGTTTCGAAACTTAATACGCAAAACTTACTCTTCTCAAAACTTACTATTCTCTGTGTATAAGTCTTACAATTCTTTTCTATATTTATAGTCGTTCTTAATGTTAATTGCGTGTAACTGGTTGACAATAATCTTGACAAGGTAGAAACTAATTGTCATATGATTAAAATGAAAAGCTCAGTTTGCTTGAAAAGATTTTACACAACTAAAGAAGAAACTTATTAACAAATAAATATCCCGGAAGTACATTATTATTTGCACAGTTCTTTTTGCCGATATAATTTTAATTTAAGGTTACGCTGTTATAACTAAAAAATAAACATTTAAACTTAAACTAATTGCAAAACATGGACAGCGCCCTATTCATTTCGTGAGAACGTATCTAAACTTAAACGTCAAAGTTTTATTCTAACTAATTAATGAGAGGTTGCAAAAACACTTTTAAAACTCTTTAGAAAGGAAACTTATCTCTATTTAAGGAAAGCCGTGTCAAAATTGTAGTCAGGGTGTCTTGACCATTAAAAAGCAATTAGAAAGATATATCATTTCAGAACTCACGCAAGTGAGAACCTTTTCACAAGGTGATATTTTTACGAATTTTCTTCAATTCGAAATATGTAAAATAAAATAGCATTTGGTATAGAATTGAGCGCTGCCGTTGACTAAACGTAAAGGTTGTTACGTGATAAGTATGTCTTAAAATTAGCTATAAACTTATCTTACACTGTCATTGATTAGCATAACTTTCTAGAACCCAAAAAAACTGTTTACTTTCTACTAAACCTAAAATAACTTGCAATTCATCCTGTGACAAAGGGACGGACGAGGGAGGAAGGTGCAGTTTTTTTTTATTTTGTGTGACTTTTTTGTCCTTGCACGAACTGTTTTCCTTGGAATTTAGGCTTGCACGGTTTTTATTTTGGGATTTCTGTACTCCTCCCCTAAAATATCTAATGGCCAGTCCCCAACAAAACTCGGCAAAATGAGACTGAAAATATCCGCCGTAGGATTCAAGGAAAATCTGTTACCCGACCGGTTTTTTACGTTGTTCTAAAATGCAAGTACTGCACTATATACAACAGGAACTCTATGACAAAAAATTGAAAGTTAAATTCCACTTTTTAGGCTCAAGGGCTTTTTATGGAGAGTATTTTACGTTTCAAGAATAATGGACCCATATTTGAGGGCAGGGGCTTATAAAATGGGGGGTGCCTAAGTTTTTAATTTTACGGTACTCCCAGTAAGGCAAGGAAGCCCGCGTATAAGAACAGTTTTGATAACATGCTCGGAGACCCAGCGCTCTTTGCGGTCTTTCCCAGAGGAGCCGGAAATAAAACAACGCTGGATCCTCGAGCATGTTTTGAAAAATATCTCGTGTGATATAACGTTTTTCGCGTAAAATTAACCTTTCAGTATTTCCTTTGCCGGGCAAAAGTCAGATCTACATATAGAATCTCATAACATCAAATCTAACGCGCGTGCGCGGTTTGGAGGATTCTTTACCAAAGCAATAATGCCTGCTCCCCTCTAAGATAAAAACTGTGAGAAAAATGTGATAAAAACTATGTGATAAAACTGCGACAAAAATTTGATGAAACTGTGATAACTGTGATAAAAACTATGGTAAAAATTTACCTTTATTTCCTTGTGGGGCAAAGTCAGATCTACATATAGAATTTCATAACAACAAATCCAACGCGCGCGTGCGGGCGCGCTAGGGACGATTCTGTAGCAAAGCAACAATGCCTGCTCCCCTCTATGATAAAAACTGTCCCCTAGCTCACGAGGGAAGCGCTAAAAATGGATTTTACTATTGTCTGTAACGCCCCAGAATGCGCCCGCGGACATCAACTGCTCGGGAGGCAAGATCAGTATCACCCTTGCCACTACGCAACTCGTACGATTTTTTCCTTCGTCGGGCAATGAATATACTTAGGGGATTGCCATTTATTATTGTTAGAATTATTGTTCCTGTTTTTATCGTCCGTCCCAGGTGTATTTGAATTTGATGACTCGAGCTTTCAAATGTCGATCTGCCCGAAGCACCGCGACGATTTTGGTATCGGATGGCGCTGCCAGCAAAAGTTATGTAAAGTTCCCCTGGCTCTCGCACCCCATCATGTCACCAAGAGAAGAAGGAAAGAAAGGACGCTTTCTTTTGCACAGTCCAAGTTGATCTACAAGCTTACGTCGATACTTGTGCCAGTTGGATCTCGTAAGTATAGTACTCTGAGTGATGATGGGATTTTTGCATGAAATTGTGATATTTAGTATACCTTGATTACCTACCGTGGGGCACTAAATCTTTGCGAGAGTTTAATTTGCCGATTGCCGGTTTTTTGTGTTTTGCGGGACCTAATTTTTGTGATTGGAAGAGACTGGTTTTTCTTGCTGGGAATTAACTTTTGCGATTTTCTGACCAGTATCTTCAGACCAGTATTTTTGTATATAATTTCTACAGTGGAGTAAATTTTTTGCGGGAAAAAAAATTTGCGGCAGTTTTATTTTGTGGGAACTTATTTTTGCGGAAAATCGCAAAAATTTAAAGCCACACGTAAATGTCTAATACTTGGTGCCTAGTCTTATTATCATACTTTCTCGGCGTGTAGATTTGTCATTGGCAACCCACAAAGTATGAAGGACCAGTATAAGTATACTCTCCGCGCCGAAAGAATAAATCCAGCGTTCTAAAATCAAGGCCTTCCATTCCCCGGTATCATAGCTTTGTTATTTTCTTTGTCAGCAATCTGTAGGGCGTGTCGTGGCTCCCTTACTGAAGAGGCAAAGCCTCAGCCGCCAGAGGACAGTGCAACCGCCAGCTCCAGAGAAACTCGGCACACACTCCCACGTAAGGTCTATGTTCAGGAAGAATCGGCGTCCCCTTCGAGTGAGGAGAGTAATGGAACGGTAAGTAATTATATTGTCAATAAAAACTCTCTGGCTGTGCTTCGTTGTTTTTGTTTCAAAACTATTGGTTACCCGGCTATTAGTTTCAGTATAGAAATGTTTTGTTATTGTAGTACGCCTTCGCATACGAAACACCGGAATCATGAAACGCCAGTCTCATCGCGCGTCTTTCACAGCAACTCGTGTGAATAACGAGCTACAAGCTAATAGGTTATGACCAACACACTGAGACTGTGCAGCCCAAAGGGTTCGACTTTGATATTATAGAGAAAATAACGTTTCATCTTTTTGTTTGCAAAATAGAAACCTGGTGCGCTGTGAGTGGTCTGTACCAGGCTATGTCGAATGTGTCCATTACCAGTCTGTATGTACCGGAGGCAACGGACCCAAGCAGCAGTGAACTGTCCTCCAGTAACGACAGGGGCAAAAGTGTCAGTTTGGCAATACGTCGCGCGAAGCTCAATGAGTTCCTTACTGTTTGCGACAAACCAATCCTCACCGTCCAGAAAAAGCCCTGGAACCAACTGACCTCCTCCAAAGCCAAGCGTCAGTATATTGGAACAGCGACAGATGCCATACTCTCGACGTTGGGAATCATAAGTCCTGAGGACAGTGGCAGTTTATGGGAGGCTCTCCTCAAGTCTGGCGAAGTTGAGAAATCCATTGGGTTGCCGTCTCCAATCTCTGCGAGGGAGGATAAATATCTGACGTCACTCGTGGAGGCGTATAGGTACGCTTCAACATGGGACACCCAGAGGCAGATCCTGTCGATAATGGCTGACTTGGTGCCTTACACTGTCATACAACGGTACCTTTCAAACATCACAGAGAAGACGGCCAGGCAGCACGGCCAGGCAGCACGCATGTAGGTTTGGTCGGGGGACGCCTGTAACCATCTCAAAGAGTCCTCGAATGAGAGTCAATGAGGAGCAGCTCGACCATTTCTTAACATTTATCACGAGTGACCCCACGTCATACAGGACCTTCC